>JAYRCB010000832.1:150961-188554 GCA_036026315.1 Trachelus stipa
GGTCATCTCCTCTGCCGGGCAGCTCGTTACGTCGAGGCCATCTCTTCACGGCAGATTCGAGCACCTCGACCTCAACTAAACAACAGCGAATCTTTCCGAGAGCATTGGCGTAACTGTGCGAATCAACCCGAGAGCGTAGCTTCCGAAGAGACTGGCGACTCGAAGGGAAGCAGAAAGAGAGGACGTTATCTGAATCGGTAGCTGGGGTCGCCCTATCACCGTGAAACGAAAATTCATCTCACAGTATATTCGTACTGTATTTTTACAAGACAACTTTTTTGCATCGCGTAAACATACAATAATTTTTCATGATTTATCTACGTTTCGTTATTACATCTTCGTAGAAGTATGTTTATTTTTCTTATATTTTTTTTCCAAATTCTTATGCATAGCTACTGTGTGATGCTTTTATTTTGTTTTCAGATTTTTTTCAAAAACATTAGATACGCAATGCAGTGAGAGAGCTTTCGAGCAATGTTAAATGAAATTTTAAAGTTTTGCGGATTCTGGTTCCCGCATACGGGCTGGCAACTTCTACTCTGCTTGGGTCTCTGCTGGCGAACGATTTTAACTTTGCTCTAAACCTCCTACGGCAATTACTTCGCTTGGAAATTGAGTTTGATGTTATTCATTTTTTAGATGATATTTTCCATTTGATTTTTTATAAAATTCGAACTTTGACATTATTTTCTCCTTATCATGCACATATCGACCTGTATCTCCTAACAATTTCAAGAAAATAATTAATATTTACAAACTACACTGAGAGAATTTTTCATTAAGGATTACCGTAGAGATCAAATGGATGAGCTAATTTCAGCCGATGGAATGCTCCTAAATAACACTATACGTTGTGACATGATTTTTCGACTCAGAATCACAAGGCGACGCCAGCTACCGATGCTACCGGGCGGAAGTATTTGGTACGTTTAAGAACGGAGGTTTTGATACGGTTAAGGGCTGGGCGGGTCCCGGGTTATGGTTTTTGTACTCGATGCCCTGAGGAAGCTGCCGTGGAGGATATCCAGGAATTACGTACTGATTCGCTAAGGAACGCTGCCAATTTGATTTAAAGGAACGAATCGAGAGAAAGGATAAGAGTTATCGGCTATACGGATCTCAACGAATCATAATGATTAGTTCCCGAATTCGACTACTGCCAATTGACCGCTTTTAAAGCAGTCTGTCTTGGGACACCGATCCAGGTACCTCGAGCTGCCTGGCGTTTCCGTGATGTCTGTTCATACTTTTTCCAGCTGTGTTTCCTATATGGTATAAAAATTTTTCCCGTTGCTCTCGCTATATCCAGAAAATCCTATAGATTTCCTGCGTGTGTTTCGAAGGTGCAGTATTGTGCTATAGTACAGTGCACACCCGAGTGTCCCCTGGATGCAGTTCTCGGCCTTTACGGATCAGTTGAACCAAATCCGGTGACTACTCGCAATTTATTAATTGGGAGGGGATTTCGATTTTATAGCTTGCTACGTTCTCGATCATTTGCTCTCTATATTCCGCACTGTTTATATGATGCTTACTACTAGTACTACTACTGCACTATTCCGACTATCATACCTCAATCTAGCAGCCTGTGCAGCTGTGCATTTTTGTAACCATTCGCTAATTTTACGCGACGCCAAATATCAGCGCCTATGGTTGCATTTCTTGATTTTACGCGTCCTCAAAAACCGACAGGATCCGTTAAGCAATCGTCTCTTACAACAGAGGTCTTATATTTGTGGAGTTAAGACTGTTCCATCTCGACTCTCAGGTTATACCAGCACGTCGGTTCCCGGTGAAAAACAAAGTGACTGGCTCACGCCTGGCACGCGGATGGTCATGGCGTAGTTTATGGTAGTTCTCGGATTTTCACTAGCGGTGTCAAGATAAGAAAATACGTTATAATGTTTTGCAATAGTGTGAAAATATCAGTCAGTTTTTGGTTATATCAATCAGATTTTTTTTGTAAAATATAAAATTTTACATTAAGTCAGGTAAATTTTTACCGTGGAACGGAGTGAAAATTTCTAATAAGAATATTTACCGTGTGCATTGTAAAATTGTAGTTTCTCAAAATATCATGTCTTATAAGAAATGAGTAATGAAATGGTAACGATGTCCCACCATTACTGATTTCTACGGTATTTTGTTTAATCATTTTTATTTAAATGTATTGCAATCCTCATTTTTCTATTTATTTTTCTCATTTTCCGAATGAATACTCAAAATACTTGATAGAATCAAAAATATATATAACAATTTTCCCAGAAAATTCCCTACCTAAGGCTACTGCTACACTCTTAACATTTGAATAAATAAAAAAAATTGTGAAAATTTCCAGTAAATTATTACCGTCTTAAAGAAATTTATTTTAATTCATAAAGCAATTTCGAAGTGGGTCAATAATTTTTATTTTACGTTCTCCATCTGAAGGTTCACAATCAGAAACGAAGGAACTGCAGCAACGCCTTGAATAATTATTCTTGAAAACCTTACACGGATAAGAGGTAGTCAAAATAGTACTAAAAACATCTCAATCCTCCAGACTCTACTATACATATAGCTGTGCTCATTAAGTGCATTTTGAATGTGCAATGGAGTACGTGCATGCATATTGATCGCGTGGAAAATTTCCAAGGATTTCACGACCAGCCCTTTTTCACTCTGCAGCCTGAGTAGGTAATCCTCTTCAGTTTTATCCACTATCAGGCCTTGCATTTCGCTAGCATTGCTGGTATCATTAGATGGTGACGCATACGGTGGTAATTAAAAATATGCCAACTAACGTATGAGTATTGAAATGACTTTACCTTGATTTAATTTCCCTCCTGTGTAAGTGTACCTACTATGCTTATCATTAGTACCCAAATGCGCCACATTGGCGTGACGTTCCTTTGTCGATGGTTGCAACGAGATAAGACGACCATCTCTATCGAGAATTGCGAAAACTTCATTTCAAGTTCGCAATTAGCAGATTAGACCTCTCGAGAGGACTCGAAGGAAAATTAGGATATAAATATGCTAATTTAACGCGAGCATCATAGTAATTAATTTATTTAAATTATAGGAGCTCTCGAACCGATTCCCTTTGATATTACCATATTTCCGTATTTCTTTAAAATTGAATACTACTTCGATTCTAATTAAATGCTTGGTACATTTTTTTTAAATAATTGCTTATCTGTCGTTGAATACCTATATTATTAATTTCATTATCATCGTGTATAATGTCATTTGCTAATTTTCAAATACTTATTCTCTGCAAAATACTTAATTCTCTAGAAGAAGTATTTTACGGTAAGTTCAGAGCCTGTCTAGATCTCCATTGGCCCAAATAAGTCTTGTTAGGGCCACAACAGGCCCTCCATTTTCATAATAAAATTTCTATTTAGGTTTCAGCTCAATAAAAATATTTATGAAAATTATTTTTTTCGCTTTGTTATTTAATTTTGTTAATATTCACATATCCAACTTTTACATCTCTTCCTAATGTAATAATAATATTTGCATTGGAATCTCGTGACGCTACTGAACAGCATCTGCCTACAATTTCAAATATACTAATAAGCAACGCTGGTTATAACGTAGTTTACGTAATTGTATCTAATTTGTCCGCTAGTTCGGAAAACCTTGAAGACTCGGCAAATTATAGTGAATTATACAGTATTCCTCAAGTTTCAAATATTCTAAATCGCATTCTACGGGCCCTATTTAACCTTCATGACGATACTCGAAATTTTTCATCTTGTTCAGTAACTAGGTATCTGGGTACAAAACGTTCAATGAAACTGTAAACTTTTACTTTATTTTAATAATGAGTTAATTACCTCGATAAAAACTGAAAAACGTCGTTTTATCGAACTTTTATCTTTTTCGTAAATTCTTCACCCTAGATTATCATACCGAAGGTAAAATAACGACTCGCATTATCCATAATCTTTTTGATCCGACGCTCTAGCTTCTCTCGATATTCCGAGCCTTTGGCGGAATTTCGAATTCAGCCAAGCAGTAGTCGCGCAAATTCCTAAGAAAGACACATACTGCATAGTAAAGGTGTCGCCTGCGGCGGATGAAGCTATGCAGAAATATTCATGTATCCGAATATTTTGCATTGCGAATCCTACGATGGTCGTAACGATCGTTAAGACTCGAATACCGCGAACTTCCTTCCTTTTAGCTTAAACGAAATTTACAACTGCAAGCTGCCTATTTTATGTATTCACCACAGTGCAGGAAGTCGGTACGTATAGTGGCGCAAGTGGTATTTTATGAGCTTGAAGTAAACGCGAAGGTTGCACGTGCTTTAGAAATTGCCAGTTACAACGACGTCGCGTCGAGTGGTAGTAGCTACGTCGCGACGCAAAATTGGAAACATCCCAATTAAGTAATAATACCTCGTTACTTTTTCATGAATGAAACTTACGAGCTTTCCCGTTAATTTACTTCGTCTCTTTGATTTCGTGCATGCTTTACACGAATTCTTTATTATTTCACGATATCCAAAAAAAATCTAATCAAATATCTAATCGATATCAGGAAATCAGTAATAATTAATTTGTGTGAAAAAATGAGTTTTCCAATTTGTTGTCGAGTTATTTGAAAATTTTTTAAATAAAGCAAAATTCGAAGGTTCTAATTTTTTCACAATTTTGTCGAACTATTTAAAATTTTTATATGAAGCAAAATTTGAAAAATTGTATTCAATATTAAATAATACAAGTCCGTAGTCCAATAAGTATCCTTACTATTTTGGCATCTCCCATTGGAGTAAGCACTGCGTCGAAGCTGCTTGTCTATATGCTGCAAAATGAATGGCTCTTCTGTGTCGATTCGAGCTACAACGAAGCGCACAAGTATATCAGCAATTTACTCGTATACCGAACCACTAGATTTCACGAGAGCACGATGAGCCACTTCAACTCATTCAATCATGTGCAACCGCTTGGCCCGATTCAGTTCCATGGAGGTGGTTATTACCCGATGTTCTCGACGGTCCTACGAATCGATTTTACCATGTCGAACAATAGTGAAGACTCCCCCAATTATTCTCGAAATATCAATAAGGACCTTTGATTTCTAGTTTTTTGTTATGTACGAGATAAACATTGATGAGTCGATATTACATAATTAATATTTCCAGTTGACGTTGTAAAATGATAATAATTAATTAAGGTAAATTTATGACTAAAAGTACATTAAACATTTATTATTCCAGTGTTAAGCAATTGTAATTTATCAACATTTTGCAAGGGTAAAATCAAATTGATAATTTTTTAACAATAATATCCCTTAAGTTTTAATGTGTCATGGTGTAATTCTGTTTTTGATTTACGATTTTTTTTTTTGGTAGATGGTAGATGATCTGAATGAGTGGGTGGATAGTAGCAGAGGTCAGGGAATGCAGCAGAAAATAAATAATGCGCTACGGGCAAGGATAATAATAATGATCCTGTGCAAATACGTAGCGGAATACGAAAGATTAGCAGGGTAGATAAGCGAAGAATAGAAGGGAAGAATGAAAAGGAAAAATGTGAAAGAAAAAATAGGAAATGTAAATATAGACTTAAGGGAATTGATGTATGGGAAGGGACTAATTTAAAAACCCGCAAAGCTTTACTATGAAATAAAGCAATACTACTACTAGGTATATGTTGATGGTTAGTTCAATATCAAATCCATTTTTTACAAGAATCTTGATATGATCGATCATGGAATTCTCATACATAAATATAAAATTCGTGTTATTTCAGAACTAGCATTTAATCTCTATGTCAAATCTCATATGGGCTAATAATAATGAATTTCGAAAATGAGGTAGTTTTTATTACGGGAGTAGACGCGTGGAGTGTCTGAAAAATGCCTGAACTCAATGCTTTTGAAATGGAAAACAAATTCGCCGGACGGTTTCCAGGTTAAAAAAAATAATATCGTCTCACTGAAATTCTGTTGCATAGACGTAAACAGCATCTAGGAATGACAAAATGTACGAACCCTATTTGTTCGTGTAGAAAAGTTTGGCGACCCGAATGTTGGAACAAGTTTCTCAGGCATGAAATTAAGCTGGGTAAACACAGCAGAAAACAGTGGTCCTAACTGTACGAAAAGCGTAATTAGCATTTATCATAGCAATTTCGTACATGGCAATAGAACGCGTGCTTAACTTTATATAATTACTGATAAATCTCAATTAGTACCCATGTCAAGCTTTAGATTAGCCAATGTAATTTTTCAACACTGAAGTATCTTTTGCTCTCGAATTAAATTTCGTGTATATTATAATTATAATATATTTCATACGTTAATTTAAATCCTTTTAATCAACCAATTTCTACCGAAAACATTTACCGCGCATAATTATACTGCCACTAATTATAAACGGAATGAGAATATAATTTTTACAAATAATATAGCATATGCATATTATTAAACGATATATATAACAATTTAAATAACACTGCTCCATTTTCCCTGAAGAGCCAGTAGCAGATGATTTTTCACATGCCTCGGATTTACAGTGAAAATAATTAGTACTTTAAAATTAACTGTTTGATTTTTTGTACCTGTACTAGAAAATTTTATTCCATAATTATAATATTTCAATGGGTAATTTTTTTCTCACTCTGTCCTTTTATTTTCAGTCATGATATTCAGTGTGTAATAGTACTTTTGGTGGATTCGCTCATGGAAATCGGGCTAAATAAAACCTCGACAATCTTGTCGTCTCGGGTTGTTTGCGGGTCTGGCCTAATTATGGTAAAACTGTATAATCAGGGATGGAAAAAGGATTCGTGATTGTGCAACGTCTACGTGGATTATGAGCAAGAGGCGAAAGGGTGGAAGGACGTAAAGCACTTCCTACCCCGTACTTTAGTTCCACCACTTTCCACATAATTACCTTCTAGAGCGTAGCCGTCTCAGAGAAGAAAGACGCAATAATTATGTCCAGAAATTCTGGTCCAATGACTCTTGACACGCTTGATAACTTTTTTTTTCAAGCACTACACTATATCACAATGCACTTCGTACACTGCGACCTTTGTTTTTTAATTATAGCAACCCCGTTAATTAAACAGTGCTATTAATATACAATAATTGCGATAGCAATAAACCATTTGATTTAGCATGTGAATCCAGACTTGATGAATTTGGCAATTACGTGTTATCGATAAGCTGCGATCCAATTTAAAATTTGTACACTTTCATCAAATTAATTAAAAGTATATTGTCTATACGTGCTATGTTTAGATCCTTTCTAATTACAGTTTAATAATTTACAGTTTACAGTTTAATAAACAATAAATTCATTGCTTCACGTAACATTCAAAGACATAGCGTAACTTGAATATACAGGGTGAGTCGTTTAACTTGACACAAACGAATATCTCAGAAAGGAAGCATTTTACGAAAAAAATGTTTGAACAAATTTCGTTTGGTTTCGAGGGGGAAAGTAAGTGCTGTGCTGTTATTTTTTAATCGCGGCGGTTTTCAGTCTTTCGTAGGTCAACTTATTTTTTTTTTTAATGGGAACCTATATTTTCTATTGCACACTGTTATGCTGTACAATAACGAAATTAATTTTTGTCTGAAATATTTTTTAATAGAACCAATATATTCAACAAGGGAAGCTTGCTTTCCAACTGTCAAAAAATGCATTAAACACGTGGATCGATCATATGTCACTCTCATCTGTAACAATACTCTCATGTCTGCATAAACTTTTTCATAATTTATTTTGATATATTTATCACAACTCAAAATTTCGTCTTATCGAAAATGATCGTTTCGCTAATTATATATTTTATTGATAAAAAAAAATACTACAACCTCACACGTATCAGTAGAAGTATGTATCGACCAACTTATACGATTGCAATTACTAAAGCATTGCAAAACCTATGGTGAACCTTGCTTAAAAAAAAATATTTGTGCCAAAAGTTGACATAATTTTTTTATGCTCTCCCAACATTTCGAATGGACACTTCCTTCCCATTGGTCGATGCCCGCGATTCATCCTGAAGATGTACCGACTAACTTCGACGATAGCAAAATTGTATGCATACCAAAGCGACTCGAAAGTTTTCTACTTTACGACACAGAGGATGGCAATATTTTGCAATCGAGCGAACTCAGCATATTTCAAAACTCTCCAGCAGCAAGAATACGTAACGTATCTATACGTCGTTTCTACCACATAACGTTAAGACGGTTCACGATAAACTTTTCTATGCCTCGAGTCGAAAAATCAATCAACCGAAACCCTGTGGAATTCCCATGCGGCTTCCCGCAGGACACCCTATATACTGAACGACCATAAACCCAAAATAGACATATATATACGGTAGTAACAGGTTCGATAATCGGTAACCAGTTGCTAAATAATTCAGTGCGGTTAATCCAACCACAAAGAGCTGTATACCAATGACAGGTACGCTTTTCGTCCATTACGATGTTAATCCGCATAAACATAATTAATGAACAAGAATATAGGGTGGTACCAATCGGTTCCCAATTCATTCAAACGGAATCAGCCCTGGTTGAGTCACGTGCAGCACCTTGACAGCTTTTCGTAAAAGGTTTAATGTACATTCCAGGAATGTACTGTAACTGGAATGTAAGAAGAAGAAGAGCGTCATCCTCGTGTCATTTCGAGATCCTTGGCGGCGCCTTTCGCTTCTTCCGTACCCTCGTTAAAACCCGCACTCTGCGTGACGTAGTCCGGACAACCGAGTCAGAAGTTTCATTAATTAACCAAGGTTGAGTGAGTGGTGACGGCGAGTAGCGCAGAGAGTGAGAGTGAAAATGCACGAGAAAGAGGGATGGAAGTGATGTGTTGGGTAAGAAGTGAGGGGTTGAGTACGAAATAGTACGAGGGATGGAGCCTTGGGGTGGGAAGCATCGGAGAATATTTGAGGGGTTGGAAGAGAAAGTCACTCGACAACGTTAGGCACGTACATGTACCTGGAACATATGTAGTTTTGCATATGTATATATGTATGCATATACACACGTGAGCATATTATTTTCATGCGATACGTTATCCTTGCTAATCTCATGATTTTTCCATGTCTTCACTTACCGTTATACAGGGTGTTCCATTAAAATTTTTTTGGATACGTGTTTGGAGCGAGGGAACGTGGAGCGGTGAAATTTGTGAAGAAAGTTTCATGCGTGGGATCCAAAGCGTATAAGATTGAAATATATGACGGGATGGACGTTAATCATTTTGGTGTCTTAGTTTTGTACCTCGAAAATTATGTTGTTGTTCGGTACAAACTTTGCTTCCTGTGCTTGTATAGAATTGATGAGAAAATCATTTCAATTCCGCTAGACTGTACACAGTGTTGGTACCCCAAGTTATGAAATACGGTGCAACTGTGAACTCTGTGTCAGGGTTTGAGTCTGTCCTTTGTATTCCAAAGGTCTTGAACCAGTAACCCCTTGTAACCACGTGCGCCTCTCTGTTTACTTCAACCTAAACAACGGGTGGGACTTGGACATTGATTTCTTGGAGATTTCACTGAAATTCAAATTTCCGTTTGTCCTGTGACTTAACAACTAGTTTGGTTATGGAATAATGCCTGAAAGGGACGACATGAGGGTCAAGTTGGTCCTAAGTCAAGAGGGTCAAAGGACTAGGGTGACAAGAAATTGGTGAATTTTGAAAAATGTGGAAATTGGAGATTTTGTCGTTTTTACCACTTAATCTTCTGAAGGTTAATATTCCAGCTGCCATTATGGTGCCTGGTTAATATTTTTGAAAATCGCGGCTGATTCTCGTGGGCAATTAACGTACTAATGACACATTTGAGAAGCATGAATTAATATCACGTGGAATTGTTTCGTAAGAGAATCGTACTGAAATCTTGGTAACCTGGACTCGGTGTGCTCGGGAATAGGGTGGAGAAGTACACGGGCGACAAAGATGAAAAATACTTGTAGATTTAGAGGCTACCAAGATGGCGGCCTAATTAGGAGGAACACGGCTTAAATATGAATGTCGAGCAGAAAGAGAATAGGGTCCTAAGGAAAAGGGCCAGAAAACCGAGTGTTACCTAACCTGGCATTAACCATGGGTAGCCCATGCAGCCCTGGGCTATTTAGTTCGTTCCTACTTCCTGTATACTTACAGTCAGATGGAAAATTACTCTCTACCCAAATTGCGCCATGCTCCACCCTTATTAGTTATTACATAACCGTACTCAGTGACTACGCTCATTTAATGCATAGTTATGGTAATTACGTGGGTATACCTTAAAATTCATTCCTTCATACACTATATGTTTGTCTCGTGTATAAAATTACAACAGGAAAATAACATCTAGATTTCCACATTGTGATTTTCATGTAAATACAAAATTATTTGATATTCATGTTTTTTTCATAATTTTTTTCACTTAAAGCATTTTTATAATAGGGAATAGGGAAGTTTCCCTATTATCTCTCTCATGGCTACTGCAGTATCGATGTAATGATTGAAAATTAAAAATTTTCAAAGAATATATAAACCTTTCCTTCTCAGAAAATTTTCAATTTATTTTTAGGCAGAGCTTTTTCTGTACTACTGGAAAATTATTTTTTCATACGATTTATCTCAGCCTCCTTCTTACATTCAAGTTATCACGTTGCATTCCTAATACTCAACCAGGCACGTTGAATAACACACTTGCTAGTCACGTCTAGATACATTTGTAAACGCGACAGATCGGCGCCTGGTGCGAATTCTCGACAGAGGATGGATTTAGAGAGTATTACCTTAGTTACCGATTGAAATGCAGATCTTCAGTTTGATCGATGAGATACGTTGAATCGATAAGCCGATACCTTTCAGCTAACTTGATAAATGTTTCCAAATCGTTAACTTTTTTTTACCATATTTGCCATACGAATTCGTAGATGTTTATCCAAATATCATTATTATTTCTGTTTAATTTCGCTTGTAAAATACATTGTTAGTTTCTATAATTAAAAGATTCCTATTCTTTCATAACGACAATTTTTTTGTTTAAATTTCTCTTTTATCGCCCTTGTTATTTTTCCTTTGATACGTCCATTCATCATATTCCTTTTATACGTGTGCAGTCATGCCGCCGAATGATTGTTCGATTTCTCATTTACTTTCTTTTATCAATTTTTTTCTTCCATTATTTTACCTCACTATTCCAAGCGCGTACAGCAACGAATTGTTTTAGCAAATGGATCTGTATTGCGAATGGATTCTCTGGAAGGGGTAGTTTAAAATAAATGAAAGCAAGCGTTATTGCCACCGTTTGATTTGCCGAAATAAATTTTGTATTATTATTTCTATTGTAATTTTGTTCAAATTCCAAATCGGTGGCACTTTTATCAGGGTTATCAATTTAACGATATCAATTTGAAACTAGAACAAATTATTAGGTTCGATTGAACGGTCGTTAAATGAATACTAAACTATTCATTTGAACATTGGTCATTAATCAACGCTTTGTAACTATGCACTGTTATCATTATTGTTTTCCCGTTACCGTGATAACACAGTGAAGGATATTCCATTCGTTAGATATAGAGTTACTGGAAATGCGATAGGCGATTATTTCCCCACGACATAATCTACGCAAAGAAAACTCAACAATGCATCGACATAGAAACGCCTATACTTTATAAGGACCCATCGTGAACACTATGAAAATCCAAATATGTAATGCATTTTCGAGTGGCAGTTGAAAAAGCCTTTCAAACAGTGCAAACAAGATCTCGAGTGGCTCGAAGTAACTCGATCGAGACTTTTCACGTGCACCGAACGAATAAGTTTCACCCGGACACGATCGCGGACCGTAGAAAGGGCACTGGCTGAGTTTAAAATAAAAAAAAGTTATTTCACTTTTTAAAAATAAAAAAAGGAAAGAAGATTCACGGTTCGATTTTTCCACCCTCCACCCTCTTCCACGTGTCCAGATAGCAGCTTCGCACATGGCAGTTACACCCAATACCGAAACTCCCCTCACGTTTCTTTGTCCACTTCCAGCGAGTCGCCATTAAACTGTCCAAGTGTCTTTCATTCCGGTACAACCGGTACAACAAACTTACAGTACTTACTCGTGCAGCAACTGAGTGCCTGTTTCTTATAAAGAACTTTCATCCAAACCATAAAATATGCGATACAATAGAATTCTATAAAATTTAATATCTATAAAAAAATATACTCTTAGCCGTTATAAAATCTGAAATTTTTGTTCATCGTTTAATCAGCGCTCAAATTTGTTCTTACGGTAAAAACAAATGATCGAAGCAGTCTCAATGTATATGATAAACGTCCTATAGGCTCATCCAGTACTATTTGCAATGCTAAGTAACCAAGTGCTCTACATGGCTTTGCTGGCTCTCTAGTTCGGACAGACATGGACGGAGAAGGTGCAAAAGCAAGTGGTACCCAATTAGCGGTTGCACTGACATCCATCCCTAATTCACGAGAACTCACCCGGATTCTCGAGGTCGACAATTCAGTCTGAGTCAAGCAGACAGTCATCCCGCTTCCTCTCCACCACCCACCCACCCCCTCTACTACTGTCTCATGAACTCCATTTTTTTCTTAATCCATCTCCTTTACCACCCCTCCCCTCCTTTTCACCTTTTTTCTGACTTTCTCAATTTTCATTTTTCACTCTCATTGCTGATTCTTTGAGCAATCCAATTCTCTGACATGGGTCAACCCCACCTTCTGCTCTTCCCCATTGGCTGGCTATATACCACAAGAGAAAATTCTACGACGCGTTGCTATAATAATTATCGAAGATCCTTCATATCTCACGTGGCATTTTACCTGGAGACTTATTTTTCTCCAGGGACACCGTGCGAATGGCTCGTACGTGATACCCCCCGTCAGCCCTTGTGAACTTATTCGGAACGTGTTCGTATATCCCTGTATATTAATCTTACCTGTGCGTATAGTTTCTTTTACTTTTTATTTTTTTTCACTTCGAGCCATTGAGATTACGGTAACCATCTTCGAGCGGTAGACGATTCTTACGGTACAAACGTAAATCCTGTATATTTAAGAGGGAGTCATTCTTTACTACGTCCCTTTTTTTGGACGCCTTTATCGGATACGAAAGCCCTTACGGATGGTAGATCTTTTTAGCGATTGCCGTCTAGCCTTTCAGAAAAATGTGATTTCACGAATAGAAGGAACTTGGGGACTCCGAGTGCCTATAACGTTATGCCAAATTGTCCCTTGTGCTGATAAGAAAAACGATTCTTGTATTATTTACGTCGTAGTCATTCGGTATCTTCACGTGAACCTTTGAGACTAGAAATTCTTTTTTTTAAGTCTTATAAACCCATTCGCTTTTTTCTTTGTAAAATTTTTAACCTGCAATTTTGATATTCGTTTATGTTTTGTTTCAAAGGTTGACAGGCCTGAATCGCAGAGTTGTATTTCTGTTAACGTTTATGAAGTAAGCAAAAGCGACTATTTAATAATTGACCTGAAAATAATTTCTCTCTTTGGTGTGTCACTTTAGCACTTCGTCGCTCGATAGCTTAGCGACTAATTGGTCGTTTTATATTAATTAACAATTCGTCACTTTATTACGTGGGATTTGGTTCTTTTGGCCAATAATAAAATTGACAACGGGCCCTGAGGTACTTTCTACGTTTTATTATTACGTCATTCAAATCCTTTTATGTGTCCCTTTCTGAAATGTCTTTCTTAGGATTTTCATGTTCTTCGTTTAACTTGAAATTCTCTTCGCTATTTCCAAACTGCGACTTATCTACTGTCTCACTTACGTCACGTGAATTTCTCTTGTTCCAAGTCCTTAGCTAAGACTTAAAAAAATAAATTACAAACTTCCTCGATCCATCACGTTTTATCACGGCCGGGTTAGCTACTTGTTCAAGGCAAACCCTTTAATTATAAACTCAAACAGTAATTTGCATCTGCTTATTAATATGCACGATTTTCTTAACTTTTCAACTTTCCGTCGCGGAGTTCCGGAAATAAGCTTTTACCCACGTTGAAGCTGTGTCTCTTAAAGTTCTGAGTTTTTTGAAATATTGTTATCATCGATTCGCAAAAAAAATTTTACTCTTATCTCATTGTTGTTTTTAAATCATTTTTTTTTTATAACACAGCATCTTTATCGGGTCCGTAGGAAACTCAATGCTGTTACCCGTAGACACGAAATGCTGATAATAATTATTGAAAAGTTTTCTGAAGTTGATGGAAAGGCGAGGAGGATTCGAGATCGATAATGTGGTACGTAAGAAGAGGGTGATGGTGGAACAGCAGTAGGAGGGTTGGGGGGGGTAGGAGGGGGAGAGTTACTTCGCCGGAAATTACACTCTCCGCGGTGGAAGTACATCCGGTCCGGCGATATAAACGTTCGACTTCCCTCGAGGAACCAAAACCCAGTCGCACTCTACCAAAGTTCGACGTGCGCGAACATTTTATTAATGCGATTCCCATGCGACTTTCTTAACTGACTGTCATAACTTTTCCGGACTCTGAGTAAGGAATTGAAAAAAAAATAATACTATAATTGGCCGTTTCATGGGGTCCGAGAATTGAATCAATGTTGACGAAGGCTTTATTTATTTGAATTGCTACTTGGAATTCGACATGTAAGATCTCTTGAATCGATGAATTTTTTTATTCGAAATTGGCAAAGTCTGTGAGCTCTCGATTTAGGAGTCTAGCGCAAATTGAAAATTGATTTATGAATGTTAGTTCTGTGATATTCAATTCGGGATAATTCGGGTATATAGTTATTTTTTTTTATATTTTAGCGATAGGCATGCAAGTTTAAAAGCTGAGGGATTTTAGGCCGCCATTGTGAATACAAAATTTTGTCATGTATGAAGAATTAGCGGCTGTGCAGTGTTAGCATATCATTCGTATCTGCGATTCAACTAAAATTTATCTTGGAGAAAAAAGCTTTTCAATTAAAATCTATGTAAGCAATCCGGCAATTCTCATCCGGCAGATTCGGAATTAGAGATGAGATGAAATTTCACAAAAATCAAAAAATAGTGTAATATGGTAAAAACTGAAAAAAAATCTTACGAGTAATGGGTCATCTGAATAGATTTTCTCTTTTAAAGTGATAAAATGCCAGGAAATAATTACTTGAAACTAACAACAGGTAATAAATTTTATTTTATACTCTTATTAGCAAGTTTCGAATGGGCGTAGGATAAAAGTTGGCCTTTGATCTAAATCATCCATTTTCAACTGCCACATAAATACAGAGAAGTTGTATACTGAGAAAAATTATATTTCATTTTTTATCATGGAATACCATGGTCTATCGTAACGACCCGGAAATATATTAATTCATGCATTGAGTATAATTATTAATATTTGCCAATATTTAAATTGTTGTCAAATTCTTCATAAATCTTTACACTGCCATACAATTCAAAGATTGGAGGATACTTAGGTCTCAGATCAACTTAGATTTTCTAAAATGAGTCCTCATTTTTTTTTTGTGTACACTATAAATTATATTTAGTATCATGAGTGCATATTGCAAGTGCAGCTTTTCTGCCACAGACATAAATGAAAACGTGTTTTAAGACAATTTTTGAAAATGAGTATTTCGTCAACTTTTCACTTTTCCAACACGTTGTTCATAACTAGTACGACCAAAAAATCCTGAAATAGTGCTGATTGAGATTTATAGTCAAAACGAGAAAATTATATGAGATGAAGCCTTTAAAATTTCATGTTGCTCCTACGAACCATTTACTGTATCGCATCGCTTGGACCTGAAATTCCAATAGGATTTATCTGATTTGATCATAAAATCTGTAATAGTGGAATTCGGTATTCGAATCCGAAAAGCTTTGTTCGGGTTTAATTGACTGATAGATGAAACGAAAGAATTGACTATGACCATAAACTTTGTGAAATGAAATGGATACGGTCGACCTTTTGTGTTAACCGTTTTTTCATTTTGATTGATCATGGACGTTTCTCACGAGACAATCTTTTCTTTCAACTTCTCAAAAGGTCAATGGATCATGACGGGTCACTTGAAATCCCTTATCTCGTTTCTGGTTCTGTGAGCTGATTCGCATTGTATTTATCATTCGTTCGGTATTTCTTTATAATGAAGTTCATTGCGTCCACTGATGGGGATGATATCCCCTACTGTAAATGGTACAGATGCCAATTTTCCAACTGGAAAAATAGAAAAAAATTGGTCCATTGCAAAGATACCTTTTCAAAAATTAAAAATTATTGCCTAACATTTTTTTTTCCTTTTAGCTCGTGGGTGGAGAATTTGACATGGAACTCAATTTCGTGATTCAAGATGCCCAAAACATCAGGCATATGTTGGAGCTTCTCGACCATTGTCCACCGAATCTTCAGGTAAGTCCCAAAATTTGTCATTAATATAGTATTATAAACATTTCGTTTCGTTAAAACGAAGTACCCAGATATAAATATATGTAGCTGGGTGGGGCAAGAAACCCGATTAGGATGCAAAGAACTCATTAAAACGCTGGGTTTGTGTATACATACAATATACTTAGGCAGCTTATTGTTTCAGTTGGATCATTAAAAGCTTTTTGAACAATTTTATTGCTTTTTTTTCCTTTGTGCTTTCACGGTTATTCATGCTTAAATTGAAGTTACGCTGATCATTTGATTTCATTAAATTTTCATCCCTTAAAACTCTTGATGATTATCTTTCCTGACAATCTAACGTTACATGAATAACTGGGTGCTTCTGTTTATTAAAGTTGGTAGAACATTAGACAATAGAAATGAGGTGGCCATTAGGTATTGAAGGGCCAAGCAGGCTTGTTGAAATTAAATTGAAATTAAAATTAATTATAAACGAATTCCGGCAAAATAAATATACACAGGAAGAAGGCCTAGCCGTTCGTGCTTCATTGAGATAAGTGTAATAAAATATGACTCGGCTATTACTCATTTTCGACAAATGAAACGGTGCTGTTTCCCAGCATTATTCAAATTTCGGAAAATGACGAACGACAAATTTCGAAATTACGACTTCCGTTATTTGTTCATTACAATGTTTTGATTATACAGATTTTTCAGGAACATATTTTTCAGGCTGCGCTGTTTTATGTTTGCTTTCGTTAATTCGATAACAGAATTAATATTAACTCAGTGAAAGAGCTTGTAATTTGTTTCGAATTCTCGAAAAAGTTAAAAAATAAAGTTTTTCCATGATTTATTTAAAATTGCCTTCCTCGCTGAACTCGTTTCAATTCACGAAATATACATTAAGTAATTGAAATAAACAAACCATTATTTATATAAGAAAATTAAAAGTTAACATTACTTAAAAGACGCAAATTCGAAATGGGCGAGTAAAATAGGCCCAAGTTACGAGCCTCCGTTCACGTAATCCAGTTTTATAGTTTTCCTTGAAACCCAAAGCTCTTTCGGCAGCAATGTGTTCCAGATAGTGAAATTAATTGGACTTTTCGTTAAGTGACTGTACAGGTAGGTACGCCCTTAAGACTTTTTTAAAATCTATTACCAACGTAATTTCCATCTGACAATAAACGAACGATGAAATGGAAAAAATCACTGATCAAGAAAGGACTGTAAATACATTTGTAGTTTTACGGTCATGATACCTCACAGTATAAATCCCAGAAAATTTGCCAGGGCAGCTCAAACATGAAAAATACACGTTTTACGAGTCAGCACGACCGAAAGTTGGTTTTCATGCCGCGATGTACACAAAGAAAAAGTACGGTTGGAGAAACCAGCCACCTATTTAAATAGGTTCTTTCTCCCTCGTGAAATTCAGCCTTAAACAAGCAGAAAAGTTTCTCGACAGTAATTATAGTTAAGGTTTGGTTAGTTACCACCTAAAAGTGCAACGACTAAGCGCGCTTGAAGATGTGTCAAGCGCAGAACCTTTACTCTTTAGTTTATTTTGTGCCATTGTATGTACAGTGCCTGGAGACGAAATGTCTTGCCAAAATAATATGCATAGCTGTAATAGAAATGCACTTGATATATGCAGTTGGCAATGCATGCAAACGACGTACAAGTGAAATAAAAAAAATCTGTATTTCCAATAGAAAATGTTGGGTATGACATTGGCTATGAAAATTTGAATTTCACGATTTTCCGTGTTACGTAAATTCGTACTTGGTTTCAGTAGTAGAGGTCGCGTCTTCGCCGGACACCATTAGATATACATATCTATTTTGCTACTAAAATTTGTAATTCAGTGAATACATAGGTTTCTACTTAATGTCGTTATTTATAATGACTTGCCTGACATTAGTGAAGTTATTTTGGGGGAAAAAGACTCTTTTGAATAATTTTAATACATATGTGGTCCGTTTTGAGAAAATTAATTGGAAATTTGTTAATCTCTATTATTAGTGGATTCAATAGACTCTTAAATGATATATACTTGAATTGAAGTATCTCTTTTTGTACGAAAATGACGTTAGCGGGTATTTAAAAAGCTAAATAATATTTCGTATTTATTCGAAGAAAACGTGCTTTACGAGGTTGACCAAAAGTCACCACATAAAAACGATCAATACGTTAAATAAATTGTGGCCTAAGCTATCAGGGAAAAAATCAGTATCACGAACCATAACGAAATGAAATTAATATACAGCAAAATGGAAGAAATATCTAGAAACAAATTTTTCGTCATGTTGAAACACAAAAAAAAATAGTACAGAATGAATTATCGAAAAATAATTTTTAATGACAAAAATCCCTTTTTTTCAGAACAATAAAGGGAAATGATTACTAGCTCGCCAAATGATTCAATTACAATAATGTAAACCAAGGTAGATTTTGTAATTAATATAATTTTAGTCCTACAGTACATGACCCTTTGCAAACATAAAACAACAAATGAGTATAATTGAAAACCTACCACGCATCCCTATAATAAAACAGCCCCTGCTCGACCGTAATTAAAGTCTCAGCTTTAGCAAGATTTACCGATATTGCAATCCCAAGTTGCAATTTAAAAGTTGAATCGTAAAACATAAATATTTTATGTCTCCGATTCTATCATTTATGTAAAACAATATTATCCACGGTGCATAAAAAAATATCGTACCTGTTGCAAGGTTAAACGAGCCCATTAAAAATAATTTAGTTTGCAGTGGATATAAAGTTTATTACTCAGATGAAAAAATTTATAATCAGTGAGGATATCCTGTACTACGAACATACTTCCAAAATATAATACATGACCAAGTACAAGTATAGTTTACATCTATGCTATATTACTTCTATATTATACCTTGAGTATAGCAAAGATAGCCTGCATCCCGATTCCAAGATATTTTAGAAGTTCACTGTAGAAATTGTAATAGAAAAATTGGTCGCGAGAGGGCAGCGCTTGCCGATCAGTACACCATAAATCCAAGTGTGTTATTTCCCTATAATTTCTATAGTAGTCACTTTCTGCATAGAGCACTTCCTTGCATTTAAAAATGTGGGAGTAACAACACACTTGTAAAAGTGTGAAAAGTGATTACCGTGGACAGGCCAGAGAATAACCCATTTAGATTTGCACTGTAATCCCCAGTGATCGGTACTGAAGAACATCGAGAACTTCAATTTTCCGAGAGTCGATCTCCAATAAGGAGCTCTTGGTCCATCCACGTTCTTCCGATCTTCCTCCCTCCTGACCCCCTCTCTCTGTTGTCATTCATCGCTTCTTCATCTTTTTCTCATCTCGACGTTAGCCGATCATTACTCCTACGATCTTTCACTGCAGTCAACTCGACCAGGATTGATCGCAATTTTATTTACCTGGTCCCTTTTCCTCCGAGTCTGTAACGGAAGCTGCGCGAATGCTTGATCCAAGCTTCTCACGTAATTCATCTTATTTTTCAAAGTCTGTACTCCCATCTGACAATACTTTGTATTCGTGACTGCAGCATGTCAAAGGTCAAAATCCCCCTCGTAACCCTCACGCTACGTCACGGCAATCCCTTGGCACCCTAGGTCCTTTGCATTTATCTTCTGTCAGTTGTAGGAACGTTTGTAACAATCATTCACTATCTGTATCATCATCATCTCTTCCTGGACATTTCTTGCCTCGGACCTTCAGCCCATCGCAGCATCTCTTCCCATACTTTTTACCCTTTATCACCACTCCCGAACACGTGTAACATAGTGAGCCTTGTTTAAACGACTGCACCGCAGTAATTCTTTATCGCGTGAGAATTCGCGTATTGACCTGGTGATAATGAGTAAATAATTGGTCCTTATCCGAAAATACGTCAACTTTTCCCGCGAACGCATCTCGAGTATCAAAGCGACGTACTGGACGTGTAAAATATAAACAAGGCAAATTGAGAAGAAAACGAGGATCCCGTGGTAAGTGATCTTTTCTTTTCTCTCTCTCTTTTCCACTCGTGCTAGACATCCACGTAAATGGACCCATGCTGAAAGCTGTTCCTTTGCTATGTATAGGATCCTTTTTTCGCATTAATTTTTCAAAATTCGTTCGCGATACAATTATTAATTAAAATTGTAATTGAGGGATGCCGGAAACTTTGAAAATCTGTTATCAGGCCAATTTGACATTGAAAAATAGTAAAACTGCATTTAATACATCTTTAATGTCTACCTTGTAATGCAGTAGCAATTTATGTACATTAACGTGGAAGTTGGGTCGATTGGAGAAGGTCGATTAAGATGGGAGATGTTGGCAATTCGCCGGCTTCCCTGTGCAAGATGCGGGTTAAGATCGTATAATCTGTTGGAGATCGGTTACATCGTTCTCATCTCTCGACTGGCCAACTGATTGCAATGTTAATGCCGTTAAGGGAATTTGTACGTCGCGGAACCCTTTACATGTATATGTATATATCTATATCTTGGTCCTATGTCGGCATCTCTCTATGTATGTACAATAGAGAAGATATAATTAAACTCGGTGACGGTGGTGCCCTCTGCAAAGTTTTGACCCATATCACACTTTATATCACGTATAACTCTTTTATTGTTTTAGATAAAATCCAAATTTATGAGAAGCACTAAAATATATAAATAACTACATATTTTTGCATTTGCAAATAAAATAAATAGTATCTACGTTTTATTTTATCTCTTTATTTTTTGCGAATGGTTTGCGAAGGGAAAGCAATTGAAGACGAAGGTACTATAATTGACAAAGATATTTTATCGAATTCACTGATTTTTTTTACTAGTAAAATTTATTTATGATTTACTCGGAAGTCTTTGTATTATTAAAACTTTTTTATTTCTTATTCCTTTTGCAGTTTATGGTATAAAATGAATGATCTAATTACAAGTATCGAACCTTGCGAAATCCTTTCTGGCTCCAGTTAAGTATTTGTTTGTTGGTTGTTCCGTACTGTAGGATCGTCGTAGTCTTATGTATTCATATACAAAGCTAATAGTATGAGCTTTATACAATATTTACCATACAAGGCTATGGCGGATGGGTAACCCTCCCTACTACCTACCGTTTAATGCAAATGCCTTGTACCGACCCCTAGTAAGGGTGAGCATCCCAAGATTTCCTTAGAATTTCCTAGAGTGGCTAGGCAAGGCCTGTTAACATCCTTTGAGAAGATTCCAACGAGCAGATATTTTATCGCCCAGAATCAGACATTCCCAAGAATAAAAGCTCCACGACAATATTCTCAAAAATATATATATATATAAAAGTTCTATATTTTTACAAAACAAGGTATCTACGACAATGCGAATTGGCCGATGAGATCGTAAACAGTCGCGATTGCGCGCTATTAATCATCATTACGTAAAACGTACTGCGCCGTTGCTCCTCGCTATTTTTGATTCCGTAAGGGTAATCCGATTTTTAGTGTCTTGGGGGAATGTCGTTACCCGAAGGGAACGACTTCGCCACGCGAAAAGCTTTCGGGGAGACGGTAGATTAAAATGGATGAGGGCGACCTCTTTGGTGGAGAGGATTGAAGAAGCTCTGAGGATGTACGTATGTCAGGGGGTGGATGAGTTGTCGTGACCGAGGGTGGAAATTGTGGTGATTGACAGAAAATCTCAACGTATAGTGGAATCAGGAAAATGAGTATGTGTACCTGTATATAAAAAAAGAGGATTAGAGGGAACCGAATCTCGTTTGACACTGAAAGACATTTTTTTTCGAATAAAATCTTTTTATCCATTCGTCAAATAAAAATCTTTTTTTTTGTTTGCTGTCGTAAGGTTCACCTAATTTTTTGATTCTTTCAACAAACGAATTTTTAGGCAGTTTCTTAGACGTGCTACTTCGTATATGCATTGAAATATACATTTATATGATGCAGTGTATCTGCTTGGCTATATCCAAAACCCGTGACACGTGGTACTCTTGAATCTCATGACAATGTCACTGCTGGAACACGTGCTCGTTCGTAATGAAGTTATTTGCAGTCTAGAGAATAATGCTGTTTCGATTTCGCGAATTCGTGCAAATCCTACGCTGCTAGTTCTCTTATTTCTTGAAGTGAACGTGATTCGAATACAATTTTGAATTATTATTTCTTATATTATTTTTATCACGTAAAATTCTCGTGTTATCATTCAATTCGATAACACTGACACGACCAAGTAGTTCGTTATGATTGACATCTATTATTTAAAAAATTTTCATTCACTTCCTGTCACTTTATTCAATCGATGGTACATCGATGATCGTTGAGACAAGCTGTATATACGTAATTGATAAATTTGATAACTCGTTAGTACAACTTTTTGTCGATTTACTTCATTTTATAATTGCACTTGTTCTTGAATGTGCTGCAGTATTGTTATAAAGCATATCGATGAATAGCAAATTCGTCTGGGAAACGAGTTTACGTTTTATTCGGTGTTTCACATCGTTCTCGCAAATTGACAATTGGGATGAAATCCGACAGGACGTGATTCTGAACTTGTAGTGGCATTTATATACGATCCAAAGCTGGAATCAGAATTTTTTAGCAGAAAACTGTATGAATGAAATCGAATTTTTTTTTATGGAATGTACGTCTGACTGGTGCATTGATATTCCTGAATTATTTTCCATCAGTGAATTTGCGGTACATTGTATTGAGGCTAAAAGTAACTAATTAGTGTGACATTTGAGTGGATAAAGGAAAAAAGTTATAAAGAGAATATTGAATGTCCTATATATATTTTTTATTTCTATTTTTATTATTTATCGTAGAATTAATTGAAATTACAGTCCTTATACTTTTCTAATTACAAACTATGCATGGAACGAAAACTCCTCGTATGGTTTTTCTCTCTAATTAAAAATTAATTATATGATTTGAATACAATACGAGCTTATTGAAACTTCGTTGTTCGTATAACGTGGAAACTCATTAATTATCAGTTTGGTCTGTATGCTTTTAATTCCATGCTCCTAATTCTTTCATATTACATGTGTCTATGCTTCTATATTTTTTTTTTGGAATTGTCTCGCTATACTTTATATAGACTATTAAGTGTAGTAAACTTACGTAGCATGGATATTACACAGACGGTGCCCCGCGGCGTTGATAAATTGTTCAGTGAATTTTATAGCGATGTTTACTATAGCTAAATCCACATGTGGTACATACTATACATATCATACAACATACAAAGTATCATTACATACTTAAGTGTACCTTCCAATATTTTACAGAAATGTTGTCTCTGATCTTCAAGTGTCTATATATTTATCTAAGATATTCAATAATAATTATTCGCAGAATGAAAGGGTAGTCAGGTACTTAAAAAATTGCAGTGAACTTCAGGGAGATGTACAAGATTTTTAGGTAAAAAAACCTTTACTCGCATAATTTTTTTACATTTTATCCCACTGTATTTTCATAACAGCGAATATTATCCCCCAGTATCTGAAACCTTTTCGCAAAATTCACCATTCGGCTGTGTACAGATATAAAAGTTTAAGCTAAGGTTAGGTATCTAATATTTTCCAGGATCCCAAGAAACCTGGAGAATAATATTGATACTTTGTGAAATTCAACGTCAATGATATTTATTATTTTAACAAGATTGTATAAAAATGAAACTTCTTTATTCGCAGAAAAAAATGGCACTTACATTCACTACACATGTGGATATCACAATAAATTGATATATGCCTATTGGTAACAAGCAGGAAATAACGTGAAATGAATATCCGCCGATTAAGCAATTTTTTCAATTGCATAAAACATCGATAACATGATAAAATCCCCAAATTTTATGATCCTAATAATTTATTAATCCTCCAGAAGTAAGATCATTTCTCAATGACAATCCCGTTTTCATATATTTCAAATAAAAATATTCCTCCCTATGTATTATTCTCGCATTACGCAATGTATCACCGAACGCAATTTGTCTTTCATAAAATCTTTAATGAAAAAAATTACATTATCACTCCCGGATCTTCCGGACGAGAACGTAACTGGATTCCGTGCACTCGCATGAATTTTGAATTGTACTTCCCATATACCGTACAGCGTGAGCCGCTATAATAGGATTGTAGCTGAGCACCCAGCTCGGTTGTACCGAGAAATTCCCCTAGCTCATGTAACTCCCAGATAGTCTCGGTAACAAGTACGCGTCATCGTAACCACCGCAGTGAAATGATCTGTGACGTCATCCGCGAAGAATTCATTCAAATAAGCCTGAAGTGAAACTAAAAATTTACCGCGTCGAGCTTAACCGAATTCAGTCATTAAAATCTGCCCGACACTCTTGGCGCAATTCTCAACGTTCAATTTACCAGAAACGTAGCCACTGTACGATTGGAGTAGAGACGCGATAACGACTGAATGGATGATACGAAGAGGAAGGAACATAACCAGAATGCGAAGGTACAAGAAATATCAAACCCTCGAGGCATAATTAACGATACAGAGAAAACCCTTTGGTTACTTTGGAGAATATGACGCAAGAGGTTAACTAACGAGATCTTTTATGTAGATTAAAATTGAATCTCGCTGTACCCCTTAATAACGAACGCTACTCGAAACTATATAATTCGACTGGAGAAAAGCGTCTGAAAGTGATGCCACTGATAAGGAATCGATATACAGGGAGCATGTTTCCGTAATGTTAAACTGACTTATAGATATTAGACTTATTGGCCTGGGGGGGAAAGGGGGGAAAGGGGGGAGTTTGCGTGTCTTTGAATGATAACGGAACGAGGGCGCGTAGGTACCAGCTGAGTTCATAAGAGATTTGATGTGGTTACGCCACTGCGTGAGTGGAATATATTGATTTATCACCGTTCGTCCGCCCCCATCATGGATACACCCACACACCCCCCTGGTTTCACCCTGGTTTCACCCTGGTTTCAACCGGGTTGTGTCACTCTTCACACAGCCTCCGTCCCTCCTCGTCCCTCTTACTCTCACACACCCACTTCCTCTTTCGCTCTTTGGTTTCCTCTTCCTTTGACATCCGATTCACCCCAATTTTTCGTTTTCGATACTTCATCCCTTCTCTAAGACTCTCTCTTTCTCGATCCCTTGACACCATCCCCCCTCCCACAACCCTGCTTGCTTAACTTATTATTCCTGTTAGGTTTCTTCTTTTGAGTTTTTTCTTTTGGCGTCGGACTCTTAGCTTTAAGTAAATGGATACTCGAGAGGGGAAAGAGGGGTAGATCTGCTAGTACACGTGTTCTTCTTGTATCAGTGACACCTGTAATCTCGAGTTTCGTCTGATTTGATGGACCGATAGTTGCCGCGAACCTAACGAGGTTATCGATGGCTCAGAAACCTGAAGCGTTTTTCGTTTGATGGGAAATCCGAAATGGGAAATCAAAAAGAAAAAAATATATGAACTTCGTATCGGCTAGACAGAGGGAAGATCCTCTTAGTCGGTTGGCAAGTCTGATCGACGCAGGGAACGTAAACTACTCTGAAGGACTTGACGTGATTTCTTTTGACAGCTCGTGACACTTTTATCCCAGAGGGTGGATTCTTGACCAGCGACGGGCAACTACCACTTTTGACAGTGGAACTAACTTTTTGGCGAATGAATGTCCTTTTTAACAAGGTTGACGAGGCTCGCGCGGGTCGAAGATGAAACGTAGAGCTTAACTCGAAGACGTCCGGACCCTCCTCGAGTCCAGACCGAAGATGGAGCCGCGTGCCTATGGGAACCGGTGCCACGAGAGATAACGAGAACCTGGGAGTAAGAACTGAAGGCTAGGGATTACCTGGGGTAAAAAGTACATAGGTATACCTATACCTTTTCGTACCTAGGAGCTAGGAAGAAAAGCAATTAAGTTCGTTCTTACCTACGATTCTTCTCGGCCGGTCTTATTTTTAGCCTTGTGGGGAGATTCCTCGATTACGACCCGTAAAACAGGAGGCTCTGTAAGGAAGGTTCGTGAGTGCTCTTAAAAGAAGGGACAATGTACGGTAGATATAGGTATACCTGATTGCGTGCTAGCTACTTAGCTATGTATCTCGAACAAAGGCAATTTTGCTCCAGTATCTAAGCTCAGAGTTCAAGAGGAAAATGAGATTATTTATGTTTCACCTAGTAGAATTTACAGGTTCAGTTAGACTCGAATGTTAGCTACGTTACTAATAAATTATTAAGCAGATTTTCAGACCCTTAAATGTCTAAAAATTTTTCAAATTTCTCACGGTCCTCGTTCTCGAACTTCACAGGGTAAAGATCTAGATTTGTACGTTTCTGGAATACTTGCAAATAATTTTGTGCGTACTCTACGTATATATGTTAAATATATTGGTTTTGTATTCTATGCAATGTTGAGTGCCCTGTGGCGCAATGCAATGATAAAAATTGCTCTGAAAATTGCGTCGTTTATTACGAACGAAATATTCTTTTCAAGAACGTTATTATCAAGTTCCTCTTTTACGAAAGTCAAAAAAGCACAAGAAGCTAGGAACTTCCTTTCTTAAGTTGGGTCTCGGAGTCTTCGACGCTGGGCATATTTCAACTAACGGAGTACAGGCCTCCAGCATATATATACGCAAGAACCTGTTCAGGCGCAAAGTTGTTGCATTACTAGAAAATTTCATTATGGAATTCGCCCAAGGTGTTTTAAGTTTCTACGCAATCTCCCATCTGCCGTATCCCTGATGAAGAGTTGTTAGAATTTAGATATGTTACGTAAAAATAAAATTGCCATTTGATATCTACAGGTTGCCGATTTTATTTCGAATTCTCCTTTCGTTTTCCACATTTGCTCTTATCACTTGTCATTCTTTTTTTTTTGGTTTATTTTACGTAATTTATTTTTGGCCCTTTAAGGTTATCCGAAATTTTATGTCCAATCGATCCCATCTGAAATTGACCTAAAAATTCGGTATTTTTTTCCTCCATTTCAGCGACAGGCTGACCCATTGCTTTTCTTCTGACGTGAACATTAGTATGCACCCCACGCGACTGACTAATGGGTTTCGTTCGACCCTCTACTTCGTTTAAAGATACGGCGCACGCCCCCTTAAGTGACAGACAGTCCGACAACTTAAAATATCTTGAGCGTTACTTTAATTTCACTCGACTTGCCGGAATCGTTTCTCAAGAATCCCGAGTGCAGTTGGTACCATTCGCTGCTGGCTGTATACACGCATATATCTATACAAAATCAGTCTAGTAAGATCGCGACAAGTACGATTAATACGTCATTCTTAAGTTACCTGTGAACTACACTTCACAGCGTAACGGGAGAAATTAAGATTTAAGTCAGATGACGTATACTTTCCCGTAAAGATACAAAATATCAGAGGTCCTTAAGCTTCGGATAAATCTGTATTAATGACGTCGAATTTGTCTTGATTTGCATATCCCGCCAAGAGGAAAAAGAGATGACGAGATATATTTGCATGCAAGATCAAGACCCCACCTAGTTCCCTTCCACATCTCAGTCAAGAGTCCTCGAGTCGAGAAGTCCTGGGGTCTTCGCTAACCCAGTGAAATGGGGGAGCGAAATACGAGAAAGCGTTAACGCCCTTATGTTGAGGGGGCGGCAAGCACAGATGAAAATTATGCTGACGCGTATAAACAATGCGTGGCGCCGACCCAGCGGGGTTCTCGGGAAGGATTGCGATGATGTCGCTTTTTGAGGTTATAAATTGTGACTAACCCGTCTCGGAGTATCTAGAGAAAAGAATGGTACCAAGTGCCAAAAGTGATTACCTATGAGACGTGACCTAAGAATTGCCATAGACGTATTAAAATTGCGTAAATTTTTCAGAATGAGTAACTTGGTCAAGTCAGGTTAGGTTGGCTCGAATTGAAGGGACTGTACAGAATGAACTATGAACAGCATAAACTTGAATGGTGGTACCAAGTGTACTGCCTGTACCTGCCAATGATGTTACCATGTACGTTAATATCGCTGCGTTCCTGTAATCACCCTGGTATCGTTAATTAATAAACAGGTAGATTAGTGCCGACCTGGACGGCGGAAGAATCGATTAACAATGAGGAAATTGCAGGAGCTTTCCAGTCCCCTGCCAGGTTGCTTGGCTGGCTGGTTTCCTGCCAGGCGGGCGTCTCTAGGAATTTGAGGAGCTTTTCAGGCTCGTCCACGAGGACCGTGGATTTTGCGTATGCCGTAAGGGAGAGTCCGGCGCTTTGGACTCGTACACTCTGGTTAAGGGTTGGGCTGGGTTCGAGCGACGCCAGACGACGTCGATATGCTGATGAGAATTTAGTTCCACGTCACGCTTCTCTGATGCCTTGTTCTCCTACCACCTACGACCATCCTAAATCATCCTATCGTATATCCTAATGCTAGACATTTCATTCGATGAAGAAATCCTGACCCTATCTCTTCCGTGTTCTTCGGAGTCGACTGGCTCTTTGATTCACATTTATTTCCCGTCTTGCGATCCTATTTTTTGATCGCTTTTGGATCAGACTGCGTATCGGTATCGTTTTGCTGTTATCCGTGTGACTTTATTTTATGATATTAAAGCAGTTCAAGGGTCCAAAAGTTCGTGAGTTCAGGACTTGCTTTTATCCACTGATTGTAAAGTTTTACTGTGAAGTGGATGCGAGCTTATTTCTACCATGTGAATCAAACTTTTAAGCTTAAGGGGGGTTCGCACTTTGTCTCGTCTTGCGGAGATCCCAATGTTCCCTTTCATAAATTTCATGCGAATTTACTTTCCTGCTGTTTCTGTAACTGCTAACCACAACATACTTGAAAGTTACTGGACTGTTGCTTGCTTATTAGCGTTTTATAAAGTGGCGCACGTTGCCCTGGTATCATTATTAGATCTGTGTATATGGTATGGATTGCGAATTTTTTATTCTGCACATTTTTTTTTGATTGCAGAATATTTTTGATATTTTTAGATTATTTGAGACTTTTTTTTATGGAAACCATAGCTACAAGCGGATATACCCTTCTTATGGTTCTATATGTGTACGTCATTGTTAGATCCTGAGATCACATCTTGTTAAATCAAATTCCTCTGATTTTGAATTATCTCAAGAATGCGAGATGAGTATAATTCAGTGAACCGTAAGTTCTGGAATGTGCTAGAAAATCGCGGAATGTCGAAACTCCTCGTGTCTCTGATATTCGCGTCCCGCTTTCGAATGAAGGAAGAAAATGTAAAAGGCATTTCGTGGGACAAAGTGACGAGAACAAGACGACTCACCAATACACAGCGCACACCAATCGTAGGAGACGCAAATGAGAAACGATGCCGTTCCTTGGAATTTCAAAGTAAAGCTGCGCGGAGATCTTGCGAATGCGCCAGGCTAAGCCTACTTGAGTATTCTATGGCGGAAGCGAGCTTTGATTTGGGGATTTCGGACGATACAAGAGAAAAAGTTTCTATATATGAAATTGCCTTCCTTTGTCACTTTGAACAATATGTATATATACAATTGTATATAAATTGTATTACCTAACTTATGTAGACACGCCACGTGTACAGGATATCGAGGTAGACATGCATAGTAGATTTTTTAGCGAACCCTATGTAATCAATGCGAATTCGATGAAATTTTATATCATATAAAACTTTGGCTCGATCTTTCAAGACAGCTTTTAAATTTCTCAGAAGTAAGATTCATCTTGATCTTACTATGGTGGCTATCGGACGTTAAATCTTGCCACGACGATGATGTATCTTATTAGCGATCATCGGACGACGAGAGAAATGGTCCTGGCAGAATCTGGAATTAATGAGACGGAATTTCCAAATTCGTTGGTCCAGCGGTAATCTGTGACAGTAACGAAACTAGGGACGGTAGTAGCAGCAGTAACGGCTACGGCCAGTAAAAGTACAGCGAGGGATGCTGTGTGGCACTGGCATGTAAGGCTAGGCTTGATTAAGGAGTCGCGATAACTTTTAAGGTATGTGCAATCGATACCCACGGCCACCCTTACGAATTTCTCCTTCATCCCTCTCGCCGAAGTCTTCCACTTTCCTCCATTTCCCTTATCCGCCACTTCCGCCTTACTTTCGCTGGCAACCCTTACCACTGGCAAACTTCTCACCCTCGTGCTTCACGAAGAACGTGCCAGCCAGCACCCCCGTTTAACCGCCACGATAGCGCTTGAGATTGTGCAGTACTATTTTCCTCTGTGAGAACCCTTCCCGCAACACCCCTAGCTGCTGCACCCCTAACCCTACCTATACCTCTATATGTATGTATGTATCTACCTACTCCACAGATTCACCCAGTTCGGGATACCATTCGTGAGCTTATCTATTGCTTTATACGAAATCGTAGCTTCCGGCTGAAACGGGCCCTTTGTCTACTTTCCCACCCTTCCCGACGGTGGCTTAATTGATGTGGTTTTATCACAAACGGTGGTAGTTGGAGGAAGGGGATTACCCGGAATAGAACCCTGAGCTCGAACTTCATGAACTGTTCGTAGGACGCATTTTAATTTTATGCATCCTGTATTCACAAAGGGAGTAATTTATTACAGCTCGAGGTGGCTCTCTCTGTGTATATAGGGAAAGGGGTTGGTACTGGTGCCGATTTAGGGCAATGATCTCCCGAGGGATTGACAACCTTAGAATATCGTACATAGACTCTTTTTTTCTCTTTCTAACTCATGGCGTGTCCGTAAACTCGTCCCTCTGCCGTATAACCCCGTTTCGCAATGTTTTTACCTAGAATGCGTTATTCTACTTTCCCTTCCTCAAAGCCGTTTGGGTTATTCCTCATGTCCATAGGTAACGAGCGCCGTTGGGAATGCACTTTTTCCACTTGCACGTGTGCTTCTGTGATTAAAGGGATTCGCAGGTGCCTATGCTGTACTCTGTGCAGAGTATTAAAAAAATGGGAACGCACTCGAGCTTTTGAGCTAAAAATATTTTTCATCCCTATACGCTTTGTCGTGTCATACATTTTTTTAAATCGAAATGAAATTTGGCTTTCCTCCTTTTAGCCGACGTTCGGTACGACCGACGTCAAAGAGGACGTCGACGTCCTACGTAACGCGACGTAACGCGAATATGAATGCTTTTTTTGTACGTTTTTTTAGATGCGATAATGCTGTCGAATTTACGTTTGTTTCTTTGGACTATTTAATACAGTGGTTTGGGCGTGGTTGGGTCGCATCTCTATGCAGATTGCGTAAGCGTCACGCTCGTTTTTTTTTTACAACGCTAAATCGTTCCGTAGTAAACTTTGACAATTTGCCACGCCATTATTGGACCCTGTCGTTTACCCAAAAGTTATCTTTTTGTCACGAGCTGCATTTCAATTCGAAACGCCCGCGCTACTCTGCTATAAACGATGAATGCTCGATCCTATATCGCTCAGTTCCATTTGGCGTTTTCAAGAGTTTCTCGGGTTCTGGGAATTTGTACGGTGCAATCTTGTTTCGATTGATCTCCATCAAATCCGTAAATTAAATTTAAGCGTTCAAACGCTGCGCAGCGAAGCTTTATGTTCAAACCGAAGTTACCCGATCCTATATCTGCATCCTATGTATATTCCATAATACCGTCGTAGAAAATTTTGATCGCCCACAAAATTTACGCGAGATGGAAGATTTTATGCAAAGCACAGGAGGGATTGTGAGAGCATTGAAGAATTTTGAAAAGGATGAGCGGACGGGCGTAGGCAGTATTTCTCATGGATATTTTTACTACTGCTTCCGGATGCCAGTGAGCATGTCATATGTGGATTATAAAAAGAGTTATTTCATCCCTTTGTCTCTTTATAGACTTTACTCAACCAGCGTATACACTGTTTAACGATTTTGGTTTTTCGCTTTTTTAAATACACGAGGACGAAATGTTTTTTGCTGAAGTTTTCACCGATGTACGGTAAAATAATTTTTGGTTTTATGTCGCTTTGTCAGTTTTAGGAAATTTGTACGAAAATATACGCACGAAAGAAATTGTGTTTTCTTGCGTGACGATGAAATTATCTGCGAACTGACAAGCGTAATTTAGCGAGATTGTAATTTGATTTGCACGTTGCGCAATGCCGTCACAGTTTCTACCGCTGCAGCCCGAGCCGAAGAAAATCTTGCGATTCGTTATATCGGTAAAAATTGTGAAAACCTAACGCGATTACGTTCTCCTGACCCTGAGCTTTTTATTCAGGAAGCGTCAAAGCAGGCAAATCACGTAGTCGGGGTTAAAGCGTAGGACTCTTCAAGTGAATGTGATTTAACGTCTTCTCAAACTCCCTTTGATGTTGGGACTCTCATAGGGCTAAAAGATACCTGATCGTACATTCGTATCTCTACAATCTTATATGACATGACAAATACTCTTTTTTGTTAGAAATAACAATTATTTTAACCAAATTAATAACAAGAATCTGACAGTCGATACTAAATTTTTGGAAAATGTTATAAATAAGGAATGTAATAATTAAAAATATTAAAATTTACTCGTGGGATGTACTCCAAATATATTACAGACACATACGTTAAATTTTCTTACACGCTATCATGAGTGGCCGTTTCAATAATTTTCTGTACACCCCAAAAACCGTGCACCGATATATATAATTTAACAGTGACCTAGCCATATATTTTTTTGAATCGTACCCTGCCAGGTATAGGATTAATATCGTAGGATGATATACATTAATTTTCTCTTTCTGGCTATTTTTTATTGCGTTAATAACATAGAATGAACTTTTTTAATTATTGATACAAATATCGTACTGACGTATAAAGAATGTCTGTCGGTATCTTTAAAGCCCTTATATTTTCAATGGCCAAAGTAATTCTTTGCCTCTCAATTGTTGAACGTGAAATAGTTGGTCGTTCATTATTTGGGAATCTTCGGTGATTCTGTTTCCTGGATTCTCTTAAACCTTACTTCCATCTACAGATACATACAGGGTTGCCAATTCTCCATTCCCTCATAGGTACCTCTTCCACCGTGTTCTCCACCTCCTTCGCCTCTATCAATTACTGCTCGCTCTAGATACCACCACCCAATCTCATCCCGACATTGAATTATCGGAATTCCCGGAGACGAGTTCGTTGGAAAAGGGTGAAACGTCTCAAAGGACACCTAGTCGAACATTCGCGAATTTTATTTCGGTAATGCTGACAAAGACGAGATTTCAGATTGGCACTAAAAAGATTCACCGTCAATAGAAATAATTGATTTTATTTCAAAAAACAATTTTCGCACTTTTTAGCATCTAATATTTTTATTTGCATATTTCTTTTTAACACGGGTTATGGAATCAGTGTTTTTTCGAGTCTTTTTTTTCTTATCCAACTATCTATACGAATCATACACTCGGGTACACGGTACACACTTTGTCTCAAATTCGATACTGACTGCCGAATATTTTAACCTGTGTTATGTTAGGGGTAATTTCGCGCCTGCGTTATCGCACATCTCACTTTTTATTCTTGAAACAGAAAAAAAATATACCACGTCTTATCGCTGTTTCTTCAGTAAATTTTCAGCAAACGAAACAGTCAGTGATAAATATACTGATTCATTTTTAGAGAGTATGGCTGGTGTCTGCGTAAAATAAATTCTACGATGTGTTTTTGATGGACGAACGGTGACTGTGATTTGTTACTTTCAATTTGCGAAAATGGAAGTAGCGTTCACTTTTCATTTTCGTTTTGTCAGAGTTTTTACGTTTCGTCATAGGGTATTTTACCTCACTTTTCGATTTGCATATAACATGGCCCAATATGACGGTAAATCGGAGCTAAGATACCCACGTGTTTCCATTACGGGGATTGCTTTTGAATTTTTTACAAAAATTCGCGTTACCTATGATTTCGAGTAGATGGCGCCACTTTAGATCTTTGCCTGCGCAGCATCTAAGGAAGGATTCGTAATAACTGTAAACTGTAGATAAAAAGGCTTTATGGGTATAGCATCTCTGAGGCCATTTATATCTTTATATATATATTATTTATATTAAACCAAAAATTAGGATATCTTCCAAGCAATTTCCAGTTATCTGATAACAAAAATGCATGTGCATATATCAGAATTAAGAGATAAATTTATTAGATCACAGTAACGAGAAAACGAACAAAAATTTGATTCGCTCGAGTTTTAGAAGGTGCCGGATGCAAAATTGGCGAAAAAATGTTGCAAAAATATTTGCAATATTATCAAAGCGAACGTGAATATTGACAATTAAAGGGACTCTTTAACGAGAGAACTTTAATTTCACGAAAAATTGGCTTCTCACGTTATAATTCGTATACAAATTATAATTAATTAATTGCGTATATTGTATAGCGTTTTTAAGTCACTTTGAAGCTTGCGAGTGTTCCTTTACGTAATGCCTGAATGTTTATAAGGAATAACAGGTGCAAATTTATACTTTGACAATGTATGTATATAATTGGCAGGCCTATTATGGCGTCAAGTTTCGGGAAAAAAAAAATGTTTTTCAAAAATGGCTGGTTTTTTGATCTTACTTAAATATCAAAGACGAGTGCACAATAAACGCCCTTTACGAGTCGGAGGAAACATCTGGGGTCCTGTTATGTGCTATCGGAACAAATTATTTGGTTGTTCCTTTTAAATCCACCATTGATCTGCCCTATATTCCTCTTTGGATTTCTCGAGATTTCTTTGACGCGAAATAAATTACTCTGAAGCAATTTGGTTTGAATTTCCACTCCATGGCTGGAGCTTTGATGCTGAAGAATTAAATAAGGGAAACTAAATAATACGTACAAGTAATTTTGGTTTTTGTCTCTCTTTGGTTTCGCCTTCTTATGGTACCAGTCATTTCCCGTTCTCTTATATTATTCACGACTTCCTCACAGACTGAATTGCATCTCGAAGCGCCAGCTGCGACGTACTCATTCTTTACGAAGTTAAGATCTCTGAGGACGGCGTCGGTTCATGTGCATTGATGTCTGTGTACATGTATATACGGGGTGACAAATGGGAAAGTGTGAAAACTAATTGAGTACTATTTTTGAACAGGTACAGAAATCTAAAAAACGTAGTGATGATTAAATAGTAGAAACTTTAAGGTTTTATTAAGGAACACAATTGCATGATTTTTAAAGTTTTAGATATTTTAGAAACAAACGTATTAAAAATACCGAAAATTCGTAAGGAGGAAAACAGTTAATGGTAATGCCAATTTAACCCAAAGACCTGGAGCAATTCAAAGCGGCTATTCGGAAAGCAGTTCACGATATTTATGATACTATAAGAGAGCGTGTGTTTTATTGTCTCAAAAAAAGGCTCGATTACTGTTTCGATTCAGATGGTGCACATTTCGAAAACTTATACCATTAAGTTTTTTGCCCCTTACGAATTTTCGGTATTTTTAAGATGTTCGTTTCTAAAATATATAAAAAATTTAAAATCATACAATTGTGTTTCATAATAAGACCTCAAAGTTTCTACTGTTTAACCATCGTTTCGTTTTTTGCGATCCTTGTACCTGTTCAAAAATAGTAATCAATTAGTTTTCACACTTTGCCATTTGCCATTCTGTATTGTATACACAAATAATGGATGCATTTTGTACACTCAACAGGTAAATTGATAAAGACACAGTGGCGCCGTTGGTCAAAATTTAAATTCATTTAAAATTCATTTTTTTCATACATTCTAGGAGAAAAAACATTTGAACCGAAGCTAAAGCCGAAGCTCTTTCGCGAATAAGACCCACTGATTATTGTCATTTTTTGAGTTTACCGAAGAAAAAGGAAAAAGAATCGCGATACGACGTTACTGCGTTGCGAACTGGAGACAAATTTGAAAAGGTCCAAACGCCGACGGGGGGGCGACGTTGAAATATTGTAGCGTCGTGACGCTTTACGACGCCGTCACTGTGGGTCGGCGACCATTAAAAATTCACCACCATGAACGCTCAAGGACATTTTTCCTTTATGCGCCGCCACTCGCGGAGGTTTAATGTTGTAATGGAACCAAATTTTAATTTCTCTTCCTGCCCATTTTGGTATTCCAATAATATCAGTTGGTTTTGCCTCTCCTTCTCCTTATCTCTCTATCTCTCTCCTAAAGTTTTCCCTATCTCTATCTTGGACTCAGTTGGTTCACCATTAACGTTAACCTCCCCAAAGACACACCCTCTACTTTTCTTTCATACTTCCACCCCTTAAACCCTCTCTCCCATCGCTTCACATTATTATTATCCATCTTTCCCTTTTATCTTTCAGTGGTTTAGCAGGATTTTCTTCACAGCTTACATTACCGCCCCGAACCTTTTTCACGCAACCCTCCCTCAAGCCCACCCTTACATTGTGTTCAGCAAATGTTTTAATTATGTAAATTTTGCTGTTTATAACTAGCCTTGCAGTACCAGATAGACTTTCCCTAATGATGCTGATATTATCCGAACTCGCTAACCTCTTATAGACATTAGCATTTCAGATGTGCTTATTTTATTTTCAAGGAAAAGAAAAATTGTTTACCACTATTTCATGATTATTCTCTCACAATTCCTACGTTGGTCTTGCGAACTCTTTGATCGTATTTATAACTTATTTCACATATTTCCACCTATTTCGTTAAACCTCTAGAGAATTAATCACAAAACACTTTCCATTCGTGAGATGAGATGATCCAATGAGATATCGATGACTCGTTGATTCACATTCAGGCATGTTAATCGCAGTATACTATCCATTAGTATCAACTGAGGATTCTTGGTTCACTATTACAATCATAGTAATGTAAACTTTAAATTGGTCTTATTTGGTTTCTTTTACTAGCTCGAAATACAGATATAGCTATATATGTTTGCCATTATTTATATGCATAGATCATATAGGAATATTTTTTACTATTATCTTTCATCTGCATATACAATTTCTATGATTACGTAAAACGCTATAAACTGATACTTCCTTTTTATACTCTTTAATTATACCATGTCAAACTGACGATTTTTATATTCGTCCTTGATAACCTGAAAAAATTAAATGTCATTCGCAAGCTGCAGGGTGATATGCTGTTCGTGTAAATATCATTTTTTTTCTCATTAGTGCAATATTAAATGTTAATAAGCGCATGAAAAATAATGGCTCACTACTCGAGAGCGTTTATTTCCTATATGGCTCGGACATTTCTTACTTTACACTGTGTACCAGTTATTTTTTTAATTAAAATGAATATTGGATATTTTAAATCGATCTTAATACGAGGGTGGATTGATAAGTTTCCGGCCTGACTAAGAAAAACAAGGTTATTTAAAATTTTTTTTTTTTATTT
>JAYRCB010000832.1:188654-200378 GCA_036026315.1 Trachelus stipa
AATGTCACCTTCAGGTAGGCCTAGTGGCGCCATTTCTTGGTCAGGCCGGAAACTTATCAATCCACCCTCGTATTATACGCAGTCTTCTACAGGGTGTATAAATAATATTTATACTTTGTGTAATAATTGGAAATGGCATTTTTCAAAAATATCGTCATTCACATTGGTACGTGAAAAATATCTTCGGTGCACATTGGATGCACAATTCGCAAATGAATGAAAAAGTAGCCGTTTTATGGATTTTCATAGTATCTACTTTCTGGGCTCATCTCGTACAGTACGGCCTTTACAACGGATAAGGATCGATATAAACTTTATCTATTGAGTTGGCGTGTCTCATAGACCCCATTTATAACGTTTTTCCAAAATTGTTAGATTTTAATTTGAATCTCAGACGAATAATTAATTACAACTTTAATAAGATAGTTTATCGGAGTTATAGGTGCCCAATTTACTATGTATAAGAAAAGCTGTACATATAAGGAAATACATGTAAGATTCTCATCAAAGGAAATTTCATCAGTACTTAATACACGTACTTAATAATATAGTCTTTATACGAGAGACGTAACGGCGTTAACCTCGAGAGAAAAGGTACGTTCATAATAGTTGAGAGAACTCGTTTTCATCAGCAACTATATATATATATGAACTTTAACAACCACGTATATTATGACAATATGAACTACCATTTCTCATGAAAACTAAAACACTAAAAAGTCTCTATGGACACTGAATTATATAACGTTTGAAATTACTGTTTACATTTATGGAGTAATTAATTACCGATATACGTACACAGAATTGATGATTAACATATTGTATTAATGTTGGAAACAATTTTTTTTCCCACTTCGCGTAATGGCACTTACATGCAGCAACTGCTACACCGGATGACGTCAATCCTGTAGAACATTTTATGACAAAGTAAGATTGGGTACAAGTTTGTTAGAATTTCTTTACGCCAAGTAATATTCAGGGACAAAAGTTTTAAGACAGTAAAACTCACTACAACTGTATTTATATGAAAAATTCTTAGGGGGCTTGACGTAGTTTAAACAGGTTGAGTTATTTAACGTGCGATAGTACTGCTTGCTGGGACTGTACTTCTTTAGCTTTAGGCAATACAAACTTGGTCTGTAATAAAGACACTTTGGGAATAGTATTATATCCTAATTCCTTTTGTCCAAGGGGGTTGACTGAGGGGGATAGGGGGTTCCAGCAAAAGCCAAGAGAAGTTAAATAATATAAAAAGAGACAAGGAAGAAGTGGCAGAATAAGAAAAAAATTGGAGAGGAAAAACGAGGGTATGTAAAAGAAAAGTCAGTAGGATGAGAATAACGAGCTACATTGGCAATTCGAATGCCAAAAGCGACGAAGGAACTCTTGATGGCTCTTTTTGCTTTATCGTTCCAAGAGAAAGAGGACAAAGAACAAGGATGAAAATTAGATTTTAAATATTTTATTTCTAAGGAATAAATTCATATCCGTTAAAGCTGTACAAAGCAGCTGTATAAATTTGAACACGTAGAGTTAACCTATGCTGACGGACTGAGAGAGAGAGGGAGAGAGAGACATCAGTCTCTGTAAAAATCCCTTATGAGGGAGAAAGAGAAGAAGGCGGAAGAAGGTAGTGTGAAAAAAAGCTGCCTTTACAGAACTTCAATGCTTTTTACAACCTGGTGTAAAGCACGAATGACTTGCTCCTTTTATGGCCCTTTTTCTTTTCTTTGCTATCCGGAAAGCTTTTTTCTCGAAACAACCAACTCTTGACCTCCTGAACGAGACGTCGTGGACCACAGACTCTTACTTTCCAGAGATCGACACATGTACCCAAACCTAACAAAAATTTCAAATACTTTTATTTTCCTGTCAAATATGATTTCGAAACTCAATATTCTTGTTTACATTGAATTTTCCTAAGTTCAAATATCGAATTTTTTTTTGCAATTTCAAATAATATATTTTTTTCTACAAAATATTTTTATATCTATACAAGATTGCTTTTTTTCTTTTTCTCTGTGTTTCCTTTTTTTTCTTTCTCTACCGTACGTCGTTATACGTATACGGCCTTTGATACAGTAACTATTCTTATTTTTTCCTTAACTTTATCGTACGCTCGTCTGTTAGTCCTTATGTATTTTTGGCTTTTCCTTAAACTGGCTTTCCATTCTAATAAAACTCCAAAACACTCCTTCCCAACATGAGAGATAAGGTTTACGAAAAATATGAATATATGAATATGAATAAATTTAATGTAAACTTTTGGTCTATCTTTATTCCGTTTAAATTCGATAAGAAAATTTAATTTCATTTTCTTGCGCAATAACAAGCACACGTGTACCTCAACTGTTTTAACGCTCGATTATCATATTCGTATTTTTTTCGAGATGATATATTTCCAAGAATCTTCTCTTTAACAATTTATCAAATATATAGTAGATTAATATATTGGTCACCAGAACCTATCGCATTCCCTATTCGTCTACTATGGATGTACATTTTGCATTTTAATTTTACTTCTCCTTGCAATTATTGGTTTCCTACATATTTATATTCACACAATCAATTTCTATCTGCACAACCGAGTCCTGCTGCTTATTCAAATATAATTTAAAGAAGTGGTATGAAGATTTCCTTTAAGAAGTACCGTACTCTTTCGAAAATACATCAGCCCCTTTGAGGGTTTCTTATACGTTGGCAATATAACCTCCCTTGTAAGTTCAATGAGTTTTCTTGGCGGCATTTTTCACGGTACCCGCCCTTCTCGTTTTATGGATTAACGAACGTGATTTTTTCCTTTGTATATTCCGCTTGACAATTTTCGGAAAAAAAAGGTAGAACAGACTTTGGTTTACGCTATACACGCCCTCTCGTATCTTAACCCAAAGCAAGTACCTTTTTCTACTTTTGTCGAAGTTTACTTTTCATTAATTATTCGTCGGTATATGAAAAAGGGAACCGTTAAGGTGTAAATGAAATAACGAGTATAACAGAAAAAAAAATGGCAATCTAAAAGGAAAGGAAGCTGTAAAGAGCGTCGGAAAGCCGCATAAACTGAATAATGATTTTATGCCCAAAGAAAATGTATGTCAAGAAAAAAAATATTTGTCTCCTATATCTTTTTCTCGAATTTTCATCTCCCGCTATCCGATAATCGAACTTTTGAAATTTCAAACGTGTTTGTAATGTACACGCTTATTGGATGGAGATAGAATGGTTGCGCGTTGCAAGATCGATAAAGAATATGCAACCACATAGAATGCACGTGAGAGGAATGATAATGCTACTATAAATTACCCATGCTGCATCCCGCGGGAAAACATGAATCGAGTGGGTTTCGGAGTTCAGACAGTTAGGTTGGGTTAGGTTGCGTTGATATGCTAATTATTAGGCACGACACATAGGTAGAGGCCATTCTCATTGAAAATATTTCTCACTCTTGAACGATGATGATGAACGTGAACGATTGATCGATTGTGTTCGATATCATTATCAAAAATTTAATTATTCATGATATATTAAACCTTGTATTCCTATATATTGAATCATATGATATTAACAGGCAATATTGATGATTTGATTGTGGTATAGTTACCGGAAATTGTGATTAACTATGATTTATTAAATTTTGTGGTCCAGATCACCAATTACATAATATTAACGGACACCGATGATTCAATTGTGGTATAGTTAATAATTTATTTATCTGTAATTTATTAAATTTTGTGTTACTATCAATTTGTATAATAATTATCGATCATGATAATGTTTTGACCATTTGACATAATTGAACGTTCGTAAAATCTAATGTGTATTGATTTTAGTCAATATCAACGTTTAGAGAAAGTTTTCAACGTTACAGTCTGCAGGACGTGTGATCCACGAAGCGTATGTTGATTGAATGCGAGTTGATATTCAATTTTGATAATTCACATTTATTAATGTCTAATCGATTATCTCGTGTTAATTTTCCGTCATCGATATTCACATCCAAATTCGCGTAGCTGGATGATACTAATAATAGCTGTCGATTTTCGAATGTATATACAGTATTGGATGAATTTTAAAATGGACATGTGTTGTAATCGATATTGGAGTTGAAATTGGAATGTAGGTGAAATCAGTTTAAAGAAATAAATATAAAAAATAAAATTATTAAATAATTTAAAAGTGAAAAACGAAACGTAATTATACATTTCTTATTAATGATTCCATTAGTTTTTAATAATAAAATAAGAAATTGGATTTCACCAGAATATACCAGAGGCAAATCTACATTTCTTTTCATGGAAAATTCAGTTAGGAAGATTGGTACAATATTACCTTGTTTAAAAAAAAATCATCTTTTCCAGAAACTCTTGTCCATTCCATAGGTTGATTAACATATTATACGAGTATTGAGCAATTACATTTTCTATGGTAATAATTACGTTTTATACATCAATTGCATAATTATAGAGAAATGCTATTCTATCGATAACCTTGATTTGCTGTTTAACTGAATCACCTATATGTATTGAGTATCTAATAACTTGTGGTTGGGAATTATACTAACGAACTGGTATTCATTACTAATGACATCCCATACATATAGACGTTAGATAAAAAAAATCACTGTAACTTTACAGTATAATTTTGTTTACTTGTCAAAGTTTAATTTTTTTCTGTTTTACCATGCACGTGGCTATGATTTTGTATTTGGATCTAGAATTGGTTCTACCACCATATCCCCCCAAAAAAAGTCCTTGCATGTAAATATACTCATATTCTAATATACTTCAAATATACTTCTTCTATATCCTTCAAATATAGAAACTACCTATTTTATAGGCTGCTCCTGGTCCAGAAATATTTTCCATAAGCCACATAAAATCTTTCTCGTGTTTCACGTGCGTAAAGAAGATCCACTTTCTGTGGTTGGTTGGGAACCGACTCATTTGCATTTCCAAGAAAATATCCTCCTAAGGAATTTTGCAAGTCCTCTGATAAAAATGATAACGTAAAATTTTTCTCTTTCTTTTTCTGTTACGATCAAACGTATTCTAACACAACGAATTCACTTGATTGATATACAGTTTGCCTAACGTCATCAGAAAATTTCAAGTCATGGGAAATCAAAATAGTTTTAAAGAAGCTACCGAAAAGAATTGACCACGTAATTTCTTAAATCAATGTTATGTAAGTTTGATCGGAAAATCGAGTAGAATATATTTTTAAGCAGTTTCGAGATGACGTCGGGCTCAAGTTTAATTGTCAATTTGCATATTCGCTGTTCAATGTTCGAGGGACGAATTAATTAAAATTTCAATTTAAATCGGTAAGGTGTTCGATATTCGTGTGATGCAATTATTTTATTAGTATATGCAAGTATATGAAATTTCTTATACCGGTTTTTTTATATCTATTAAAAATTGAACGTCATACATACATATATTGCCGTTATACTTTTTACACTACAGATTCGTATATTAAAATTTCGCTCTTTTTTTGTCTGATTTTCCTTTAACCTGATCGAGTAAACATTACTAATGCTTTCATGAGAATTTAGTTCTGTAAAGCTATCTGCCTCGGCAATGATGAGAACTAAACTGGACAGCCCTGCCCATGATGGGTTCTCACTCGATTGCGTCCTGATCGAGGCCCTTCGGCCTTCGTTACAGCAAATCGACAAGTGAGAACGGCAACGCATATTACACAGCGACTGATTAAGCGCCTCGTAGCTGTATGACGTTGTGACGTTACGAGTGGAAAGGAGAGAGAAAATAGGAATGATCGAGAATACGAGAGCGAGGGAACGATGAGAACTTGCAGATCCTACAAAAATTAACTAACTAGAAGTCCAACAGGCAGACAAAAGGATCACGATGAATATTTAATTTTATTGTCTTTTTTTTATGCACACATGACTTTCTTCTGGGTGGTAATTAAAGTTTTTTTAACGTTACAATTTCGTGAATAATCGTGAGAATTGGTGCTTGCTTACGTTTAAATGAATTTAAACAATATTTGATGAAGTTACGTCAAGTGTCCTTTGGTTGTAATTACGTGATGTGAATCGGAATGAAATTAATGTGATTATCAAATTAAATTGCAAAAATAATAGGTCTCGAGGATTTACGCGAAATTCGTTCACTAGAATGTAAAATTCTTGCGACGTTCTTAAAATGTTTTATGGAGAATTATAAACAGCGATAAAAATTATTGCTTCACCCAAGTGAATTATTGGCGGGCGTGAAAGCATGGGTGTTCGATAACTTCAAAGATTTTCAGAATACCTGGTAGACCGAGCGAAGAGGAATCTTTGAAGGTGAAAAAAAAGGGAGACACAAATAAATACAGGCTGATTTGAGAATAAGATGACATCAAAGAATCTTTTTCATGTTTTTTTTATAACTCCTTTCCTCATAATTCTCTCTCTACTTGCTCTACTACGATTTTCATGAAAATTTCGGAATTGCCTCGGACCAACTGCATCGGTCAGCACTTTTACTTTACTCCACCGTTACATTTTCTCCACTTGCACCGCCGATGCAGAATGTCATTCCAGAAGGGATTTTTACAATTTTACTGCCATGTCCTACATGGAATCATCTGCCCTTCTTTCATGTTGAACTATTTTATTGGGCCGTTTCTCACTTTGCCTGTTCACGACGTTCTGTGCTGTAAATTGGAAAAATTTCGACGAACGTGCAATGAACTCCTGACGCTACGAATTAAAGGAGGCAGGTATTTCAACAAGAAAAAACTGAGGTGACTTTAACGTAAAAATTAAATATATTGACTATTGATACAACGTGGTGAAAAGAGCAAAGATACATGTTTTCGGCTGTTGAGTTAAACTGTCCCTTTTGTCTTAAACGAAAAAGGAAGAGAATTTGGATACGGCTGGGAAACAAAGTAAAGGGCTGGGAATGGAGACACAAAAATTAGTGGGTGCTAGTTAAGAAATGCAGGAGAGCGAATATAGTGTGACTTTATTTTGTTAGGACTCATATGGAAACTTTCTGTATTACAAATTATTGGGATATTCGGACAAATATGCATCAGAGATGAACGTTTGATATACCATACGAGATGTATCTATATTTATAGGCATCGCAATCCTCCTAAAGAGAAAATGATATAGCAAGTACCTTATATTCCAAATTATTCCATATAATGGGAAATATATCAAAGAATTAATGTTATCATAAAAGAACAATAAAGTTTATTTGAACGGCGATTAAAATAACATTTTGAGAATTATATAACAAAGCAATTATTGAGATGTTAAAATCAAGATACTTTTTAGGAATATAAAATTTTACGGACTCCCTTAAAAAAAAAGGCATAATTACGTTGTTAATATTTCTGCGAGAAAAAAATACTTTTGAAATGCATAATTGGTTGTTGAGGTTTCATCATTTTTATTTCATCCCGGACCCGCAATACGCGCGGTTCTCGATCGTTTTTTTTCTTTTAACAAATTTTAATACCCTTTCAAGCTTTAAAGTATAGTTATATACTACGATCATATTTTTTGTACTTTTTGATATAAATATATATCGTACGTACAATGGACACTCGTTGTATCACCCAGGACTTGTGTTTATTTGATATGAAATTACAAATTTTCATCACGTATGAAATTCATACGAGTGATTCTCGGACTTCCTTTTTTTGTACGTGCCACTCACTCTGACTTTAATTTTTTTCTGCCTAATTTTAGTTATCGGACGAAATATACATATTGTAGATATGGAAGATTCCTCCTGCTAATTACATGGGACGGTTCAAAAGAGTATTGGTCCTTTGGGGACATGTATTTTGCATACAGTAATACAACTTGACTGTGAATCTTGTATAGGGTCGAAAGTTCTATCATTCCTTCGATCAATTGTACAACCAACAGGGCTAAAAGAGCATCTACTTATATTTCAACAGTTGATAAAATAACTGGATATTTTATTTTTAACTTATTTATACATACGTGATATATTATTGTGTATGAAAAAAATATTTTAATTAATTTTCAATGTTTACTTATTTATTATAATATGAGGAATGGATAACAATCAATAGATATCATATGTGACTATGAACGAATTATTTTGATAAGACGATCAGTGCCTGATACTTTATGGATTGAAGTCTTTCATTGGTTAAGGTCCGACTGTATAGGTACATATAGTATACGTAATTCTGTAGCACCTTATAAAATTGAAGGAACAGCTAACCATTTGCGTCACCTGCATCGAATCCACCAAAGTGGATTCCAACACTGGGAACAAGGTCATTGAACTTATCAATTCGTAATCATCCTTCGTCCATTTCATGTAATAATAAATTGCAGCCCCGTTAACATTTGAATTAACCATTACATAGGTCGATCACATGCTTTCTTCAAGGAATTTTTTACCAGTAAGAAAATCCCATTGGATTCAATCGTTTTCGGACGAATTATTGTACTTTAGTCTTGTGAAAAAAATATTTTTTCGAAAATCATAAAAAATTTTCCAAACACGTCAGTATGCTATCAGACAGTACTTATATGTATTACATATAAATATTACATGTTTCTGGATATACGAAAATTTTTGTATGATATTGCACGAAATTTTATTATAAATTTCGAAAAGCACTTTGAATGACGTCACAATTATTATTTAATAATAGTAAGTGGTATCATTAACTTTTGAGCACGTTTCAAGATCTCTGACTCTCTACGTTCACGATGGCTCAAAAATGTCTCCCTTCGTTACTTTATCACTCTACAGTAATTGTTTCTCATCCTCCCTAAAAGACTCGTGGATTCTAGGGGACGACATATATATTGCGATCGATCATCGATTAGAGCTTTGAAGGCGCTTGTGGGATAGAGAAAGAAAAAAAAACTTTTTTGTCTTTATTTGTCTGCAGAGAAAAAAGATAAGACAGCCTCCACCTCTAAGGGCAGTGACATCGAAGATAATTAAAATTGAAAGAATTAATTCATCGAGTCATGAAAATAATCCCGAAACAATTGGTACTCGTTACGGATTCCAAACTAAGAATTCCAATTGAGGAAGATATCTTGGGAAGTCTTTTCGACTGAAAGTTAACGCGAACCGAAGGACAAAGTAACCATGGACGGAGAAAATTAAGACGAAAAAGAAGAGAGCGAGATGAAATGGGAACGAAGGGGAGTGAAATAAGCAGAAGATGCATATGCGTACGATCCAACGAAAGAGAGACGATGAGATTCTCTAGAGACCAAGAGAAAAGGAGATGGTCGATGTTATCACTTGATAGGATTGAAATTGTATTCCGTAGGATAGTACGGGTGACAGTCATATTTGTCTAGTGCACCGGCCCATTTAGGGAAATGCCGCAGATAGCTTTAGCAACGGAATGCGAAAGGCAATTTCAAATCTGACTAGGAAAGCCAACACGCTTTAGTATAATTTGAATATGGCATAGTAGTAACTCTCTTTGCTTGAAATCGTGAATATCTATATTATGTAGTATATATGGATTCTCTGATAAGGTATATCTGATATATCTATGTATATATTTGATTCGATAACGAGATTTCTACGTCTGATTGAAATTCACTTAGCTACTCGCATTCTCTGTTTTGATTTGATATAATACGCGTAAGTCAAATTCCGATTAATTTAATCGGATTAGTTAAAATTTCGTGTAATTAGTTTCGATATGTTGTCAGTCAGTTGTTTAGATAATGCGATAGTGATCGATTAAATTGATTGGTAATATATTCGTAATGCAGTTGTTATCAAAATAGTTGTCGATTGGTTCTGCGTGGATTTGAGGTGGATGGTTAGGAATTTTTGGTACGACTGTATCAATGGAAGGTTTGACCATGTTAAATGCATTTGTGGTCTGTCCACGAGTTGAATGATTTTTTTTGACAGTTCCCAAACAATGCAATCCATAACAAATTACACGTGGGTTTCCATAGCCACGTGAAGTATATGTTAAAATTGAATAATAAAATATATTTTACTGCAAAACCATGTATATACGAGTCGCTCGTTTCTCAAATCGATTAACTCAAGAAAAATAAGTGGAAACTTACTTTTAATATAAAACGTTAAGCATGAAGCACGTGCTTCGGTAATAAAAATTTTTAAAACTCCATAAGTGGATTTAATCGCTTTGGTCTGTGATATCTCATATATCTAGTGTGTCTTGCTAGAGACTTTATTGTTTTCGAACTGTCAAAAGAGCACGTGGAATACGTGAACTGACTATGTACATACATACAACCATGTTACGACTATGTATAACCATCATATTCGGGACTATTGAGTCATATGAAGGTTCTGTCCATTTGATTTCAATCAATTCCCATAGTAGAACCATCTTCTTCAGGTCGTTCATTAGTCCTGAATACCCGTTTATGCAGAATGATTCAGTAGAAGTTGCAGATTCGTATATTACCCTACATTTTGGATACTTCATCATTTGCTGGATAAGACAAATTGTCACTCTTATTTTAGTTTTATTTTTACTTTTTATATTCAGCGTATAATACAAATCCTGTTATGATTTTTTTTAATTTTATGTGAATTTTCGTGCGTTATAACGTAATACATACGAAATTTTCGTTCACGTTATCTTCCAAATTATTGAATATCTTTTTCGTCCTTGCACCTCACTGAACATCTGCACGAAATGGTACACAGTTTTACTGTCGAAATTACTTTCGATGGTCAATAACAAAAACCGAAATATGCATGTTTCGCTGTTAGTCAAACAGCAATGAATACTGTTAAATCGTGACAAGCGGCCGAGTTGATATCCATGACAATCCCTACAGCTGACCTTTCATAAAAGCCCTTTATGAAATATGGCATCTATAGAGACCCAAACGAATATACAGTATTGCCATCCGTGGGTAGAGTATAAAAAAAATTTTGTTTTGCTTCCTCTTTCGATCTCTGTGTATGCACTGCTGGATATGACGTAGTAAATAGATACGCAATATTCGGCTAGTATGTCTATATGGTTTACAATGCCAAACACGTAATATTGGAGGAGTCGGTTATTTGGTCGACAGTCGAGCACGAAAGCTCCGGAGAAATTATTTCCAAAGCTTTCGATGCTACAGATATGCCAGGTCGTTATGAATTTCTGCGAAAATGATCTTTTCAACGTTCACAAATTTTACGAATACGAAATACGTAAAAATATATATAGTTACAATCGAGTGGTAACACTGCACAATTAACTGCAGCTGGTCATTCGTATTAGCAGTTGGCAAGAGTTGGAAATTTCAACTGGAACCACGAAGGAAAATCCTGTAGACGGTTGCAGTGTCAATGTTTGCCACCGTATGAGGTCACAGTGACCTTTGACTTTTGGACCCCTCCGCCCCTTATTTCTGTAAACGACGTATCTACTTGCCTTAGCACCCCTTTCTTTGTCGCTATTTACATAAATATACGTAACCATGCGTGACCCATTCTTACATGCTTCATGTGTACTTCGAAACAACCTGGTTCTTGTTGGTCGTTACATTTTTTCAGAAGCATAAATTCGTAACACGGTCTATTACGAAAAAATTGATTGGATAATACATTGAATGACGTTCATATATGTTGTAACATAATTTTCCTCATCTTGACTCGACACCGATAGCTAAACAAAATCCGAGAGCGATCTATCTTCGAGAACCAACCTACGTTACCTTCGGCCGTCCACCCTTCGTTCATGCATCCGCAAGCCAGGCGGGCGCCA
>JAYRCB010000832.1:200478-229738 GCA_036026315.1 Trachelus stipa
AACCAGAAATCGAGAACGTTATCTGTATCGGTAACCGGAGTCGCCTTGTGACCGTGATTCGAAAAATCACGTCACAATGTATACATACATACATACATATATATATTTACACGTTTATCAAAGAGATAGTTTAGGGTCACGAAAAATCAAGGGGCGTTCAAAATAACAAATTAATGTTTTTTTTTAAACAAAATTACTACCTTGGGAAATCACAGCATTAGAGTTCTGACCTAACCTAACGAAACATTTCTAAGCCCATCACAAATACTGGATGGCTAAAATTGAAAAAAATATTAACGATTTTGGCGAGACAGTCCGCGTTTGGTCCTCAAAAAAGTCATTACTCTTAAAATTCTTTGAGGACGGTCCCCAAAACAGCCACTTATCCTCAGAAAAGCGATTTCGTAAATGAAATCATCCTCAAAGTATCCCCTAGCAACAAATATATGTATATGTATATCAAACTCAAACTGCAAGATAATTTCTTACGTAACTTTTTGTACTAAAGGGGAAAAAAAGGAGAAATTTGAAAATTGTCGATTCATTTGCTGTAACGATTATGCTGATTTTACCCAGAGAGTTAATGATCCTTGAATATCACGATTGCACAATAGGACGCTCAGCGTCGCGATGCTTTCTCGAAGCAAACGTGTTCTTAAAGTCACGCGTAATTACGTGGTGCATTAGCACAGTGGAGAATAGCTAGCAAGAAGTGACGATGGGGGTGGATATGTACGTGGGGGGTGGTGAGCGGGAGGAGGGGGGAGGGGTTGTTGTTGCATTCAACGCGAAGAGGAAGTGGATGCTGGTAAAGTAAGGAAGGAAGAAGCCCCGGAAATGGAAAGAAGAAAAAGCTTCTTGCCTCTGAGTTGGCTTTTATATCTTTTGATATTGGGACACGGGAGGTCATCAATCTTGCATCCTGGCTACGTTTTCCACTTTGAACCGTCGGAACTTTCCAATGAAAGTGGCTTCCCTATAATAGACGTATACGTAGACGGGTCTTAGACATTTTTTAAGACCCGTCCGGCTACCCTCGATAACGTTCGGCTTTCGAATCAACGCTATAGATATATTGTTAGGTCCGGTATGCAATTTATACACAGTCAATCATGCGGACACGTATTAGTATAATATTTTTCGATTAGTCAAACTATGGCGGAATTCACATACTTGCGTATAATTATTTAACAAAGTTTTTGCACGTTTATTTTTTTGAATATCAATATAAATTAAATCCTAAGAGTAGAAAAATTTTCAGATTGATTTGATTTTTTTTTTCTTTATTATCTTCAAGCACGATCATATATGATATGCAGAAATAAAGTATTATGCAACAGGAAAGAATAGTGTGTCTTATTTCCAAATAGGATCAATAAAAATGAAACTTTAAAAATGAATATTTTGCAAATTACGAAAAAAAAAATGTGCTAAACTTCCGGTCGCAAAATCACGCTTGGGAAAAAAATAATTTTTTTATTGTAAATAATTGACGCGACAGTGCCGCAAAGAGCTACGATATTTGAAGTAATTGCTTAATCCTCTTAAAACGCTTCGTTTTTAGCGAATATTCTTGCTGTCTGATGGGAAATAAACAAAATTGTCAAAAAAAATATTCAACGCACGTTATTTGTTTTATAAAGCAAAGAACAAAAATTCTATAAATCTTATCATGGTATTTGATACGAGATACAGCTCTAACTTGGTACAGTAGGTACACAAGATAAAATCGTTTCTCAATAGACGAATAGTCATCGATCGAGTTTCGCCAATTATCGACGTCATATACCTGTGCATAAAGTTAATCAAGAAAGAATTCACGATCCACTTGTAAATTTACAGTTTAGTACCTATTGTAAGTTTTATAGTGCAGTCGGAAGCGGCTCGAGTAGTCAGCCACCATTTAATTTTAATTTCCAATCGCGTGTAGCGACGTTCTTTTCAGAACCGTATACGAAATCAAATTAAACCCTTTGGCTGCCGTGCGAAAGTACCAACCTCTTCTCGTTTTCATTTTCGCAATACGCGAAATTACTTGTTCCAAAACTCGTTTACCACAAATTACGTTAACTTTATTTCTATCGATCGTCCTTTAGTGCACCAGCCACGCAATCGTCAAGGATATTTCATTAAGTCGACGCCGTCCAGTGTTCAATTTGTATATTTAATTTGAAGTCAAAAATTACGTATAGATAAAAAATATAATTTTTGTCATTAATTCTCGCACTACGCGACATATTACTAGTAGACGAAGGCCTTATAACACCTACAGTAACTAGGCACCCTTTATTAAAGTCACTATACATATAGATATGGTTTAAATGGACCCGTCCGTTTGTCGGAACCTATTCGTTCATTGATCGATTCAGATTACCTTATCAAGTCAAAAATAAGGAACACTAAAAAAAGTTATATTAAAAATTTTCAATTATTTTTTTAACGCTCCTATTATACGTTTTCATAAAACAGTGGTCTTATTGGCTACCGGCTGGATTAAGGCTCTTGTTCACATCGAGACAATTCTCGCCAGACGTCGTCGAATACGCGAAAGTATTACTGCCTCTCGTAAACTTTACCGCTGGATGCAGATAATAACTCGGCAGGAAAAGTTACTGTTATTATACGACATGTATAAAAGGTTGGTTGCGATAATGAGATAGCTCAAAGAAATAGACGAGATAGAAAATACAATACTAACTTTTGAGAACTACAACGCGTCAACTTATACAAAGGACAGTATTATCGTGACGCTAAGTAAGTGAGAAAAAGTTTTCGTATATTTTTTGTCCTCTTTTTCAATAGTAATTTTTCCGGACGATTGTGATTATTATTGGACTAATTTAGTACTGACTTTCTTTTTTTTTTCATTTTTAAATTCCACCAGAAAATAACTCTAGTGTTTAACGCGCAAGAACAAATCCGTAAATTTGTTCATCGGTACAACTTCTCTACTCAGACGAAATTGTTAAGTAATCTTGACTTGTTTATTTTCTTCAAATTTAATAGAGTAAATGGAAGCTGAGATATATATGTATATCGCAGTGAAGAAAAGTTTTTGTTGATATTAATTAGCTTGTAATGTTCGTCGAGCTTCGGAGGTGGTTTAATTTAAAAGTTGGACGATGCCCCGCGAAATAAGCCGCGGCTTTTAACCTAAAAGTTGAAGTAAATAATGTATAATGCATCTCCGGTCGCCTCTTGCTTAGAAGATGGACTTCGAACGTCATTGTTGTTCACGTAAAACTTGCTCTATATTCCCCTTTGCGAGAGATTAGCATATTTTAATGGAAAAACATTTTGCCATTATTTCACCGACGCGTCCACGGATGGCGCCACGTGCCTTCAAAGCAGAATCGAAAATTCATTCGTTCCTACGGCATGACTATAAACCACCATAGAATCACACGTGGTCCATATGCCTATACATACACATATATCTATGTACCCAATACGTCAGTCATTAGCGTCAAAAACGATGACTGATGATGAAGCTATTGGCACACAACGTAATGACCGTCAATATTCAAGCATGTTTTCCATAGCTCCTTCACGTCTATAGATGACGCAAATACATTTAATAATTCCATGACACGTTTTCAATTCAATTTTCGTTCGTACCTGAAAATCAAAATTTTGCGTTTTAGAAGAGAGTGACGTCACTGTTAAAAACATTTTTTTTTATTGTTTGAGCAAGCTTTTCGACGAACAAAGTGAGCTTATTAATATTATTATTCCTATACGCATTATTCGTGTCAGACTGTACGAAACAACACACGCGATCCGAAAGTTCGAAGACGATTTAATTAAAGAAGGAAAGTTGATTAAAGTCAACCCCAAGAACAGAGCCGGCAGACTGAAGCAGGGATAAGGCAGGAAGATTGTTTGTTCATTTCTTTAAATGAGCCGCTCTTCTCCGTCTTTGTGTTTACTCTGGTACTTGCCTTTCTTCGTTTTCTCTTCGTCATCTTCTCAGTCCGCCTTATATCCCCTCTGTCAGTTCCCTCCCTCTTCCCTCGTCATTCGCAGTCTTTATCCCCTAACCTCATCCTCCTTCATCCCTATTTTCTCCCTCTTGAAAGTTAATCCTCCTCTCGTCTCCTTTCTCTCTGCTTTCTTTCACGAGAAAATCCGAAAAACAAGCCCTTTTATAAGGACCTCAATCCCATTGTCGGATAATAAAGGAAATCATCTTGGCTGCTAAACATTATGACTTGTGTACAAGTGCATATATGTATATGCGTAAAGCAAAACGTGATGCTGCATTAAGAAAAAAAGCCTATAGTCCTATTCTTCGCCATTAACTGCAAACTGATATCTCTTTGCAGAATCACAAAGGACCGTTCCATTTTATCTTATCGATACGTTTAGACGTCCCTGTTGTACGTGACTGGATAAACACTCGAAGTCCTGCAGTATCTGCTCGTAACACATGAGCTGGTATCCCGTGACAAAGGAATTGCTCGGCAATTCCTTCAGACTTTGGAAATGCTCCTTAATGGAAATTTAGCGTTTCCAACGATCCTGTATCGTGCGGAATCCAATGTGTTACATTTTTTTTCCTTAACGGGTTACGTGAGAATTTCAAAGGGAGCAGTTCAATTGGACGATAACTCACGGTCTTTATTGCTGTGCATCAACAGTTGGTTCCTTTTTAAGAATCTCAGCTGTCTCGGTCAGAACTTTGACTTGGTGAAGCTAATACTGACATAACCTTTCGATACTAGCGACATCTACGTCCATAACCGTTGTAATTTTCTAAAAAAAAATTTCATTGTAATTAATAAAAGTTTGTCATTTGTCAAAAAAAATAAAATTTTTCGTTCCTTGCGAGAACGAAATTTTTCGCGTTTACTTAAAAGTTAAAAAAATTCATGATTCTCGGCCAAAGTTCACTGGCAAATACTAAGTGACAGTTACATAACGGAAATTTTAGGATTTCGTAGTCGCGAGTGTAATAATTACATAATACTCGACATACGTAGCTAAATTGTTACGTACGTGGGTGTGTTGCATAGGAATCAACTATCGGAGTAAGAAAATTTAACATTTTTGATATGTAACTGGTACTTCGTATTTGCTGGGTTATACGGTACAATTAAATAGTCATGTATTACATACCCGATGATGTGTTAAACTAACACGGAAATTATAAAGTCAAGCGAGATATTTTAATGCAATTCTCTCTGTAGCAGCAGCAGCTTCTCTCTATTTTCCACGTCCTGTCAATTATTACCACTTCCTCTTCTTTTGTACGCACAAAGGGACTATTTAAATTGTACGTCCAAGCAGCTTTTGCAAATCGTTTGGCGTACACCACGTGTACCGGTCGCTTGCGTTGGATGTCGTAAAAGCAACAGCATTCACAGTTCATAGCACTGTAACTTCGAACCTTAATGGCACGTTAAGCCGTTTATCAGCTGAAGTGTGAAAACTTCACTGCTTCTATTTTGGCTCAGATCTTATGTACAGCTATGCACATGCACAGTTTTGTTTTTGATATAACTTTATAGCTAATGATACAAAGCTTAAGGAAATTTTCAAAGGGTTTTACAAAAAAAAAAGTTATAGATAAACAAGTATATTGGGACGAAATTTCTATTTTGACGTTAGGAAAAGACTTTGTCATGTATTTTTTTTCCATTAAGAATTTTATAGTATTATTCAAATTTGCTAACGAGTTTTTGTAAAATTTTTCGAATTTCTTATAACTTTATCTGATTATTCTTATCGAATAAAAATTCTCAATATCAAGAGTCGATGTCAGCTGCAAGAGATGGAGCCAGCGAGGATTTTCTTGATTTCCCGATCGAACAATTAAAGCGACTGAAGGAGTTCCCGAGATTCATTATTCAGCATTGAAAAGCTCTTTCCTATTCCTTCGCCATTGTACTCTTTTTTATGTTATCCTTTGTTCCCGTATATAATGATATATTAAAGTTACAAAAAAAAACTTGAGCATCAATTAAGCGTAGCTCTTTCCCAGTATTTTTCTTTGATAGCTTTACGAAAAGCACCACTCAGACAATTCGCGAGTGCTTTTGTAACCGACTGATGCCTCCATCTAACGGATGTAGCGTACAATAACCATTATGGTTTCAATTCTAAACCCCAACCACGAATCTCGAGTAGTCTAAGCATCTGAGATTTATTATTGCATTTTTCTCAAGAAAATTATAAGTAACACAAAATACCTATATGCCCGTAATATCCATTAGAATTGAATTTGAATTTCTTAAAAGACAGCATCTCGTTTCCGCATTTTATTTCATGACGAACTTGAAGCTTTTCTACGTCCATAAGCTTTGTATTATATAAATATATTAAATTATATAATCACACAAGAGGTATAGTATAGGATATTCCCGGCGCAGTTGGTAATTTTATTTAATCCACATATTATTTACATATATTATATCATGTCCTAGACTTCAAATATATCTATAACTTTCTTCACTTTACATTATTATTGAATATATATACTTAAAAATATATGAGATCTTCGGAAAGCTCGTACGTCGCAGAAGAATATCTTTCTTCGAAATGGCAATCCACTTTTAATAGCTTAGCCGTGCTTTTAGTGAACGTACTCTGTTGAGAGGCAGGTACTATTCCCGAAAGTAGCTTTTAATGCACGTAGCCAAATGGTTCACCGCAAATACGAAATAAAGTCGAACGACACGTAAGAAGACGACGAGTACAGAATTTCATTTATACTTACAAAGCCTTTTTACTTTACTTGAAAATCCAGCGAAATCCAGTCACGATTGACGATCAGAGAAGAAAAATGAAAGGAAATAATCCAATAAAAATAATTCCTTTGAGTGAAGATCGAATTTGAATTTCGACGAAGAAGACAGAATTTTGCGTAGGAGCTGGTTGAATTGTCTTTTGGAAATTGACTGTCTTCTTGGGCGTTGACGTAATTACGTTCGGCGTAACGACGTCGAACGTCGTTAGCAACGAAGCCTAACGAAATATCCGGCCAATAATGTTACGGAACATTCTATATGACAATTTCTCGTTAATTATAGCCAAGCATGATCAAGATGATTGCGAAACGATACGAAAGCTTGCGATTGATTAAATAAAAAATTAATTACGTGTTACGTAATATTTTCTTCTCGTAATCAATATCTGTGTAAGTAATCAATACAGCTTGAAAATTGTTGAAAAATATATTGCCTTAATTTTTTTGATAATTGAAAAAAAATCCTATTTCTGTCAAATTACAAAAAATCCAAATTTTTATTTTAATCGAAATCATACTTTATACTTAATTCTCAATTTTTATCGGACATTACATGATTCGGTACTCTCGTACACGTGAGTCTTTTAACATACACAGCATCCATTAATCTCCCTTGAAATATCCTCGCCGCGTAATTGCAGCCGTTCACTAGGAACTTTATCCTTATTATACTGAGTGCGAGAGTACAGAGTTCCTTTGGGGAAAGATCAAAGGTCCGTTATGGATAGCCTGGATTGATTATTGATTCACCTGCGTGGAGCTTTCAATTACCGTAATCCAATTAAGCCCAGGCAATTTATCCGAAAATTTCATAATTTCTCACGGTTCATAGTAACTATTCGTACCTTCGACTGCCATCATAAGAACTTTCTACGATAAAAAGTAAAATCTACAAGGATACTTATTACAGCACCTAAGCATAACATATACGACATTGATACAAGTACGTGATGTATGTATATTTCGTCGTTCTGCATCAAGGACAACATAACTATAATGTAAGAGCTTTATGGTAAAAGCTTATAATGCACCCATTATATATTTTCTGGAGTGTACGAGCTTTTTATTCTACTTATACAGCACATCCTGCATTATAATAGCTTTCAGTCGTTTACTTGTCCCACTTTCCATGTATTCTATTACATCTCATCGTTCCTTGTTCGCAGACCGAATCGTACGTATTTACTTAAATCAATAGTTTCATTGTTATCTGTCACATGGCTAAACAAGTATGTATATACAATTTGAAAAATAAGTGGACTATTGATAACAGATATTATTTTTTAATAATTTCTATTGACAATACTTTCTGTTATCAATAAATTTATATAGAATTCGAGCTTCGATAAAAGAACTTCATTGTATGGTTTATATCAAAATCGTGTATTGGATCTTCTTAATTATACCTGTTTAAAAATTCTTTCTGTATTACACCAAGGAACAACTTGCGCCGTTGACAATTCTGAGATAAATAAACCACCCTGAGACCAACTCTTGCATTATGCAGGATTATACACACCCCAGGAGTGTAGCTTGCGCATAATCTGAAGCTTAAGGCAGTGGAAGCTCGCGAGGAAGCCACATACAGGGTGTCTCGGTTAATGGAAAGTGCTGAAATTTATCTCTAAAACCCAAAGAAGATAGAATATAAGGTTGAAAGTTTTCATGAAATTTTATCGAATCTCTCCAAGCTACGTATTCTTTTTTTTGTAAAAACAATTTTCTTTAGAAACTCAAAGTTTGGAATTTGCAAAATTTCATGTAATCTTTTCAATAACTATATCGAAGTTCTTCGATAGCTTCATGCAAAGACTTTTCGACGGAATGTAAATTGAATATATATCCAGATAAATCATTTTTGGTCATACGATATAATTATAATATGCTAATTGTACATGTATAAGTATGTTATCTGAAACGTACTGTATTCTATAGGCGTATAGACCAATCGTACTGTCCTGCGTCTACGCGAAAATACTATACTAATATGTTTCTATCCCTTAGAGGAACCATAATCGTGAAATGCTACGATACTCGCATATGAATTTCCTTGAAGTAACCGAAAGCAGTCAGAATAACAACGAGTAACTCGGAAATCAGGTGAAATCCCCCATTAAGCCAGCCTGGAGTGGGTTTAACATCGTTAGAAATAACCTTGTCAAACAATAGGGTACCCACATGTGTACCTGCATACGTATTTGGAAAATCAGTATAACCGTTTCTCAAATAACATCCAGATAAACAGTATCCAGTAGATCATTAAATTATATCCAAAACAAAAATATTTTCCAAGATTAGATTTGACGCAACAAAAAAGTTAATAAGAACAAACGTAACTTGAATAAAGCTCTAATCGACATAAATCATGATAATGAACAAAAAACTATCATTATCAAATTTTTCACCCGAATGCATATATGCATTTTACCTTAAACGTAAAAAGTCCATGAGCGCATTGAAGTTTTCTTCATAGAAGTTGGGTGCCTCTTTCATAGCTCACAGCCGATAAAGAAAGCGGGTCGGTAAGGTAGGAAGGTAGAGGAAGATGACTGGAAGGAACGAAGTTAGCGAAAAAAAAAAAAAAGAGAAGAGAATAAAGTAAAGCCGAGTAATTTCTTTTGCGAGAATAAAGCAGCGTGCAATCAGCTTTTCAGTCCTTAGGATCTTCAAAGTGACTACGAACTCCGGCCTCCACATTTCGTTGGCTGTATTCAGGAACCAGGAGTAACAAGGAGTAGGTATCTTATGCGCCGGGTAGTACCAACAGCGTGGATAGAGACTGTTGTTATCGTTATATACGTTTATTTAGGTACAAATGTTGGTAACCTGGGAACGCTCAGGCAGTTGAACAATCGAAAATTACAATTACCAGTGAGAATGGGTACGTGGGATGAAACTGGAGTTTAAACCTGACCGCGTGTTTCCGTGGTTCACCATTTGTGGACAGAAACGGTGGCAGCACTGTCGCCACGTCCTTGGGGATTGTGAAATTACTGGTTTAACCAAAAATAAAATAATTGCTATACTATAATGAGACTTCACGTTGCATGACGATATCGTCCTCTGGGATCTATCAATCACTCAGGTGAAGCTATCATTCCGTTGAAAGAAAATGCTGACTCGGTCGGTAATAACAGGGTCATTAATTACGATGTAAAAGCTTGCGTGAAAACGATCCTCTCGAAGGCTGTGGATATAGGCATATCATTCAATTAGGAATAATAGGCAATAAGGTAGTAGACCCATCGTGCGTGGGAAAACCCTGTGGGGATGAAATTGTCTCTTTCAATCTTTTTTATTAAAAAAAATTTATAGTATGTTTAATGAAGGTACTAGTATACGCTCGATTAGTTCTTCAAAGGTGCGTTACATAATTATTCTTTTTCGAATAACCCTATGCTCCATAACTGTAAGATTTTTTTTTTCATTTTTGTCTACATTTTTTTATTAACACTCCTACACGTAAGACCTGTCAATCGACATTGATAATTTCAAGAAATTTTTTATCTTGTTCTAGGACAAATTTGAGTGACAGATATTATACGTGAATCGTACTTGTACATACATATATGTAATATGCAACCTCAGTATCGTAATCGATCTTTATACAGGATCAAAAAAGTCAATCGGTCAATTCATATAAAAAAATTATGAATTACTAGCTACGTCAAAAACCAGTCCCTGACTTAAACATGACGCACGACTGTCGTCATGTATAACGTATGACATAATATACCTAGAACCTGTATATGTAAAGCATAAACCGGAATTGCAAATATATATATATATATATACATATATAACGCCTAAAGTATTAGCAACCCTTAAGTTAGTAACCCTCAACTCTGAGCTGAGAGGTACTAAATTCCTCTCCAAAGTGTCATCCAATGAAATCCCAGCTATTTGTTTAACAACTCTAAAGTGACTGTCCCTGCGTCACGCGCGACGAGCAAACGAATTTTCTGGATTTCAGTAGGTACCAATTATGAGTTAACAAAAGGACCAACAGTATTTAGCATTTGAAAGTAGCAATGGTTTCTACCCCAGTATTTACCATTACCTGATTATCCCGAAATATCCCCTGTTGCGTATCAGTAATAGATTACGTAAGTTCCTAGGTAGATTTGATTTCGGTTTTACATTCGCTAAGAATATAAGTCTAAATTGGCGTACCTAACGCTATCTACCTGACCAGGTTAATTAACATCTGGAACACCATATATGAATCTCTATATATTTTACCTCGTATGCGTTTTCAGAGCATATAAACCGGGCCTAATTTTCGTTTCGCTTTCATAAAATATATTTGAACTTTGAAGAGATACCAGCTGATCGCAAGAGAGCTCTCTATTAATTCGACGTACATACGTTCTATGGCACATATGAGTCAGAGAACACGCATGACAATTACGGATCATTTTTTCATTGAGAAATACCCACGTATTCAATAACGTATGTAGGATACGAATAACTCATATATAGAGTACATATGTGTACTGCTCCCACAGGGTTGAAAATCGATCGCTTCTCCTCGTTGCTATATGTATGAAGTTTTCCCTAGTTTTTTTTCTTGTTTCTTGCTTCCCTTTCGACCTCTATTTTCTCGTTCTTTACTTCCTTTCTCTTTTTTTCGCTTTCCTTGCTCCTCCTCTTTTATCTCGATATCTTATTGTTATTTCGAATGCGATTTATTTCCAAGATTGGCACGATCGTCGCGTTATTCTCATCCCTTTCATTTCTGCACCCTTAGAATGTTTTTATACGGGTGGCTCGCCCTTCTGCGTTACACACAAATCATTGGATTCCTTGTTCGGGGTGGCACGCGCCAAGTAGATATTTTTTTCCCCCCTTAGACGAATTGGCCAAATTTTGTGTCAGCGCGATTTATATGGGATATGGGGGTTGACTTTTTATTTATTTCTTATAATTTTCCATTGCTGCGAGTGACGTTCGTTGCTCCCGATTAATGGCGGATTAAGAGCCCAACGTGAAACTATTTAATTGGGACTTTACGAACGGGAAAGTCTACGGCATATAAAATTACGTCATTATTATATATTCTATAAAGTTGCATTATGAGAATTTTATATTGGAAAAAAATAGTATTAAGTAACATGATGATTTTTTTAACTGACTGTATACGTTGTATAAACACGAAATGTTTTTTAGGGTCGAATACATTTTAAGCGACGAAATGCCCAATGTAATCCATAGAGCTTACTGTGAACAGTACTATAGGAATAATTAATAAAATTATATTTAATGCTCGATCGGCCTATCCGCGAGCGAATTTATTGCAATCAGTGAATGCGTAATGAAAACAGCCCTACGTATCTAAAATTAAATTTCAAGTTATATGGAAAAATATTGCTCAAAGGGGATACATTAATTTGTATATGATATCCGCTGTTTGGTACCGAACGTACGAAATTATTAAATTGATCATTTCCAAAATTCATATAACGAATAAAGTAAATATCGAAATTTATAAAAAGGTCGATATTATTATCAATACAGAGGTCAAATATTATTTTTGTAATAAAAAAGCGTATTTAACGTATTTCTAGCATTGCACAAAATCACATCAGAGCTCCTGCAATGACCGGATAATCAATGTATATTACCCTTTGATAATCAAAATTTCATCAATTTTTGAAAATAAAAATGCATAATTTCGTATTTCTATTTGACACGTTATTAAACATATAGAGAATGATTGTTCAATCATTTAACACTTTAATCACCCGTCATAATGATAACGTAGAGATTGCGTTTTACTCGGACGCCGCTATTATGTCATTCTCGCTTTAACCCTTTCACTACAAAAGGCGTGTATATACGCTCTCGCGAGTCTATCATTATATACGAAAGGCGTATTGATATTGATGATTCTCTTATCTGTGATAAATGAACGAAGCGTTTATCAATCGTTTAGACTCTATCCAAGAACTTGGAATAAATTCACAAGAAATCTCAAGTGCACAGTAAACTTGATCATGCGACACGTCGCGCCAGACGCTACAAATCAATTGTATATTCATGAGAGCGACACAGTCGAAGAAAAGTTGGCGACACTATAGAAACGCAAAGGAAACATCAAAGTCGACGTGTTGACAAAGTTCAGAAAGTAGAAAATAATTTATAAAAAAATTCAATAAAAAACCGACCAATTAAATGCTTAAATTATATCGGCAAAAATTAATATATCGTAGCAAAGTAAGTAAAGTTTAACTTTGCGTAATTCGCTTAGAGTGACGTCACTACGTAGCGATAACACGTCAAACGTACCGTTTCAAAGTATATTCAAAATTGATGTATATATCTCTGTTAACTTTTGAAAAACTTTACTTTCTTTTTAATACTTTGAAACAAAATAGCGTACGACTATACCCACTCGATATATAAATTTTGTATAATTTGAAAAAATTATTTAAAGTTCAAAAACATTATTCAAGTGTAATAAATCAAATTACTCTCCACAGTAGCTCTACGAAGAAACTTTAACGATGTTTCATTTGATTTATTATAAAAGCGCAATACCTATATATATTAATCCGTATCATTATTAACTGTTTAACGAAGGTGATCAACTCGTCACCTCGCTGTAACTCGTAAAGGAAATGACGGAAATATGAACGAGCCAGGTAATATAGAATAATGGAACAAGAGCTCTGCGTATCATCATTCGAGCCTTACGGCGACTATTGAAAATAATTATATGCAAAGTAGCAAATATGAGACAGAAATAAGATCAGAATAATACGTCCAAAAATATACAAGTATAGTGTAATTAAGCGTACTGATAACAGTATAATAATATGAAAAAAAGTGAACGGCAACATAAAACCTGATTGACACAAAAAAAAACGAGAAAATTTGTACAAAATAAGTATACCTATTATTATATTAAGCTCACTCGACACCAGTGAGCTCTTAATCATGCCCTACAAGGACTCTAAATGCTGGGAAATGTCAGTGACGTCACACAATCTACGTCATCACGTGTTAGCGCAACTTGATTAATTGTCGCTCTCAACGCTTTGCAGAGCTTCAAGCTTCGCTTGGCTTGCTTGGTCAGTCGCTAGTAAAGTAAATATCAATCGGAAAGTAAATATACAATGATATATTATATTTGTATTATATAGATATATAAAGTACATAATCTGAACAACAGATTGGAGCCTGTTGTATTTGCCAATTCGTTAAGCAGCTTACAACTATCGACAGTTGTTGAACTTGAGAATCGAAACAGGAGTTGCCAATGTAACCGTAACGCGTAAGCCTGGGCACTGCTACAACGTTTCGGAATGCTGTTATCACGAAACGGGAATAATACATGCATGCTAAATATATGAACTGTTCGGTATAAATAAATATGTAAACTTGTATGTAGCATATATAATATATATATCAATGTAGCATCAAGTAACACGGAAGCTGTTATGATTTATGTACGCGTATTCCCTTCAAGATAAAATATTTATCGTACATGGAGTATATCTAATTTTGGGTAAAATTGAAAAATTATATAGTATTTATACGTGTGCAGATAATATATTAAATGTTAAATATATATTTTCACTACTTCATTTTTTCTGAAATATAATTATCGCGTTAACGAGGAGCTTTTGGAATAATTCATAGTGAACAGATTGCTCGGTTTAATATGGGCTTTTGATATGAATATTTAGAATTGTTTGGCTATTCGAATAATTATATAATATTGCGGAACTGCTATTTCGAATTCGAAATTCAAATTCTATTCTACTGATTCCAACTCTACTGGTACAACCAGCCGTGTATATATCTGCCCATACTGAGAATTTGAACTCTCAGACAAATTACTAGCCCCGGGCAGTATCTGCCCGGTACATCTTGGAGTTACAGAATTCTTGGTATTTTCAGTGTTTCGTTCGATTAATATATATATATATTTGCGTATTACATAGGTATGCACTATGTACTGAAGTTATTTACTTATTTACCTATATATACGAAATTCTATGAATAAACTCACAAACGAAATTTTTCAAAAATTAATTTAACTCTGAAAAGAATTTGCAATTTTATTCTCCATTTGAAGAGCATTGAGTTGGGGTGTCTCAGACACCCCACGTGCCTCCTCCCCGCTTTATATTGGGTTGCACTATATTTCGATCAATCGCAGGAATTATAAAATTGCGTATATTGATGTAGAGAGAAAAGCTTGCACGTGGAGCTTTTCCTATTATAAGATTTTTTTTTAAATTGAATGCTGTCATTCTCACGGCGTCTTAGCCGCATTATTTTGTCAATCACGTTATCTTCGCGCGCAACGTGTCCGGGCTCAAAGATTTCCTATTGGAAGGATGTTCTGGAATTTTGACATTTGACAGTTCTGAAATTGTACCGTAGAATATTCTTTCCGTGACAATTCTATTATATATCACATATTTTGTCACCTTTGAAGTAGCACAAAGACATTTTTCCAGGTCTCTGAATTTCTTCATGCGATATGATCAATCTGTTCCTTTCTTTTTCAGGCCGAGATATGGAGCGTCTTCATCGCAATTTTGCGAAAAAGCGTGCGAAACCTGCAAGCCTGCACCGACGTCAGTCTCATCGAGCACGTATTGCATCGATTGTCGCGAGCGGAGATCGTCGTGGCGGGTGAGTGAAAAAAATTATAATATGCAAGTAATTCAGTGATTAATTTTTTTTAAATTACCTATAACCTATAATCCTTAAATAATTAATACAGCGTCCGTAATAATTATATCCATAGATTTGTTAATCGACATGCTTGGAGTTTTGGCGAGCTACAGCATCACAGTAAAAGAACTAAAGCTTCTGTTCGGTGCGATGAAGGCGGTCAAAGGAAAATGGGTAAGAATTTTTTTTATTTATTTTTTGTTTTCATCCCTTCAATTTTACATTCCAGTACAGTCCTTCTACTATGAGATTACGCCATCCTTACAGCTTGGGGAAAGTTTGAACGTAACCGTAGTAAATATTCTTTTCAGCCACGACATTCGGCGAAATTGCTTAACGTACTTCGCCAAATGCCACAACGAAACGGACCCGACGTATTCTTCAGTTTTCCAGGCAGAAAAGGATCGGTAAGTCGATTTGATACTTTAACCTAAAAGCTACTTCTGCCTTGTATGAGAATCGAATAAGGTCACCAAATAACAAAGTTCCCACGACCTTTCAAAATGAAATCACCTCCTGGGTTGGGTTGCGTCGTGTAGTGACACCTACGAACTAGAGGATTACATTGTTGCTACGGTGGCAAATGAAAAATTTTCACTAAGAACTTTGTACTTGATTTTGTTTGATGTTATAGAAAGTTCGTAGTATGACATTCGCTTAGCCAAACTTCATAGTTGTTTAGCACCGCTCAGAAGCACAAAGCAGAAAATTAATGAGAATCGCATAACCTGTCGTTTACGTAATGAAAAGTGCGATACCTAAAGATCAAAGTTTAAAATTAAAAACTTTTTTAAAAATGTACAAAACTTTTTAAAGTTTCGAAAGAATATCTATAATTTTTTATTTGGCTATTACCTTCTCTTTTTCTTACCTAAATAGCAAGAGTCAGGCTCATATTGTAAATTCAATACCTAATGCAATTAACGCGTATATTCGTATCTACAAAATTGCTTAAAATTTAGCACAAAATATACGTAGACTATGTGTATCATGTTTCCTTCTGTTTGCGAAGAGTATATCGTGACTTGAATATTCTCGAAGTCTTACACACGTACCAGACGTTCGCTTTACGTAGTAACAGATTCGATATACCTGATTGAAGTGTCTCGTCGGTGATATTGCGAAATTGTTTTACGAAACTTGCCAAAGTTTACTGAACACGACTTATCAATTAGGATCAGATAACCATGTTCAACGCAAGAATGGCTGTGCAGGATTACACGATTAAATCAAAAGCGATTTTTTGGCTCTGTTAATTTAATTGAAGTTTATTAAAGCTCAGTATATATATCCACTAGAATTTTCAAAATTAAACATAAGAACTAACAAGTTGTATAGGTCCTATAAAACGTAGTCTCTATGCGTTATAAATGTATTATTTTAATTTTTCTCAGGCAATAGTCTTACCTCCATTGGCCAAATGGCCTTACGAGAGTGGATTCACCTTTACGACGTGGTTTAGGCTGGATCCAATAAATTCTGTCAATATTGAGAGAGAAAAGCCGTACCTTTATTGGTAAGTCTTAACGTTAACAATTAATCTTCGAATAATCTTCTTTTCGATTTTACGAGCTTCTATTTTTTGCAACGAGACGGTGGCGCTCTCTCGTGAAACTTTACCGTTACTACTTTACTGACACTACGAATTTCCTGGAGATCATTTTTTGCAAAAATACAGAATAATTTCGCCCCAGTACGATTTAATCACGTTTCGCTCACATGGAAACGATTGGATTTTCATGCTGCGGTCTATTTACAGAGGGTCCAATGCCGTATTTTCTGTTTGTGAACCGCAACGGTGTGCTTTTTCGAGAGATGACAAAACTCGCGGTTATAAAAGGGATGCGGGAATGCAGTGGAATCTATACGTGTATGGGTTGGAGTGGATAAAAAAAATATTTAAAAAAATCCAATTGACGAGATCCATCGGGCCAGTAAAATTCCAACGGCTCTCCAGGCCTATTCAAATCGGTGCTATTTGTTCGATAACCGCTAAAACTCTTTAAAGATAACTATTTGCTGAAATACACAGGAACCACAATCCCGAACACGTTTTAACTGTTGCCCATGGAAAAAAGTTTATAAAAAGTTTAGACATTGATTTTTATCTTTTTATAGAGAACGATTTTTTGAAAAAAAAAACTATTTTTACTACTTACCACAGCTCGTTGCTAACATTTTTATTTCGATTATTTACTTGCAGCTTCAAGACCAGCAAAGGCGTTGGCTACTCGGCTCACTTCGTAGGCAATTGCTTAGTACTCACTTCGATGAAAGTGAAAGGCAAGGGCTTCCAGCACTGTGTCAAATATGAATTTCAACCACGAAAGGTAACGCATTATTTTTTTTCATAATACTATTTTGATACCAAAAGATATCTTCTATAATTTGAACTAATAAAAACAATTTTTTTTGCAGTGGTACATGATCGCCGTGGTGTATATATACAATAGGTGGACAAAGAGCGAAATAAAATGTCTGGTTAACGGTCAGCTTGCGTCTAGTACGGAAATGGCGTGGTTCGTTTCCACGAACGATGTGAGTTTGAATTTCAGATTGTATTTTAATCCTTGATTTATTTTGTACAAATCCTCTTATAGCCATTTGACAAATGCTACATCGGCGCCACACCTGAACTTGACGAGGAACGCGTTTTTTGTGGACAAATGAGCGCGATATACTTGTTCAGCGAAGCATTGACGACACATCAAATTTGCGCAATGCACAGACTGGGTCCTGGATACAAGGTAAACAGATATACTTGCAACCCATAACTTACTTCAATTATTTTTTTTTTTTTTACAAAAGATAAACAATTTATACTTTACACTGATAGTAAATGGTCTTGAAGAGAAAAATAAATTTTCAGTGTAATCAATATTCAAACAAAAAGACACTAAATAAGCATTAAAAATCCAAAAGTAGATCCATATTTAATAAAATAGTACATTACAATCGTCTATGCCATTTGTTCATATTACAGAGTCAATTCCGGTTTGACAACGAGTGTTACCTGAATCTACCTGACAATCACAAAAGGGTGAGTGACGAGCAGGAGCACACAAGCATGGTGGACCAAAGTATACAGCCTGTAAGCATTTTTATTTTGTTTTATTATTTCTTATTAATTTCGGTTCGGCCATCCTATCAGGGTCGCTTTGGCCCATAACTATTTTATCACCACTTTAACGTATCTACCAACGTCGTATAACGACCAAGAACAGAGCATCGAGCGCTTTGTTTAATGAACAAAGATTTACCATGCATCTGTCAACTTTTGGTATGAATAGGAATGTCATCTATGAATTGCGTGCTTAGTATCACAATTTTCTTAGACTTTTGTTAATGGGAGTAATCAGGAGCTTACCTTTCTTTATTTATTGACTATATGTTCGTTAAATTATTTATATCAGTAAACCAATATTTTTATCAGCATGTAGAATATTTATACGTTTTGAATTTGCATTGAGTTTTAATTGGCTATAGTGTATTCCAAATATTTTTGCCTGTAATGTTTTTTTAAATTTATTTAATAAACAGTTTTGTATTATTAGTCAAACAAGATTTATTGACTGACAGATAACAATCAATAATAATTATGGTAGACTGTCTTAGTAAGATCAAAATTAAAAGAAAATAGTCGACAGTTTCTGAAATAGCATATACAACGTATAGTCCTTTTGTATTATCACCAATCGACAATACCTTGTCGTTTAATCTGTCAGATAATAAACCTTTACTCTACTGCTGTAGCGCATTGATTATTTGATACTGCTAGTGTTTTCAGTAATATTTTAGTCATCGTTATAATGATTCCAACAAAAAATAAATAACCAACAATAACTGATTAATAATTCAAAAACGTAGGTACTATACGACGGAAAGCTGTCCACTGCAATTGTGTTCATGTACAACCCTGTAGCAACGGATTCTCAGCTGTGTCTGCAGAGTGCTCCAAAAGGAAACATCTCATACTTCGTACACACTCCACATGCCCTGATGCTGCAGGTACGTTCTTTTTTTTTAATTCTTACAATACTCAAAATAATACAAATTTGCATTTTAGGATGTTAAAGCCGTGATAACACACTCCATACACAGCACCCTTAATTCGATCGGTGGTATTCAAGTTCTATTTCCATTATTCTCGCAATTGGATATGCCCTATGATTGCATAGCAGCTAATGACATCAAGCGAGATCCCACATTATGGTAATTACTACTTCACAAGTGTTACCGAACTGGATGATATCGTATAGGAAGCTTCCACTTACATGTGTGATCCCATACTTGGGAGCTAATTATTCGATCGTCCTCTGTGCTTCCAGTTCGAAGTTATTAGGGTTCATCTGCGACCTCGTCGAGAGTTCACAGACTGTTCAGCAGCACATGGTCCAGAACAGAGGATTTCTCGTGATTAGTTTCATGCTTCAAAGAGCCAGCAGGGATCACCTCACTACTGAAGTTCTTGCCTCCTTTCTGGAGCTGACGAAACACCTGGTCACTTGTCTCAGTGCTAACAGTGATCTGTTGCTGAAACAGGTACAATAAAATGGGGTTATTTTTAATGTGACAAAGATATTTTCTAACATTCAGACTGAGTTGTCAAGTTTCGTTTAGGTATTTTGTATGTTGTCAGACGAGTAGATTTCTTATATGTTCACAATATGATAGTTCGTGAGAGGATCTTTGGGATACTAAAAGTTTATATTTTGTGGAATTATATACTTAATATTTTTTATTTCATCTCTTGTGGTTAAGAGGATTTAATCGCTAAAGGTACATTCAAGTACACTTGATGCACTATGAAAAGAAAAAGAAAAATTATATTGGTATTTATTCATCTTTTATTAGTTAGCTTTAGCCTGCTGTTATCAGTTATTAATTTGTAATGTTGTCGTCACAGATTTCAATGTTGATTTAATTAATTGAAATAGAAACTCTATTTTTACGATAACTCAGATACTGAAAATTCATTATCATCGTTGCACTACAATAGCATGCTGATTGTCGAACGCAAACGAAATGCATCGCTAAATCAAAAGTTTTAGTTATTTTTATGTTAATATGAAGATCGTCAAAAAATATTTACATTAATCACATGAATGATGAGTGTAGAAATGTCTTTCACGTATTGCGCATAAGCATTAAATAGTTACTATTATTATTTAAGTCTGTATTTTTGAATCGTTATTCTAAAGCCTTGAGCATGAGTCCTACCTGGGCACCTTTAGAATATTCTTAAGTTCACAAATCTTTGGATTGGATGCAATCTGCCGACTTTCAGGTTTTCTCATTTTTAACTGCCCATGCGACCTCTTGCTTGCGCTCTTGCCAAAGTGCTTCTACGTATCAACTTATCGTATCAACTATTGCAACCATTCGCGCTAATGAATTCGTATTCTTCAGTTAAGAATAATTCCACTCACGACGTGCATTCTTTTATGTACGTGGAAAATGATGTTGTCACATAAGAAAGAAACATTATTTTTGTCAGACGTTCATTATGAATTCACTAGCACGAAACAGTGCGATTTTTCTTTCGTTTGGCTCTTGTCACACTCTGTCCGCAAACAAACAAAAAAGCAGTGACAGTATTCATTTCGAAATGAAAAATACAAGTAAAAAGAGGGATTAAACCCGCATTCATATATTCATATCGTATAAACAACGAAGAAACAACAGAATATTTTCCAGACAATTTTTACGCTTTGTTAAATCAATTAAATTCCTCTTCTCTCCACATTTATTTTTGCAAATCAATTTTTCGTAAATAAAAATACCTCACCTTTGTGTACCGTAACACCACATTTTGTTATTCGACGCATGTTTTTCTGAAAAAAAATTCTTTTTAAAAATTCCACTACGCGTTGTAGTCCTTTCAGCACTTACAGTACCGATTAATAAAATTAAATAATCGTAATCATTTTCATTTGTTAATTAATTTTAATCACGTTATCTTCATTCCATCTGTTTGCTCTACGTAGAAATTGGATATTGTGCGTATACCCTGTCAGATATGGTATGTCGAATTAGCTGGTGGGAATAAAAATATGTCAATTTGATTTGAATCGATTGATAGGTTTAATAAAATATGAATTTGAAAGAGCGAAATATTTATTCAAATATTTTAAATTGATAAAAAATTTTCAAAGAAGGTACTAACTGTAAATTGTATTTTCATTTGATTTATACCGTTAAGCGCCAAACACATTCGAGTAGGTGGAACGATAAAATAAATAAAATCAAAAAGAAAGTCGGCTAGATTGACGTGTCCGAAGAACAGGCAGATCCATGGTGATGTAGTTGTTTTACTTTTCATTCCTCACATGGCAGCTGCTGGATCACGTCCTCTTTAATCCAGCTTTATGGATATACACACCGGCGCCAGTTCAGACGCGGCTCTATTCATATTTGGCCACGGAATTTCTCAGTGACACTCAAATATATTCAAATGTCAGAAGAGTGTCTACAGTCTTGCAAACGGTGCACACACTCAAATATTACTACTGGGTAGCAAATCCACGATCAAAAAGTGGAATCACACCAAAAGGACTAGGTAAGTTGATCCAAGAGTCAACAGCTGCTCCTTCACAATTCTTTCAACCATATAAAATAATATCAACTCAGTATCCATGAATGAATTCAATTAATAAAGCCTTGATTATCGAGTGCAACTATATTGAAAGGCTTGAACCATCAAGCCAATTACAATTATTGAAATTATAATTGAAAAGCATGATAAAGATTTGGAGTACTTTTATTGGGATAGAAATTTTATTAAATCCTATAAAAAGCTTTTTATAGCTAATAGATATTTATACTAATGAAACAATTGTCTACAGATGGACCGCGACCTCAGCAAAAAGATATCTTGACAATACGTTCATACATATTGCTGTTTCTGAAGCAGCTTATTATGATCGGTAATGGCGTCAAGGATGACGAGTTGCAGAGCATCCTTAATTATTTAACAACGATGCACGAAGTAAGTTTTATACACTCTCCTCTTTATGAAATATTTAAATATCGTGGAGAATATTTTTTTTCATAAAGCACGATACTCTTCAGGATGAGAATTTACACGACGTGCTACAAATGCTGATATCATTGATGTCCGAACATCCGTCATCGATGGTACCTGCTTTTGATGCTAAACAAGGCGTAAGGACGATCTTCAAATTGCTAGCAGCTGAAAGCCAATTGATAAGACTTCAAGCTTTAAAGCTTCTTGGCTTCTTCCTTAGTCGCAGCACACACAAGTATGTATTCGTGTTCCTTGTGCCCCGTATGTGCGTCATGCGCATGTTAAATCCTCGGCTTGGTAAAAAAGATACTGAAAGTGCTCAATTTGCAGAAGGAAATACGACGTCATGAGTCCACATAATCTTTACACACTGCTCGCCGAAAGAATACTGCTTAACGAAGAGACCCTGTCCCTACCGACCTACAATGTTTTATACGAGGTATCTCTTAAGTATACTTAATTATAATGTAATTTTATTATTGTAATACTTTGGTGAAAATCACGAAGCGCGAGAATCTCATTGAAAATTAATGATCATTATGAGAGCTGCTTTGATAATAATTTACTTATAAAAGTATCTTTGTATCAGATAATGACGGAACATATTAGCCAACAAATTCTTTATACAAGACATCCAGAACCAGAATCCCATTACCGTTTGGAGAATCCAAGTGAGTGAAGTTATTATTTCAAATTGTATGATACTTTGCAAGATCAAAGGTGCCTGTTAAACTATACCAAGTTATTCATTAACTTTGGTTTCAGTGATACTCAAGGTAGTCGCCACTCTGATACGACAATCAAAACAGACCGAGCAGCTATTGGAAGTGAAGAAGCTATTTCTTTCGGATATGACATTGCTATGCAATAATAATCGTGAAAATAGAAGAACAGTTCTTCAAATGTCCGTCTGGCAGGAATGGCTAATAGCGATGGCGTACATCCATCCGAAGAACACGGAGGAACAGAAAATATCAGATATGGTGTACTCGCTCTTTAGAATGTTACTTCATCATGCTATTAAGCATGAATATGGCGGATGGCGTGTATGGGTCGATACTTTGGCCATTGTTCACTCCAAGGTATATAATTGAAAATGGTAAGATCAAAGAAAGAGATTCAATTGGTTTTCTTGTTGCTGTAGGTGTCCTACGAGGAATTCAAACTTCAATTTGCACAAATGTACGAGCACTACGAACGTCAGAGATCTGACAACATAACCGATCCTGAGGTGAGGCAGCAAAGACCGATAAGTACAATTTCAGGATGGGATCAGCAACATTCCGGAAATAATGGCTACAGCAGACCTTCACCGTGGACAAATCAGCAACCAAATGACGTGCAGCATGTAGAGAGAAATTATAAGGTCCCTGAAGATGAATTTAATTTTATAATGGATATATTTTTAAAAGGATATTAATAAACAAATGTTCTTTTATCGTTGGTCTAGGAGTTTGATGCATCCGAAGGAACCGAAAGACTGGAAGAATCCTGCAGCTGCGACCTCAACTCAATAGATAATACCGAGAGTGATGGCAGCCCTGCAATAATGAAATCCCGTAGCGAAACTCTGGAGACACAACAATCCAGCGAAGCTGTTTCCCTGGACTCAAGATTAAGCGACAAGCCTGAGACTCCAACGACAGCGCGTGAAAATAATACAGACACGCCGACCATACTGGAAGAAGCCAACAGCGAGGCCATGTCACTGCCTACGACCCACGAGACTAGCGAGATTATTTCTATAGAGAGTTCTAGCGATTTCTATAGTGAGGTTCACAAAATTGAGAGTTCCAGTTCAGACTCTATAGTCCAGGATACCGTGAAGAAAGAGGACGAGGAAGAGACTAGCACGCGTGAAGTTCCACTAGATGTTGATTCCTGTTTGACGGAAAAGAGCGATGAGAGCGTCCCGGCGACGCCGCCAATTGACACCGACGAGATTGAAGAAACTGTCAAGAAGGACGAAGAGCAAGTTGAGAATGAAGTGAGCGACCAGTCGGCGGCGACAGACGTTGAGTCGTCTTCTCCAGAAGCTGAAGACCCTGAGAAGATCGAAAACATTGCTGGTAAAGGTGAAGAAAAGTCTGAAAATGATATAAAAACAGAGAATACTCCGACTAATCTTGATGATGACAATGATGATGTTTTTGACGGCGCTGTCATTGTCGATGTTACTGACACGACTACGACTACCACTGATACCAACACGACCACTGTGGATACTACTGACAAGACTTCTAATGCCGATCCAAACGTAGAAGTGACTAGCTCTAACGAAGCAGAGGAGGAAACGATGGAGAAGAAAGAAAAAGAAGAGGAAACAAATAAAGAGGAAAAAGAAGAAGCAACTCCATCCGACGATATAATAAAAAATAAATCATCGAATGAGATCGAAAAGCTTCAACTTGACAACGACAAAGATGTAATTGACAGCGACACATCAGAAGCTTATTTGACACCCACGGAGAACCACGAGGGCTCGAGCGAGAGCAAGGAAAACGAAACAGAGAAAGAAGAGGAAGTGGAGAAAGTAACAGAAGAGAAAGAAACGAGCGAGAGCAAAGTTGAAATACCGGATGAGAAGGTGGCCGACGCTAAGAGCGAAGAAACCGAAGATACCGCAGCGGAGGAATGTGTAAAAAGTGTCAATTGCTCAACTAGCGTAATAGAAGAAAGCTCGGATATCGATGGCTCGAAGATGGTAGAAGTAGAGATAGAGAAGGTCGATGAACTCGAATCGGAGGTGGTGGGTAGCGCGACGTTAAACAGCGGCGAATGCGCTGCGGACTCTTTAACAGAGGAAAAAAGTGCTGTTATTAATGGTAACGATGAGAAGGTAAATGAAAAACATTCAGGGGAGCCGTCCAATATTTCTACTAGCGTAAGTGATAAATCAGACGTTCCAGTGAGAACGGACAAGGTAGAAATAGAAGATAGTGTTTGTAATAATAGCGATGTTCAAAGTTCTGTAGATAATGTGACGCAAGTGCCAAATCCTAAGCAGCAAATTCCAACAATATCTACGGTCTGTGATGCAACTCAAAGTTTACCCGATGGTGTGCCTCAAATCGTTAGTTCTAATGTGGGTGCAAGAGCCAATCCGATAGTGAATGACTTAGCTCCAGATCACGCGGATTCCCGTCGCAGATCCAGTCTACCTATTGTATCATCGGAAAGCGTCGCAGAAGGCAGTGGTGACGAACCTCCTTCACTGCCGGTTCCCTTACGTAAAACGTCGTCACCCCAGAAACGACCAAGGAGTGCCTCAACCTCCACGCAAGTGGATCCCAATCATTTTGGTGAGCTATTGATCTTTTTCACTCTGTCATTATTATTTATCTCGCCCGTTATCCATCATTCAATTAATATTTCTATCGACAGAGTCAAAAAGAACGAAGCAAGGTAATCCTTCCACGAGACCCATGTTCAGTCCAGGACCTACCAGACCACCCTTCAGGATACCAGAATTCAAATGGTCTTACATACATCAAAGACTACTTTCTGATGTTCTATTTTCCTTGGAAACAGACATTCAAGTATGGAGAAGGTACGAAGCATACAAGTATTAAAAAATCTCCATAATATCTGATCTAAAAACTTATGCGATCTTGTTCAATAATTTCTTACAGTCACACTACAAAATCTGTGCTTGACTTTGTGAACAGCAGTGAGAACGCAATATTCGTAGTGAACACTGTTCACTTGATTTCTCAATTAGCCGACAATCTCATAATAGCCTGTGGTGGACTTCTACCATTGTTAGCTTCAGCAACTTCGCCAAATGTAAGAAAATCTTCTGGACCTCTCGATTGATATGATTATCACTGATTCTAATAAAATCATCAGTTTATAAAATTGATATTTTATGTATATAGAGTGAACTGGACGTGATCGAACCTACTCAGGGTATGCCAATCGAAGTGGCAGTTTCTTTCTTACAAAGACTAGTCAACATGGCAGACGTACTTATATTCGCAAGCTCTTTAAACTTTGGCGAGCTTGAGGCTGAGAAGAATATGTCTAGCGGTGGGATTTTACGGCAATGCTTGCGCCTGGTTTGTATTCTTGCTCGATTGTCTGTTTTACGATGCGATACGATACGGTATGACCATCAATATGGCTGCAACGATGCCAATAAACTGATAGTGTTCTTTTTTACTCTGATATCACCATTTATTTCATAAATCAGTGCATTCGTGCTAACATTAAAGCCGCAAAAATATACGGAGAACAAAACCGTCACTCGTGTTTCTTTATGGTATGGATTCTCTTTTTCTTCTTTTCTTTTCAAAGCATAAAATAGAAATGAGCCATAAATGACATCGCTCGGATAGATAGAGATATGAGTCAGTTCTTATTTGAGGACATACATAGAATAAATTTATTTAGTGCTTATTTTAATAGATTATTCTTCTAGAGCGAATTTAACTTCGTATTTCAAATCACAAAAGTGTTCTAAATTTTATTTCAAAAGATCTCATTTTAACGTCAGGTTTAAAGCACTATTCGAAATGAGTTTAGAATTACTTGATGCATGTGAAAATATAGTAAGAAGTTTAATTAAACGAATGCAGTATATTTTAGAAGAAGAATGAACTTGATACTAAGTTTTGATTACCATCGTCGAGATTTAAAATCTATTTAGTTGAGAGATTCACGTCAGTATCACACACATCATGTCATTTCAAAATTTCTAAACGAAATTTCGACATTTTTTTTAACTGACACTTTTCTTATATACGAAATTGCGGTATGCATAAGTAAATCTGTAGATGATCGTTCAATCAATTTTTCACAGATAGACTAGGTCTAGAATAGTTCTGTGATAAAAGTGTAATTGATGAAGCAGTGGATGAGTACGATATTGATAATAATTATTTTATATTCCTATTTATCATATTTTCCGTCACAGTACGTAAAGAAATAAGTCGATTCCATTATTTTCCATATATATAAATCCACTGCGGCATTAACCTTTTGTCATAAATCAAGTAAAAAGTCCATTTTGTTATTATAACTACCTAATATAACGCTTGTTCAGGTCTGTACATGTGCCGTTAGAAACTGCTTAGAGTGTAAAGAACGGGGCAGACCCTACAGCATGTTAGGTCGACAGATTGGTTCTAGTAATAAATCACAGCATATACAATCTCTGATACGTGGAGCACAAACATCGCCCAAGGTATGCCAATTTTAATATATGAAATTGATATTTGAAAATAGAGTGAATTATTTGAATTCAATTGTAGAAATTATGTTTCATAACTTCTAATTTTGACCATTGCATCTAATCCTCATATAAATGTTTATTGCAATGATTGTATTTCAAAAATATCATACGCACTATAAATTAAAATATGTTTCATCCACAGAATATCGTGGACAATCTGGCAAATCAATTAAGTCCAGTTAAGGATCCTGAAAAGCTGCTGCAGGACATGGATGTCAACCGACTTAGAGCTGTTATATACAGAGATGTTGTAAGTATGATTTGTCTGAGAATTACTGAATGAAAATTTAATGTATAATAAGATTTTATAAATTACTGATTTTTCTCTTTCAGGAAGAAACCAAGCAGGCCCAGTTTCTGTCCCTGGCTATAGTTTACTTCATCTCTGTACTAATGGTCTCAAAATATCGGGATATCCTAGAGCCACCTATTTCGCAACGACCACCAAGTCCTGTTCAAGCAGTTCAAACCAATGGATCACACATAAGATCTGGGAGCCCATCAGGTAAATTTTTTAGAAAGAATATTAATAAAATTCTGACTAAGGCAACAATTTTCAAAGACTTGAAAATCATTATCACAGTCTGTCCGTGGTATCAGTTCGACATTCAAGGGACTCTTTTATATGTTGAAACTATTATAAGAAGAACCTGGGAAATAAATATCTTCTTGAGGCTCAATTATTGAGTCATCATCAATAATCTCATAAGAGTGAATGAAGACCTCGTAAATTTTCTTCGTGATATTCATTTATGACGCAAACGGAATCTATAAAACAAACGTACGATTGACTGCTGATCCTGATAATATTAAGAAAATTATTTATTAAGCTATTAATTATTTTTACATACTTTTATGAAGTATATGCAAAACAATAATTATGGCAAGTTACTCATTTTATTCCCACTTTTTTTTACATCCTCCATATTATCATGAGGATTGAAAAGAGGAAAAAATATTTTGAGTGTACAAGGGGACGTTGTTACATCATATTTCGTTTAGATATTTTTTTTGAGTTTATCATATATACCCATTGCGATATCTGAACTCAAAGTTCAACAAATGCAATGCTGATAATTCGATTATTTACTCCAACACAAATATTCAATTTGTATATTTTTTCAAAACTCTTACGTGTCAGATAAGTGTATCCCTTACTCGTATCCTTTCCATCGAAACACAATGTTCTGAATGGTCGGGCCTGTTTGTTTCGACTTCTTAATTAACAATAACATACAATTAGAGCATGATTACCATTACTCAAAACGCATGATGCTTACAATGTTTCACCAATGCAAGCACTGCAGAAAAGAAGTAAGCATTAGTCGATATTTGTAAGTACGGTCTACATTAAAATTAAGAACTAACGTTATCGATAACTCGTGTACAAATACAAAACAAGTATCAACCATTAAACCTACGAAACATTTTGTTTTGAAAATAATGAAATACAATTGATCAAATGATTCAAACACCTATGGCACATAGTATACGAGGGTGGATTGATAAGTTTCCGGCCTGACCAAGAAATGGCGCCACTAGGCCTACCTGAAGGTGACAT
>JAYRCB010000832.1:229838-304987 GCA_036026315.1 Trachelus stipa
AATAAAAAAAAAAAATTTTAAATAACCTTGTTTTTCTTAGTCAGGCCGGAAACTTATCAATCCACCCTCGTATAATACATTTTTTAAAGTTTTGTATACAGATTCTGGATATACATACAGATATAATTGTTAACTCAATTAATTCATAGTGAAACTAATATACAGACCTGATAACCACTATGAATACAGAATTTTAAAGAAAAGAATTACACCGTACTTACTTATATTAATTTTCTTCCATACAATGCAAATTAAATTCAAACAGCAATTGGCTGTAGCGTGCGTGATGATTCTAGATGACAGTAGACGCTGTAAAACATTATTGCACCAGTAATGGTAAAAATGCCACCAAGAAACAGCACCTGACTTCATTTGGTAGTGTAAGCATGCGTGGTTGCACTGGTGTAGAGATGAACTTTTTATCTGTATCTGACAGTGAGAGTTTTGATGTTTGTCGAATGTGTTTTTTGCACTTTTTATTTTTACATTATAGAAAAACTTTTTCAATATATCATTGCGACATCATATATGAAATAAAGTGAAAAAAGAAATGGTATTCAAATACGTCCAGGTGAACTCCTGTATCTTCAACTAGAAATTTTAATGTCGTGGTCAGCATGATTAGCACACTGACATATGTAAATTTCTTTAAAATTAAAACATGATGACTATTTTTAGTCATTGAAACATCAAAATCAATTTCTATAAATTCCCAATGCATACCATGAATTTACATATGTAAAGATACAATCGAAATAAGTTACCACGTATTTTGAATAAATTTTAAGCTTCACTGAAGTACAAGAAGAATTGACGTTCAAACAAATCTTGACATTTTAGAAAATTATAATTCGCTGGCTTATTATGTTTACCCCATTCATTGCTCTCAGCACCTCATCCTCTGCATATTCTGAGTTAACATTATTTGTTATATTCTCTGTCGTTCCACTTGATTCCATCAAACACTTAATTTCCACCCATCGACAGTGTCTAGAAAACAAGAAATGTTTAACCAATGCCAACAGATATTAATAAAAAATACATAAAAGAAACACAAAAAAAAGTCCATACTGTACTTCACCTGGTAAATCTTGGCCACTGTGCATAAAAAAAATTATGAATCAAACGTTTTCTATTTCACACTAAAAAAATATTCAGCACTTCAAATACTTTTGAAATCAAGAAGCGCCAAGAGCCACGAAAAATTTTGAAAAATGTTTTCATTCTTTAAGATAAATATCATATACTCTTGTGTCACTGATTGTACCAGTGATCTAAGAGCATATCTAAGATCAATGTGTTAGAGCATATTAGAGCATTAAATAAAGATAGCGAGGACCAAGATGAAGTCTAGAACAGTCGTGATTGGCATAATGTCAGAAGTATAAAAGTCAATGAGGTCGCGATAGGCGTGTGGCTAATGTGTGTCAAATGTGTGGTAAATGTAGAAAAAAATGTGGTTCCTCAGGAGATGGGAGTGGTGGTGGAGGAGGACGGCCTCTGTTCCCACAGTGGTCTCACCACGTGTACCCTCAGTTCCTCCCGGGGTCTCACCCTAACGCCAATGCCAATGCCAATGCCAATGCCAACTACCACATCAGCCAGCACCACCACCAGCACCCGCTACCGGCTGCCAGGCACTCTAATCGCCAGCCTCCCTCCAGCTATTATCTCCCGAATCACCACAGCAACCATTATAACCATCACTCGAATAATTATAACTACCATCGTCACCATCATTATCATCATCACAATAACAACAACCATCATCATACGCTTCAAAAGCATATCGATCAGCCCCGAAATCTCTATCATAGAAATTCTGGTGTCGGTCTGCAAGGTAATTGCTCGAACAGATTCCACAAGGAGAATGCTCGTACGAATTACATTTATTGCTAATTGTAATTGTGGAATGATCGTAATTAATTTTATTTGCTATTCACTTGATTCGTTCAATTTACTTGCCGTAGCACCTCTTATTCGCATGTTTCTTGTTGGAGTCTCGCGGGACTCTTCTTTTGGAGGGGTTGCGTGATCTCACGCAATCTCGATTGAAAAAGTGCATATTTGTTTTTCACAAAAATGTTTAAAAAATTACTTTTTTATTAGCTGATCTTTATCTACTTTTGTTATTAACGCTATTGAAATAACGTTGTTGTTCGTGGGCAGGACATTTTTAAGGGCTTTTGTATATGACGTTTTGACGTTTGCGTATTTTAGTAGGAAAATAGTGTACAGACTTTTTGTAATTATTGATCGTAAAATGAAAAATTATTTTTTTTTAATCATTATTTTTTAAGGATGTCAAGAGGTATCATAATGTTAAATAGCAATCTCTTTGCTTATCATGAATCGAGTCTGGATTAGTTTATAATCTATTTTTTGCGAGGTTTCTAAAAATGCATGCCGCTTTTGGATAAATAAATTGGAGAATTAGTTCAGATAAAATAAAAAAGTTGCAGAAATTTTGAATGTCATATAAATCGATATCATTCAGATAGGCAAATTATCAACTCTTAATTACGAATAATTCAATTTAGTGACATTTATTTTTTTATCAGTCACTTTTCTGCATGATATCATTATGCATGCAGGAACGCAAAACAATTTCACTAACTTCGTATAATAACAAATAAATGCGTGGTCCAAATTTTATTAACAATATTCAAGCTTACTGAGTTTCCTTAATTAATAATTAACTTATTCCATTTATCTTGAAAAATGACACATGCAAATTACGCTATATCCCACATGAAGCGTTACGTCGAAAAATATTCGCGAAAATATTATTGCAAATCAATATGATTTTTTTTACGAATACTGTTTGCTATACAGAAAATTACTTCGCTAATTTTCTACACGAAGCACATGCATGAGTCTGATATATGTCTCCTTACACGCCTATAGTATATCAGTGTACTGTACTATAAACTATACAATCATAATAATAATTATCTCCAAAAAGAACTATTAAACATCATTGTATAGTATAAAAATTAACTATACTCACAACTAATAGTCATTATTAGTAATTGAAAAAATTAAACTATTTATATCTAATACTTGTTTTAGCTTAGTCACTTGTCTGTACTATATTTACAATGTTTCAAGTATATCCTAAATTATTTATTATTAAGTCTGTCAAACGTTGCTCATTTTTTCAAATTCGTACTGTTCAATCTATAATTATAAACACGAAGCACGGATTCTGAAATTAGTAAATCCTTATCCACAATGTATCTTCTAAAATTTCAATGTGCTATAAGAAAAGTTGCAAAGAGCGTTTATTTAATAGAATATACGATAAGGAACATGACGCTTTGCGCAACGTGAACGTTTTGCTTCGAACCCTTCAGCTTGAATATGAAACGTGGATCGCATGAACATTTTGGTAAAAATCGGCATTCCGGTAACGGATCGTCGAAGCAGTCAAACAATTTCATAAAGTTTTTAATCTATTTTTTCAGGGAGTGGGGGTATCATGAATCAGCCTGGTTCACAGGACGATGGGGAATACGAAGTTATAATTGTCGACGAGAATAATTCTTCTATTTTGGCGGATCATGACGTCACGTCATCTGGTCCCCCTTCGACGAAGGTAAGTTCGTCCCGATCGATCAGGTTCAATTAAAAATTATCTTACTAAATACTTTTGTTGTTCTGCTATGAAATTTATATAATCGCATCGATCTGAGTTTTTGCAAAATTTGATAGAAGGTGTAAAAATCTCAAGTAAAGATTTTGTGGTTTATTATAAATTTAGTATGTTTATTAAAACGTTCGTTAGTAAATTTATTTGGGGTTAAACGTATTTCTCGAAAGAAAATTATATTTGGCAACGTGTATTATGAATTTGGCATTTATGGAATTTAATTACAAAGCATTTACTTGAGATCGCATGTTGCGTTTGGTTTTCCTTTTTTATTCGGCAAATTTTAAGTGTGGTTCCGTCATTTATCTTTAGGTAGACAGTTTATGGTTTTATATATTTTATCTTTTGCTAACACGACTTTTGATGGCAGCTGCATAAATTTTTGACCATTTGGCTGAATCACATTGAGAATTGTATCTTTAATAGGCTTCTTTTTTACCTCCATTCAAGCATTTTTCGCGTTTTTTTATTCCAACTTTTATACTAAAAATTATTAATGTTCCGAAAATATCATAGAAGCAATATATTCACATAACAATGAAAAAAAGAAAATTCAATTCATAAAAATTTACATAAGCAATGGACATATTGGCAACGACTGGAAAATTTTATTATTGTCTTTGAAATATATAATTATATGATATACTACCGTGAACAGCTTGATATAGTAATAATGTAAACAAAACATGCAACAAACAATCTTTTAATTACATATCAGCCTATATCCGAACTTTATAATTAATTAATTAATTAATGTCACGTCAGAATCATATAAATATATTACCAACATGAATGCACGCGAAATTTGAATGTGTCATATTGTAATTTCTGGTACGAGTATGTAAAAAAAGTATACATTAAAGTAGCAACAATTTGTACCGCATGTTTTGTCTCATTAACAATACTTTTATTTGGCACACCAACTGTAAAATCGTAATTACGTATTAAAGTCAATTCTTTAAATTTCCCACTACGAACCATAAAAATATGTATACCTTCAGCATCGCGTCCACTATACTACTCATATATCTATTCATCAAAAACAAACAGCAATTCCTTATCAGTAATAATTTTCAGTTCCGTACTCACCTGGTACGTAACGATCAATCAAATCATTTCTATCCCCAAAATCCAATCAGCATATAACGTCTACGTGATGTTTTCACTCTGGTAAAACTTTTAACTGCCAACACTTTCTTACTTATTTTATATGAATTTGAATGTAGCCATATGACTATGAGCATGCCAGATTCTATTCTCTGTCTTACCGTTAACTTACTTTGCTTGCATTGCTATGCGTACTAACTACGGGTTCTGAAGGGAGGTCATAGTGGTGCACCTCGACCACGGACCATTGTCGAGGGTTACACCTCATCAGAACCTGCGCTTGGCTCGTCTACGAGGCCTGAACCACTGCCACGAAATCAACAGGTAAACCTTGATGAGACTGCGGTCACAAGAATCAATCGTTCAGATAAAATTTCACTGAAAATTCATTCACTTTTGACACGATGGAAACCGACGCTCAGTTTAAATAACTAGTACAACGTGGTACCGTTTCACGCCGCCAGGTGGCACCACCTCCTCCTCCATTCACTCGCCAAAATAAACTGATTAATTCCACTAACATTTAAAAAGTAATACTTCTCGCGCTTAAGTCATAAACTCTTAGTATGCAAATTGTGAAACTATAAAATTTTGTGTTATGAAATATTTATTATATACATATTATATTTCAAAGTTACGAGGTGTTTAGAGAGATTTTCTTCAATAAAATTCGCGTGAATGTCAAGAACTCGTTTCGAGGTTATTTTTAAAAGGTTGCTTATTAGACGTGTACTATTAATTGCATGTTACTCGTTACGATTATTTATTCTATAGCATACGAGATATTATTATCGTCGAGTATAATACGGCAATATGAGTTTTGATGTAGAAGTTGTGTGTAAGACAGAATATAAATTACCAATTACTGGTAATTAATATATTTTACATCGTAGAATGGTAGTAATAGTTGAACTTACAAGTGAACTTGTAATATTTATATTATCTGTGACTTGTGACGTGTCTTGTTCAAATGTATTTATTAACATAATCATAGTTAAAAAATATTCCGTGTAAACACAACGTATGAAGTAGTATACAATTAGATACAAAAAAAAATATTTCCACAATTTTTCTTTCAAAATTGTTAATTTTCTCGCTGAAATTGATGTATGCCTACGATTGCACTTAAGAATGATCTGCTCTTAAAATTAGCACTGGCCAATTCAATTCTAACGAGTTTTCCACTTGTCGGTGCAAAACGCTGGAAATTCGTAAAAACAAAACGAAGAGAAACAATAGAAATCAAGTTCTCTTTCAACTTACCTACGAAAAGTTCCTATTTCCTATTTTCTCCAGAGTAATGACTCCAGCGAGGAAACAGTGCATCAGAGCAATATCACTGCTGACCCCAGTCCATCCGAGGTCACCACAGACAACGAGAACAAACTTAACTCGTCCGAGGAAGCTTGGACTGACGTGAATCTAAACGAAGATGGCGACACCGTTCCTGTAACGAATCCTCGCGAGGATCCTCGAAATATTCACAATATCGCTCATACGCATGGTAAAAATAATAAATCTTTAAAAAAATGAATATTTGACATATCGTAGTTGGGCACAACAAATAGGAGCAACAAGTGACAAAATTGAATAAATATAATTATTTTCATAGGTGAAATTCCCGATAACGAAGGAAATGTTTTGGATCAAGAAATACTTGGTAATTCAGAACGCGGAGAAAAACCGCCCGCGGAAATATCTGTAGTAAGAGTACCGGAAAGGCTAGTCGTAACGGCTGCGTCACCAAGACCCGATGATCTTCCCATTAAAGGACTCGTTGATCATCTCCCGGTGCCAACGCCATCGCGCGAAGCGTCTTTAACTCAAAAACTGGAAATGGCATTGGGTTCTGTGTGTCCACTGCTTCGAGAAATTATGGTGGACTTTGCGCCATTCTTATCGAAGACACTTGTTGGTTCACACGGACAGGAATTACTCATGGAAGGTAAAGGTACGTGCCATACGTATAAATGAATCTGTCGTCTATTACTTTTTGTGTGTAGAAATATAAAAAAAAAATTAACTTCTCTCATATCGACGTATCGACATTTTTTTTTGAATCACGCAATTCCTGAAGCGGTGATGAACGTGGGAATCGATTAACTAATCGGCAAATAATTTTCTGTCTGACATATAAGCGTATTCAGCAAAGAAGTTATTGGAGAAATTACAAGTTAATGGTCGTTGCACGTCGTATTTCATGTAGTCACTTAAAGACCAAGCTTGGCTTGAGTTTAATTTTAGTTAACAGTGGAGAATACATCGGATAACGATGGTCGATTAGTATGCGACTCACGTCGAGAAGAAGCTGCACACTATCCAGAAATTTAAAATTCAATGAACGTCGCGAATGATGGTCCTGCCATATTTAAATACACTCTATTTTTATCATCGAGTCATAAGTCACTAAATTCTCCATACTGAATATAACAATTTTTGTCTTATCGATACTACAGGTTTGACGACCTTCAAGAACAGCACTTCCGTAGTGGAGCTGGTGATGCTCCTGTGTTCCCAGGAGTGGCAAAATTCCTTGCAAAAGCATGCAGGACTGGCATTCATCGAATTGATCAATGAGGGAAGGTTAGTACACCGAGAAACGATAGCTCGAAAGGTCTACCGTCAAAATTTATAAAAACCATTCCAAATTCATATTTAATTTTTCAGATTGCTGTCGCACGCAATGAAGGACCACATAGTGCGAGTAGCGAACGAGGCTGAGTTCATTCTAAACAGGATGCGTGCCGATGATGTTCTCAAGCATGCAGACTTCGAGGTGCTTATATGCGTTCACTTTACATTCATCGCGCGATAGCACACTTGATGCTCTTAGGTGGTTTTACGACTTTCGAATAGCTGCCAAGTCTATACGACTGTAAATTGCTCTATCACTTTTATACCTTCCTGGTTTTATTGTTGTCGTGCATTTTCACCCTTTGATTCCACAATCTTCCTAGTATCGATTAAACGCACACTGAGCTATGGAATAGAATTATTATTTGATTCGACGCTTACTCGTCCAATCCACACCCATAAACCATCAAAATACTCGCGACACCTAATAAACGTCATGAGAACCACTGATAACGCATCAACCTGTTCAATCCCTAGTGCCAACACTGTCGATCCACCACGCACCCCATGGGGTCCTATCGTTAAATCATCTCCATAATACATAAGTCTGTGTAATACGTAACAAAGTCTGTATCCTAACCCAGCTATTTTGTCTTTCAGTCACAATGTGCACAAACGTTGCTTGACCGTCGCGAAGAGGAGCGCATGTGTGATCATCTGATAACAGCTGCGCGCAGGCGCGACAACGTGATTGCTAGTAGACTTTTGGAGAAAGTACGAAATATACTGTCAAACAAACATGGAGCATGGGGTTACATGGATCCAATGGCTGCCAAGTAAGTCCTTTTTGTCTTTTTGATCACGAATCCTCACTGTATAAGACATTTATAAAATTGATGATCCTTCAGATTGGCAGAATATTGGAAGCTGGATGCGTGGGAGGATGATGCTCGTAGACGGAAACGTTTCGTGCACAATCCCCTGGGTTCCAGTCATCCTGAAGCTACCTTAAAGGCAGCGCTTGAACACGGTGCACCTGAGGATGCAATTCTTCAAGCACGTGAAGAATTCCATGCTCATCTGGCCGCTTCTCGGGCACATCAACAGCAGCTCCAGTCGGCTGATCTTATGGATGACAGCGAGTTACTCTCCGATGACAGGGATCTCGACATTGATCTTACTGGTATGAGTTTCTTTTATTGATATACTAATGGAGGGTATTATTTATTGTTTTTTTAGAATTTCTGTTATATGGTGCATAATGACTCTTCCAGGTCCTGTAAATATTAGTACAAAGGGAAAGCTGATCGCTCCTGGTATCGTCGCGCCTGGTATCATCTCTGTGACATCAACTGAACTCTACTTCGAGGTCGACGAGGACGACGAGGAGTTCAAGAAGGTCGACGCTGAGGTGAGTTTAGAATTTTTTAACATAAATTTTTTTAATTACAATTTTTTTCTTGTAATTACCTGGACTCTGCAACAATTCTCATTTATAATTGTCTTATAATTTCACTGTTTATTACCTGGAAGCTTTAACGATAGGAGTCGCTTACACGATGATAAAAACAAATATCAAAAATGCGTTGTCCTTTTATCAGGAATTCGTATCGGTCCGTTGATGCTGTAAGATTGTCCGGTAATAGTAGTAGACACGAGACTCTCGAAAATGGTACGATTGGAGAACCTTAATTATGCAAAAAAATATTAATAAGAATGTGTCACCAACATGATAATACGTTAACGAGCCAGCCACTTCATGCTGATATCAGCAAGAGTGAAATTCTATTTTTTTTTCTAGGTTTAACCTTCCCACCCCTTGATAATATCAATCGATCTTCTCTTATTTTCTCAACATTTCTCTCGCATCCTTTCACTCGGCGTGCTCTCCTTCAGTAATCTCGATAACTAATTGCCCCACCTCATTTTCAGCTCATTTAGATACGGTCTATTAGATGCATTTGGAGCGACCTGTTGCCTTCGTAAAGTTATCTTCCTGAAATACGGTCACTCGTTCCCAGAAAAGATAACGTTACTTACCGCTAAGAGCTCGGCTTGTTTTTTGAGTTTTATTTTAGTTTCAAAGATACTCTTTGCCAAAGTAAAAAAAGAAAATCTCGATAATATCAAACGTTCAATCTTTCCAAAATCTACCATTCCACGTGATACCCATAAAATAGGCTCCAACCTACTTGCAAAATACCGATGTATGTTGAGATATTTGCCATTTGAGTAACTTTTGGTGGGGGGGGAAAAATTATTTTTAAATTAATATGACCAATCGTCCCTTTAATTTGAAACAATTTCCTTTATTATTTTATAAAATAATATAAAAAAATTTGAAAAAATATAGGAATAATTTAATATTCTGAAATAGATTGGGCGGCGCCAGTTGAATAAACCGAACGGGCTTATTTATCTTATCCGGTTGCACGAGCGTGATGAACGTGTGACCGGGGAGACGGCGGTAGCTGGCCATAACGAGGAATATTAATCACGCAAGCCGAGCATAGAATTTGAATAAATGCGATCCATAAGTGATGAGACGTGGCGAAAGCTTCCAGAAGACAAGCCGACGAGAGTTCGGTTGTTTCGGTAATGCCGTGGTCAGTTTAGAAGCGTCGTTGTCTATCAATATCTATAATGCCCCTAGTATACGTATATCCTGCCCAGGGTTCGCCATTGAAGAAGTCAAGGAAAGAGATCTCAGAGTGTACTACGATACAGAGAGATGAGCTTAAGGATGCTAAGGGTCAGAGAGTCGTAACCCACGATGTAGGAGGAATGGGAGGAACTAGGGAGACGATTATCATATATCGGTCGTAGATCTTGCGTTTGTATAACTAGGGAATAAAACAAACAGAGGTGGGCCCCATGGGGCCGACTGATCTTCAGGGTCGGCAATTATGAGCCCCCCGTGGGGCCCAGTATCTACCTACCTACTTTTACCTCCTTCCTTCTCTACGCTCGTCCACTCCTCTTCTCCCTGGACCATCCTCTCTTCATCTTCTCTTCTCTCATCTCACCTACTATTGCACTAGGTTCCATCCGAACGGTAAAACCAACCCTGGAGGAAACGTACATTCTGATTTCATCAATTCCCATTCATAGGTAAAATTTGGAACTTTTTTAATTATAACAAAAATTTCATTCCATATAACTATTAATTACTAACCCAACCCGTTAATGCTTCAGAGTGCATCCTGCATAGGTGCATCCTCGATGCACTTCTCTGGCAAGGATTTTGTGCAATCCGAACAGATGCGCGTGCTCGAAGGTTACCAGCCCGAAGCTGGTGGTTCATTAGTCGAAAATATCGTTGGGTCAGGACAGGTTCGTAGAATTCCTAGCGATGGATCACTCGATAGTCGAGCGAGGACTTAAGCGATCGTAATATGTACGCGGGACGATGCATAAAAGTGGCCCCGGGGAGAGAATGCATCGGGGCCCTTCTCTTTGGCTCATGGCGCAGTACGTCGATCGCGCATCCCCCTTTCCTTTTATAATGGCCCAGGCAAACGTATTTATCGTGATTTATCGTTTACACGGGCCTCCTCTCCGCCGTACATAGACGGCGGATACTATGCGATTACGTCCAGTGAATTATTGATAGTCAGAGGAAAGCATTAATATCTAAAACAAATAATGACCGGTACCGGGATCCGAATACTGGTTTTGTCTTACCCTCTAACGAAACGGCAAATCGTTTTTCTCTCTTACTCTCGTTGCTTTAAGCTCTCCTCTCTCTCTCTCTCTCTCTCTCTCTCTCTCTCTCTCTCTCTTTCCCTATATAGTCTCAGTCAATCCTACCTTTCTCTCCGTTTACATAACCACTCCTTGAAAAGTTGCAACGATTCCGCCAATTATCTTCCTGATTCACTCCTTGCCTTTACCACAATGGTAAAGCCTCGCGATACGTGATAACGAGTATCACAGAAAGATGCAAAAAATTTCTATAAGCACGTTCTCGCACTTTAAAAATTCTTTAGAAATTATCTGATCCCTCGCAGCGTCTCTTATTAATGATCATAAAGTCTCTTTGAACTTCCCGCGAAGCGCTACTAGCGCCACCACGGTTATAGCGGTCGTTCCTGCAATCGCGTGCGCGAATCGCCAGCCTCGTGCACGTAAATTCTCATGCGCTTCTAGAATGCTTGACTCATTAACAAACGAGTGGGTACATTTCCAGCTCGTCGGACCGTGTCTTACACCCACTTTAACCACATTCACGTACGCCTGCGCAACAGGCCGGTTCTTCTTAGCGCACAGTCTTGATGAATGCACCACGAAATATCCACTAATTAAAGTTTTGGAAGGCCGTACCTTGGAGAACATTAAATGTCAGATGGCTGCGTATCAGCTAGACTGCGTATTTCTCTTATATACTTTAATATCTTTTTTTCTCTTTATTTTTTCTCCAACCTTCTCCTTTCTTCCTTTACCTTTTTTCCTCCCCAAAACCTGCTGGCGCCCGAGAAATCCCCTCTGCCTACGTATGTGGCATAGGTGTATCAAGGATATCACGCTGCGCATCCCCACGGGATATTTACTTGGATCGACGGGATAGGTGGCCCGCCATTCATTCCTTCATTCTGTACTCATCAAGCTAAAGAAGACGTTAATTAACATACACGCAGTGTCATTGGACGCATCTTTTTTCCTATATCACGAGACACTATAGTGAAACTACACCCCTGTGTCACTTCCGAGAATATACAAGTATAAGTAGGGAGATGAAGAACCTAATAAAAAAACTCGCACCGTGCAATTGATCTCACGGTGCTTTTTACGCTGTTACCTAAGAAAAACTATGAGATCAAGTAAACGGTATGACGGCTGCTCAACCAAAACGTGAGGTTACCAGGGATCACTGGCTCGTGTAGGGTAAATAGTCTCATGAAAGTGAAGTGAAGGAATTAAGGAAAAAAAAAAATGCAAGATGTATAACAGTGGGGGATGAGCGTACACGAGCCTTCTCGTTTGTAATGCATATTTATGATATGGACGTGATGTATTGCCGGTGACGTTATAATAATGGAACTATAATTACTCCGTCCGAAGTACTGGCAGTTCGAAGTCAGCAAGCGGCTTTAAACACAGGGCGTTTAAGATTCAACCATATTTCCTACGGTCACTAGCATATATATATACAATATACATACACACATTGGCCATGCTATTCCTATCAGTGATCTTATAGCGTTGCCAAGTAACAAGCGACAAATAACCAAGATTTTTTTTTCACCTCTACTGTTCCCGAACGTACAAATTGTCATTGGTGGATTTTTATCAGCTAAAATATCCGTCGTGGATTACGCCTTAGTTGAGTCTTTCGCAAAGGAATTATCCGAGTAAACGTACAAGACTCACAGCCGCTCTCCGTCGTCAATTCCTTGTTTTGTCACAGTATTAATATCCAACCCAAGTGGAATCTCAGTTAGGAATCCAAAGTGTCGTGTGCGCCGCGTGCTGGCACAGCTCTTACGTAAAAATGATTAGTAGCGAATCCTCGGTATGCAACGATCAGACCATGGTAGCGCATCGCCCAAGGGTGTCTATCGGGTCGTCGTGCCAGGGAGGTTGGGTAGTTTGGTAAACATCCATCAATCCGTGGGCAGGCCAGAATAGAAGGGCAAAGAGGAAACAAGGCAGACCGGTAAGAGCGGGCGGGTTTCACTCCGAACGAGGCAGTCCTGATCACTGCTATTAGCGCGAACATTACTCCGGTGGTCCGCCAATCTACCTGGCACTCCATCATATCGGTACCTCGGAGGTATCTTCCCGACGAAACGTGCCAAGGCACACGTTCACCAGGACTCGGTATCCAATCCAGGATCGGGACCAGGTTGACCAGGTTGATGTTGCGAAAGTGTACGCTCTGGGTATGGAGTGGCTGATCGTGGGGATCGAAAGGATCCAGAAATTCAGGCTCTGATCTAGTGATTATAGGTGGGGTTGGTTAGGTGATGATAGATTGGATGAACGTATAGGCAACTGTCCCGTGGGATGTCGCTGCTTGCTGTCAGCAGCTGCAGGTAGGTAGGTAGGTAGGTAGGGTAGGTAGGTAGGTTGGAAAAGGAAGTTAGGTAGCTTGGAGCAAGCTAAGGATATGGTCCGATCGTCGCAAGTGTGGAACCAAGGTGTATGGGGAAGAGCTATAAGATAGGTAATAGGCGGAGCTGAAGTCCCGGTACGATCCGATCCGGCTTGTGTGACGGATGGCGCCCACCTGTGGATTCATTCACTAATCTGCTCGCTAAGCAAACAGCCCAAGCTGCACCCCGTCATTATCGCTGACGGCATAAGTAGCGCCCCGATCTTTTCTTACCTGATATTTATTATGACTCCTCTTGCCCCACCGGCGTCATTCCTCTTCGCTCTACTTTTCATCGCTGTGTGGAGTTTTGCGCACGTATTCACTTTTGTCTGCGTCTTTGTTACTCTCGATGATTTTTTGGAGAAAGCTATTAACGAGCTAGCTACTTTTTATGGTATCCTTTTCGCCACGTTGGTTCTCCACTTTGACGATTAGCTTGGGTTTGATTAGATCGCGTTAGACAAACTTTACGGCGTCAGGGCCGTAATCAGACCTGGTACCGTTAGCGGCATCTGCGCGCATACCATCTGGCTGGGAAGCACGAGCGGTTATATCATTGCGGCAAATTTAGCGATTCTTTTTTTAATATTTATCCTGTCTTTGCCAAATGAAATTTTGCTTAGGTCAGGTTGGGCACTGATCCAAGGAATTCTATTAAGATTCGGTCCTCCGTAGGCAATCGGTAGCTATTGACCTGGGCTCATCAGGTGTCAGGCGAATCGATTCGATTTAAAAAATAATCGAAAAATCATATCCCAGTACGGTTCTTTTGTCATTTATAATCGCAGGCGGCTAACAGGTCTCGACCATGTCGTAGATTTTTAAGAATTGCTAAGTAGGCTTCCCGACGCATTAATTAACATTAATTAAAGACCAATCTTCAGATTGTACAAATCACACGTCGATAACGTACTGTATTCGCATGTTATACGTACACGCTCCTTTCCCTATATCGCACATGCGTGGGTATCAGAGACACCAGTTTGGCGTACCTATGTGGAAATGAGTCTCTGATTTACATATCCCAGCTTACGTCATCGACGTTCGAATGGAAAACGAGATCGACGGTACCGATCGTTCTTTTACTTCATTTGAATGAAATCGTTAATCGTCATCGTGCGTGACGCTTCGATTCGAACCGATCGTTCCGACCATAACAAGAGCACGAAATTCCCTTAGCTAAACGGCTGCCGTTTTTACGGTTGTTTTACGGCAGTGAGTAGGAAGGAACTGACTGTCTGTCCATCTGGCACGATCTGACTTTTCAACTGGAACAAAGTATCGTCTCGCTTAATAAAAAAAAAAAGTTGTTCTCAGGTGGAACATGGTAGTCACGTGGTACGATTACTTGATGATTTTTAATGGGGTCGTTAACGAAGTGTTTATTATTAGTTTGTTTATTAGGACACGAAACTAGTTCAGAAAACACGTATAGTCACATGTATAAATTAGTGTTAAGGAACATATGGCTATTCCTATTTACATGGAGTGTAGTTATGGATTCATTTTTTTTATTATATTATATATTGTAGGTATAAGCATGAATCGCATAATCGATTTTGATGTAATATATATTTTTTTTACTCTTTCAATTTTTAATAAACACTCACGTGGTCGGATCATTCGGCTTGGTTTTACATAATTTGTAAAATTTTAGAGTTTTTTATATAAATTTTTGTAAATACAAATCTTGTAATTAATTAAAGTTTTATCGCTGGCGTATTGTTATTATTATTTTAACTCACAAAAAATCAGACATCTAGGTCGAACGAGACGTAAAGTCTTATATTCTATGATCGCCACTAAAATTGTTCTATTCTGAAAACAAGAAAGGCGAGTGCACAGAGGAGTTGCTTGAACTAATAATAAATAAAAAATGTGGAATCCGGTTTAGCAGGAAATCAGACCTCGGATCAACGAGGTGAACGTAACCGGCGTCCCGTAGAGCACGTCCTCTTGGCTTCGGAGCGTCGCGACGCAACTACAAAGACGATATATGGTAATTTACCAAAACAGCGAAGAAGATCAATAATCATGAATTTTTATCGAAAATGATTAATCAGTTTTAATAGGTTGTTTGAAGATTTATCCTTTAACGAGGATAAATTTTTGGAATATTTAAGGAAATTTATGAGCACGAGCTGCATAGTTGATTCCTCTCCTTATCTGGTAATCATTAAATTCTTATATAGACTTTTGGAGAATTCGAAGGAAGTGGGGAGGGGGGAATATTTATTCGTCATTAATCACGTCGAATTAATCGGTATCTACGATATATCCTCGAAATCCAAAGGATTCCTAACGGTACGTATTAGGTATCCTTCTTGAGTCCCTTGGACCAGGTTGCACCAGCAGAAGACGCAGGTACCAGGAAAAAGAAGATGAGCCATGAAGATAGGCCAAGAAACGGGAATGTTGCTGACCCGGGGGTGCGCTAGTAGTTAAAACTATACGCATCCCATAATTTAGCGATTATTTTGACAAGGGTATGATCTCCTGACAGGTTGTTGGCCTTACTGCCACACACTGAAATATAGCTATTTAAATAGCCACTTAGACAATCTACAATAAATACATACTCTAGAGTTAACTCGGACAAAGCTCAACTTCATTCTTCCAAAAGATCCAAATGATCCATGATCCATGGAACGCGTCTTGATTTACCTTAAAAATATATTTAAACCCACTAACAACGTACCTCGAGACAAATAAATAATTAAATATATTTTTATATAAATTTCCAAAAAATTTTATTTCCATTTAAATTTTCCAAAAATTCCCTATACTCATCTTTAATTCACTACCGTAAAAAATAATTTTTAATCAGCAACCAGCTATAATGCAGATACGGACTTAAAAATTTTTGCCCAATTTATATAGGCCTTTTATTATTACTCTAGGCCTTTTACTCTAGGTCTTTTATTATTATTATGTAACATATTACTATTACGTCAAAATATTATTTATGTCCCGGAACGTAAGGGTGTAGCAGGTGGCCTCTTGAAACGCAGAGGAATAAGTGGAGATTGTGTCCGGTAGCAAGTGAGAACGTGTGGTAAGTGGTTTGGGAAGTTCGGCGTTAGGTTTAGTGCAGGGGCGTGCGATCGGTGCTTAGTTTTGTTTTAGGTTTTCAGGCGAGAGAGGAAGCAAGGCAAAGAATAGAAAAGAGAGAGAGAGAGAGAGAGAGGAAGAAGAAAAAAAAAATGAGGCAGGGGGGAGTAACCTCCCAAATACCCTCACGGGAATGATTATCCGGTTGTTAGCCAGTCTTTTGAATTAGTGGGAGGAGATGCACTTTTCAACTCCGCTTACACGCTCGCGCCGCCACACGCAACGCAAACGCCAACCAGCCTGAAACCGGCCCTGGTTACCGGTTTCAGGATCGCCGGTTAACTCGCTGAACGTCGAAAACTCCCCGTTTATCCTTTACCATCCCAAGTCAATTTTTCGATCCCGTATTTTCCCCTTTCAATCGAAAATCCATAAAAGTCACGTTCACGATCTTTTACTCAAACCCAAATCAGTACCATCATATATGGATTCACGATCGTGACACGCATTCCCGACGATACGTCTGGCGTCTCACAGCCAGTGAAAATAATCGGCGTTTCTTTGATCTTGCTACCAGGTAACTTGTGACTTTTCCAAAGACAGAAAAACAAACCGCACTCTTATTCTACCAATGGTCATTAACGACGATAATAATAATTCGTAGATAAGGATGAATAGGAAGAAATCATCAGAGATTATTTTTCTGATTACTTGGTGGACGATAATTTTGAAAAAATAAATTTGAACTTTTTTAGAAATAATTTTTTCTTCTTTACAACCAAACCGTGTACATACTTAAGATTTTACCTAATGATGGCTCCGTTTCGTATGAGACTCGATAATAATAATAAATTGCTGCTGTATATACGTGTTCGTATTTCCTATGTATCGGAACGTACTAGCATGTGTGGCAAGAAAGGGGGAGGGAGGGGGGGTCAGCCCGCGGCTGGAGGCGCGACGTACGTTGAGTTATGGCGCAGGTTAATTATACAAAACATTCAATTATACCTACCCACACGCGCGAGGCCAAGCCTATAAACGATACACACACGTTACCCCCGACCGATCCAGGTATAGATATATTGACCGGTTGAGATGGTCGAGGAAAATCTGAAGAACCGATCCTGATAATTCTGAATGACCCATTCCCATATCCAGAAGATCTTTGCTCCCGGTATAAGCATTTATCTAAACACGTAAGTACATACGTGTCGTCTTACTGAATATGGCAGAGAAAGATAAAGAGAGCGTATATAATAACAAGCAGAAGAACCATCAATGACTCGATGAATAACGATCGTGCGATCTTTCGATTGCTGGAGGCAAATAGCAATTTCTAACCTATAAACTATTCCCACATACGACAGTTAAACTAGGTTAACCCACCAGGTATCACAATTACTTATGGATACGTGCTGCCATGACAGTTTCTAACTCGAACTAAACGCGACTGTTGAACAAAGTATTGAGTCAGGTCAGAAATGCAATATTCATGATTTATCACGGGACAAGTCTTATTGGTTTTCACGAATTCTCACGCTGACTGGTAGATGGCGCCATGATGGGTCTTCTGGTAACTTCCGTCTTCTGGGCGAAAGATCGGCTGGGAAAATTGTACGAGCAAGATCAGAACCGGTCGATTGTTGAAGAACGTGTCACCGACAGTGAATATAAGTTAGCGATCAGGTCGTTCCCGGAGGGACCATTTATCACGGTCGAGATCGTTGGGATGCCTTAAAACAAAGGCTATGGTGGTTTCATGGTGGGTTTACCCGATGATGGGGTCGGGGAGGGAGATGGCGCTGGATGGGAAGCCGGAAAGACTTGGGACGAGGGGTAGAGTGAGTAGGAGGAGGGAAGCTGCCGAGGCTATGTTAGGGATTCGGCGAGGAGGGCCGTGGTCGGCGAAGGAGAATGGTGGCCATAACGCAGGGACTTTACGCGCTGGCGCCGGCGCCCCCCGCGGCCTCAGACGCCGCAACCATATATACCAACCGAACGGAGAGAGACTGCTGAGGACTATCTCCCAGGACTATCACTGGCGCCTCCTGAGGTCGCGCTTGAGGTCCATCGATGATTCTTTTACATCCTTTTTACCTCGTTCCTGCTGCCTCCTACGCTTTTCGATCTTTTCCCTCTTTCCTTTGCTACGTCTGCCGTACCTAACGCAATACTCAAAGTAAAGCCAAAGGTACGTCAGGCATGTAGAATAAAATTGACAAACGTATCAATAAAATCATGGACATTAATACGTTCCATGAATTTTTCGTGGATATTTTCTCATGGTTTTCATAGCACAAAAATTTTACGTCCAATTGAGTCATCGCTGGAGAAACAAAACTAAGATAGACTATATCCAAAAAAACAATAAGATCGTTAGTCCTAATTACACTTTCTTGGGGATTCAACTACCTGGTAAATGAATTTTTGTCCCGTTTTTTCTAACTTTTTTTTTTATCATCCGCCCGAACAACCCGCAGTTTCACAATTTCAAAAAAAAAGGTTGATAATAAACGCAAGTATAATTTCCTGGGTGAATTGAGTTTTTTGAGAAATCGTGGAAAGGAGTCAGTGACGTAGACACGCGTGGGGAGCACACATGCGGACCCTGTCACGAGTCACTGGCAAACATAGCCGCAGGAACAGCCGGGGACGCCGTAAACATGATATACGGCCCTTACTCACCCATCCGTCTGTCCGTCCGCTCATTCCTTCATTCTCTCGTTCCTTTATCCATCCGTTCAAGCCAGTTCGTGGATACGTCCCATATCCCTCTCGCGTATCTACATATCTCCTCATTCGAAACCTGCCTTATTCATTGTTTTATAGGAGCTGTAAAGATGTCAGGCAATTAAAAAGTTCGCTTGATTTGTTGAGTGGGCGGTTATAAGGTATACGTGGGGTAAAGGGGTCGAGGGAGAGAGGAGCTGAGAGGGGAGGGAACCATCCTAGCTTAGATCACGGAAGGTAAAAGGTGAAAGATAAAAAAGGAAAAGTCTCAGGATATAGCTACGAAAAAAAGCTTCGGCGACACCTGACATTGTAACCGCGTTGTCCTACAAAAGACGCCTTCAGCTACGCCCATAAACGTCCACATGCTGCGCCCCGTTGTGATATACAGTAAGCTGTATATTACACGGGTAACGCGCTACGATACAAGAAGAACTTTCGGGTTAAGAAGTCACAGCTGTCCGTTTCGTTTCGATATTGCCCATTATACCCATCCTCCTTGCGCTTTGCAGCCTTTGTGGTGAACGTAACCTAAAAACAAATAATCAAAGGTTAATAGTCTAAAGTAAATGTCCAAAAGGGCTCTAACGGTGCGTGACGTATAGTTAGCGATACCACGTGGGACATTTTGCGGATGGGTAGTATAAAAATCTGTCATTCTCTATATATAATCTTTATATGACGTAGAATTAAGCTAGGATGGTTCCCAGGTTGTCGGTGAATTGAAAGTAGGAACGTAGTATAGTTTAATTCTCGAATGGCGACGTAATCAATCTCCAAGGCAGACATCGGCAGTGCGCATCTCGCTACCGATGATCTTGCTCCTGGACCGCCTTCTAGTTGGTCACAGGATCACTCCTTGACGATGGTATCTCGCGTAGGTCGCGACGAGCAGGACCGACTGGATGAAAATGATGAGGAGGATCTTGGGGGAGCTGAAGGAACTGAAGTGGAGGAGGTCGGAGGCTGTGGATTCTATGGTCAAGAGGATCCAGAGTCTGGTGGGAGAGCAGAGACGCTCTGAGATTAAAACAATGCGGTCTGGTAGATAACGCGGGTGTGACAGCTCTTCCTTAACCTGGAGACCCGAGCAAAGGGAACGGAGAAACGTGGAACGTGGAATGACGAACGAAGAACGAAGATGAACGAAAAGAGCCGAGGATAAGATGGCTTAACGAGTCCCTCTAATAAATAACCAAGTAGACTTCCTTTGGGTTGGCTGGCTGGACGCGCGTTTCAGTTTGTTTTGGGTCCTACGAGGGACGGACCTCGAGAGGGATGGTCGGGGGGAATGTCAGTGGGCCCGAAGGGCTTCGGAGGCCAGAGGGACCCAGTAGAGGGATGGACGCACGATGCTCCTCCACGAAGATGGATGTGCGTCGAGGCGCCGCCGTCACCTGGCAGACCTTCCATTCGATCCCTCTGGGTCCTGAGGTTGCTCGGTTACTCGCGCCTTAACATCCTCGGGCCCTACTTCTTCTCGTAGGCCTATATGGCCCAATACCTGGTTCAACTCTCTTCAGCCAAGGGTTTCAACTTATCTGGCTCCTCTATCTTCTTCACGCATATTATACTCCGTGGAAAAACAGCGCGAGTAAAAAGTTATCCTCTCGAAGCTTAAGGGTTCTGTCGCGCGAATAACAGGATCAGGTTACTCTCTTGGAAACGGTACCTTAGCCTATGAGAGCCGCATGGCATTTTTACAGCAAATATACGCACGCTGTGCCAGGTCACCACTACTGGATGACATCAGGAGGAAAGGGTTAGGGTGACCGAGATCTCTCGTTTTCCAGTACACTGATCTTTACCAGACCCATTACCTTTTCTTTTCTTTCAGCCCCTCTCCCATCCCACCCCCTATCCCATCTTTCTTCCCAAATTCCCCACTGCAGCTTGTATACCAGGAATGGATCCAAAGTTGAAAATATAAATATGAGAGTACCATAATGGATTTGATTAATCCAGCGACTGTTTTACTTTGTATATTTTTTTTTAGTTACGTCACGAAAAATTTCTTTTGTAGAAAGTAAAATGTCGAATTTACCGAATTGCAAGTGCGCATACTTTACCATTATAAAATATCGTGTCTTCGTTGGCCTACCCTGGTACACATCCAATGGCGCACATAAATCTTTTACAGATCGCATGATTGACGTCGATTTAATAGAAACGCAACTATATACAAGGATCGAGGCGGATAACATTAACTCATCCAGGAGTCAAAGGGGCTGGTCTCGCCGCGGCGGGAGGCCATTGTGCATCGCCGGACCCCTGCACTCTTCAGCCTTTCTTCCATTCTCGAAGCTGCCAGCTCCCTCGTAAAGTCAAACGTTGACACCAGACCACGGGACACCAAATGGCTGTGCCTCGTGATATTCGAAAGTCGAGTTCAGCCGAAGGGAACCGACTTCACCCGAGTCGAGCCTAGGCTCTTTTTCGTCTATATTGTTAAGCGTTTTTGTCGTCGTGTCCAAATATTACCAAGGATAGTTCATCCTCTGAATACCTGGGTCGGATGGCCGGTACTTGCTTCTTCGTTCCTTTGGAAACTATGGAAAAGCTTCACCAGGATCTGGAATTCTTGGTCGGTCATCCTGACTCCGTTTCTTTTCGCGGTGCGAAGACGCGACGTTGCGAGGCTGAGAAAAATAAAGCTATTCGGCAGACTTGAGGATATTTCGTCGACCTTCGTTAAATTAGAGGGTTTATGGGTGCATTAGCAAGCTTAACGATCTAATAAAAAACTCGCCGCATCAGAAGAGCCGCAGGAATTGACGTGAGCGCCTTAACACCGCCACGACGCCTCAGGCTCGAAATCTTAAGCAAACTCGATGCCTTTTATCTTTGCCGATTTCTTCGGGGCTGCTATCGATCTACTTTCTTATCAACGTGATTCATTCACGTCAAACTGGCTCCGAGTACTTGTCCAATAACACCCCGAAAAACTGTACTGTGATTGTATTGGAACGAAAATGTAATTTTCAAAATATTGATCTTGGATGAAATTTCTTAATTCCTAATTGATAAAATGATCCGAAGTAAAATTCTATATTTAAAATTTCGCGATTCTTTAAAGTAACGCGTAGGACCAGAGTTGTCAAGAGTGAGCGAAAAGTGACGTACAGATGGAGGAACCGGAATAAAGAATATGGTGGTTAAAAAAGAGAAGAGACGGTGGTAGGGGATGAGAAGGATGAGAAGGTGGAGTGGTTAAGTTTTTTCTTCGTCGGCAAGATCAAGGTGGCGCCACGCCTCCGGTCCGCCTCCTCTAATCATCGGCTCATTACTCATTAGTCTTAATGAGCCACGCGCGCCATCCATATTTCCTATGCACCAAAATAAAACAACAATCTCATCCAGCCCTGATGATAAGACTCTTGCAAATCCACCCTAATATCACTCAGACCAGCTTCCTTATTTCAGCCATAACAAACTCACGTATTTCTTTCTCAATCAATATTTTACCCCTTTTCTGGATCTGCTCACGTATCCTCAAAAACCTTAAAAAAATTACCCATAAGGTTTTTGACGTCTTGCCCACAGGGTACATAAATTTTTTTACTGGGTCCAATTTTCTTTATAGTAATAGGGTCTCTTGTTATTAGAGGTAGTAAGACCAGCTTTGTCTTATTTTTAATAATTTTTAGCTTGATTAACGTAATTATTAATATGCGGTGGTATGGGTAATTTTGACAATTTTTAAAAATATTCCTTGAGTCTGAATAAGCTACCATTTTTATTACCCAGCATCATTATTTAACGTAGACTTCTTAATCCAGAAAAAGATTTTCGATCGTGGAGCCCAAGGGTTCATCCCCTGTTTCCCATAAAACAAGCCATGACATCGTGCGCAGTGAAGCGACCACGTGTGACGACTACTCTCCTGCAGGACTCGAATAGGACCCAGGACTACGTCTCGTTACATCCGTCACAGCCGCCGGTCCGTAAAATTGACGCCACCTGCCGCCCTCCAGAATCCAGCTCCTGCCCACGATTCCCGCTCTCCTGACTCATCTGCCTCCTGGATTACTTAATGCATTTATAATACGAAACTTAATGACCCCTGACCTGTCCCCTCGACTGGAAGTTATTACAAATCGAACGAACGACTTGGCACCAGATATTTTTGCATGTCCACTGACCTTTTCTCGTATCAAGAAACTCGATCGAATCTATCATGAAATAACGATAACTCGAATCACCCCTTAAAACGTATTTGAAAGTGCCCAAATATCATTCGCAATTACGTAATTATGAAAAATCTAAAAAAAATGGTTTATTGAAAAAAAAAATTTTTTAACCTATTTTTATTTCAGTCTTACTCGAATAATGATTTATTTACGAAATCCTATAATTTGACAATGATCAGTGATGTTTCCGCAGCCACTGCTCTGGCAGTGACTTAATTACCGTAAAGGACCAGTGTCATTCATTAGTCCTCGGCTTAAATAAATAAGGAATCATTACATTACATTAGTGCGCACCCCGACGAAAGGGGGAGCGCTGGGTTATACGTTGTACGTGGGGTGCGGATACAAGTTGATGTACAAAATATAATGTGATTGTTTCCAAGCGAGCGGATGGGCTGGGGCTGCTTTCACTCTAGTACTGATGACTTCATCCCCATCTGATCTCGGTTTTCTATCCATTCCAGAAATGCGGCCGCAATGAACCGACACTAAAAGCAAATGTCGGCGCGCGTTATTCCTTCTGATCGTTGGACAAACTGCTGCAGCATAAAAATTTCCATCCCCGTCCCTTCGCCTGTTTAACGAAACCGAGACACGTGACGAATCTTAAAGTAGAATTTCGAAATTGAACCACCGTCCAGGAGTCTACAAATAATAGATAAAAAAAATGATAAGCTATGTATAGAAGATATCTATGGATTGAATGTCAAAAAAATCTTTACGCGTTGGTATCCCTGGTAAAATTGCACCAACCGGAAATTGAAGGTCATATGTACCATGAACATAGAAATCTACCGGAAGTTGAAGCAGATCGCGAAAAAATGGTAGCTGGATAGGTCTTGGTAATCCTGCCGATCGGCAAGAACAAAGGTTTTAGATAGGCCAGTTTGTATACGCATTGTGCGTGAGGTTTTTTTCTGTTCTGGTATATATGTATATATATATATATCCAGTCTCTTTGTGCCGTTCGGCACTGTTCGCCAAGCCATGGAACAGCAGCAGCAACAAGAAACGCGCAGGGAAAGGATTACCAGAGAAATCCTTTAATGGCATTGTTGGCATTTGAATAACACGAAATATGATACGAGATCAGGCTGGCTCTCGTACAGTGCTTTTCGACTCGGGGGCCCCCAGGTATAGAGTTACCCCCATTTCGGTTCTGCTCCTATGGATTAATTGTTGGCAGCTTGTTGATGCGCCGCGATACACGGCCGAAAAACCTTTTTCCGAGAATAGCCGTCTAACGTTTCCTCATCTCGGGTCGCGACATTAGCGTCTATAAGAGACATACGTACTATAGTACAGTAGATTTAACGCGCACTCCATAGACTATTTAAATACCCCTTGTATCAACCTTGCGTAACTCTATAGCCAGAACGGAAAAAACGCAGTTAAATTTTCAAATTTAAACCTCCTTCCCGCGCTTTTTTATCACGCCTATAAATAAGTGCTGAACGAGACTATTTAGCAGAATTACATTGCATCCGATGAAATTACGTATTGGATCTATCAGAAGTTGCTTAAATTTTATTGGTAAAAATTTGACCTCGTATGAACTTTGGTGAACCGTTCTGTATTCGACTCGTCACGAGACGTCGGTAAAAACGATCGCGGAATATCAAAATGACCATGTGGCCCATACGTAAAACTAATTTGAATTAAAGCATGCGTAAGCAGCGATCTTACTTGGAAGAAATTGATCCACCTATTCCAGCTTGAGCGACCACGTGCTGAATATTATTCCAGTCTCGGGTGAAGGAACCTTAATAATTTACGAACACACGGTATAAATTCGCGTATGAATAGAATGGTGTAAAGCGACTCGACAAACATAAAATATATGCACCACAAGATAGGAAACCGCGTGCAGAGTCCATTCACGAGTTCAATGTACTTTTTTGACAGTTCCCAAGCAATGCGATCCTTAGCAGATCACACGTGGTTTTTTCATACAATAACATAAATATATGCTAAAATAAAGAAATAAAATATCTTTAATATAAAACCATGCGCGTGCATACTTTGTAACGAATATTTTATGTAATGACACGCCAAAGACTCATTAAGAGATTTTCGATCTGTCAAAAAAGCACATAGAACTCGTGGACCGACTATGGTAAATCTTATGGTAATAAATCATTAACAATTACATAACGTGAACTTGACAATCGTACAAACTTGTAACAAAATTTTTTTCCCTTACAGGTGAGTAGCTGTTATTCAGTCTGAAATTAATTTCGTACCTATATATACCTGATACGTCACTCGCTCCCCCAGTTCCCGGTAAGTAGACACCACTCTCATAAAGTCTCGTGCCTAATGGCAAAACATTAGGACTATCGCGTGTAAACGAAAGACATTACGTACGCCATGGAATATGCGTACGCAGATACGTATATAGACACCATAGAGTAAAAAAAAAGAAACTGGGATCGAGTCGCTTTTTTTTTACATTTGTCGAGCCTATAAAATAAACTCCGCAGGGGCGTTGTCTTTGAAGTTACGAGCGTAAACACGCGATATACATAGGTAAGTACAAAGTGAAGAGGTTGCGAGTTTTTGGTAGGACGTGAAAAAAAAAAGTTTTAAAAAATTGTCAAGTCCGGAAGGTAGATGGCGCAGCGGTGCTCTTTAAAGAAAACAAAAAAAAAGGAATGTAAAAATCGTACGGGGACGATGGGAGCGATAATTTAAGAAAAAGGATGCATCCATCCTGGAGCTTGGTTTCTCGATCTCATTCCCCTCTTACTGCAATCCGAAAATTCTCCCTTACCCCTCCCCTACCCTCTTCTTCACTATATACCTATATAAGCATCACGCTTCCAAAAATAGAGCGATGTTTGTTGCGTTTCGCCATCCTCTTGTCGGGGTTCCCACAAGTTTGGTTGCTCCCTCGGGAATCACTGGATGAACTGCCGCCGCTGCTATTCTCTTCCTCTGCTGCTTCTTCTGCGTCCTCCCCTTCCGTTACCGAACAGCGCACTCATCTCTTGCAGGCCGAGACATAAATCTCTGTGAAGCGAGGGTGCCACTGTGGAGTCTGTACTCTGTCCTCCTACCCCTGCCTAGTACCCACCAAAGTACTAATCAAATTTGGATTTGGATGCTGGCGACGTCGACGCCTGTACCATTTTTGCCATCTTCACTCGTCGGGATGAAATCTTGATAAAAATTTGTAATCCGTTCTTGAAAGTACTTGGATCTTACGATTAGCATGGTTGTGATTGGTAGCAGCTGATGAAGTACTTAATCTCAACAGGAAGCTGGTATACGCGTTAACGATACTGGAGCTCGAAGCAAATTGAAGGCACTCTAAAGGTAGTGGGTGCCTCGTATAACCTATGTACTTGGGTTTATTTATCGCTCTTCGATGACCCCCTTGTACTTTCAAGGGGTCACCATTAAAGGTTCATTTCAGGTTGCCTTCACCCTTACGAATTGTATTTAACGTGCACTTAACCCGTCCTTTGGTACTTCCCTGTAATACGTTTATAAGGGGGTGGCTGTTAGAAAGGGGTTACGCAATTTGGTCTTCCCAGCCCCCACCAGGGCCTTTTTTTAGCAGCGTTGGGGGTCAGAGAGCTAAAAATTTTCATTGTGCCACAGTGTATTTTCGTTGTATATTTTTTGGGAGGAAAATCAAGTCGTGTAGATTAAATTAATGAAATCGCATGCGAACTGGGTGGTCGTATTGTTATTTAAAATCTAACGGGTGTCTTTATTTATTATCGTAACGTCAGCCGTCTTAAAAAATGGTGGACCATCATTTTCTTAAGTAACGTCCGTACAATGTCTAGAGTACAGTATATGGTACGAGATCTCTTACTCCCCTCCGATATACCATACAATTTTTCTCCCTGGACGTTTTATCGAATTGAGTGGCGCGAAGGTACCGGTCGTTTGTATCAATTTAAAAGAGCTTCACCCTAGCTTTATCCTCTTCTACCGAAACATCACGATCCCAGGATACTAATAGCAGTAGCTTACGTAATTATCTAGTAAAAAAAAAACAATTCGAAAGTTCAAGGCACGATGTTCACAGTACACTCTGATACAAAGTTCACAGCATCTTCCAACCTAAAATCAAAAACTGCCACGTAGATTTAAATACGCATAAGCAAATATAGTACCGTATTGAAATAGCCTAGTATAACAAAATATCCCAGTATTTCATTTAATTCGACTAATCCAGCTCGACAAAAATTCAAAGCAGACATTCAGCAACGAACATATACGTATGTCAAAAAATTTCTATTCGTATGTATCTAAAACTATTGACATCCGGGCATTATTAAAAAAAAGATTTCGGTAGTCAAAAAAACTCGATAAAAAATCTCGACTCCTGCAGTCGGCTTCTTCCATGTATATAAGACTTCGTAGACGTCGGGCTAATTTAGTAGGGCGTATTTCAACACATTTGCTCGGATATATCTCGAGAGCGTATAGCGAGACGGGAGTATAGTGGATACCGTTTTTCGAAAGAAGAACGACCGAGAGTGGCTGAGAACTGCTCTTAGATACAAAGAGTGCCGCCAGGGTCGCTGTTACAGGACTGCGTGTACATTCACAGAAAGACAAGCTAGTCTCAGCAGGACGCTAACCAGATCACCGGATGTCCATGACACCCTTAATATTCCTAGATTCTACGCGGCAACCGTTATCTCCCTTATCCATAGTCAGGTTCGAACCACCATCGGCGCCACGAGGGTGATCAATATTTATTTCCTAAAGCGATAAAGCCTATCCTAATTATACGTCGTGAGAGACGATCGACAGATTAGAGAATTTCAATGTCCGCGACGGACCAGTCTGGGACTCGACGACACGTCAGATAGTAAAATAGTTCATGAGCAGCGCCGTGCTTTTTTCTATATGAAGTCACAGTGATCAATTTTGAACGACACGATATGATCAGTGGTCTGTGTCTGGTAGTAATCGCTGAACTAGCTATCGATATTATTGACCCAGGGTTAATTAAACGTATACAGGTATACTGGTTAAAAACCGCCAAGGCACATACGTTTACGTATATAAACGCATAACGTGCAATCAAGTGATTTTCCTGGGGTCTTTGCGTTTCCACGGTAGCGAGGGTCAAAGTTTGACGTAGGGTTATCGAAGGATGATCTGCGCCACAGCTGGGGTACCCTTTGCGCCTTAGAACCCACGTGCATCGCGTGTTTGGCAGTGCCGTATAGGAGTGTACAGGCTGTGTTGGCAGTGCTAGGACCCTGCCGTCCTCATCAATGTTTCATATCAGCATGCAATAAGCCCGGGTCCGCAGTGGAGCGATACACTAAGTGGTTTTGCTCATAAAGCTGTAATGGTTCCGCAAGAAGACGGTAAGTAGTAACAGAGCGAGGGAGGGGATGTATATTGGGCAAAAGGCACATGGGATCAGTTACGGTGGTTATTGAAAAATTCAATGGGGAACGGTGAGTTCAAATTTCCCGCTCTTTATTTCTGCTACGAACTCACCTCAAGGGGAATTAGCGTGGCTACCCTCGTTTAGCACCGAGAAAAATGACTGAGCGGATCACGCGATATATTTTTTCATTTTTGCTTAATTTTTTCTTTACGCATGTCAATCCTCGCAATTCATGCTCGGGGTGGATACGTGGGACATGCGCGAGGGTGAATTAAATGCGTGTTATTTTTATGAAACGTTAGTCTCCTCTCCTCTCGAGACGGTCGTTCTCGAGTTTTACCAGGAACGCGTCGGTACACAAAGAAATAAAAGGGATACGAGTATCGCGTTACTCGTACGGTGGTGGTTCCTTGTATTTTTTTTCTCAAATTTTTCTCCCCCTCCGCACCCCGTCCGACGACCAATAAAATTAAGAGACACAGCGAGTCTGACGTGGCGGGCAGAGATCGAACGGGACGCGGTGCTAATCTCGATGAAAAAGAAGCGAGCACTTTGAATCTCGTGGTTGGGGCCCAGCAGGCCCAAATGGCAGTATGGGATCATAATTAGTCCAGAGACGTATTCGGGATCGTTAAGAGAATCGGCATACGTGGGATAGATATCGGTGGATGTGCACGTTCCTGAAGCTGACAGCCTAGGTAGAGTCTAATGAGAACTCGCGGTGTAGATAAGGGGCCCAGAAAAGAGGCCCAAACGACTCAACGTTACCTCTCGTGCATTCCTGCCCGGTTGCACTCTTCGTTCCACTCTTCCTCTCTACATAAGACCCACCTCTACGTCCGTACCCTCTCGGACGGTCCCCAGCCCTCTGCTTTTGTCTTTATTTTGCTCGGGGCCCAGGTATCTCTTCTACACGAGCGTGGCACTCCTCCTCCCCCCCCACTTACCCTCCCGTTCCCGCATAAACATCGCGGCTTTATCTGAACGTTTTATAGCGAGAGTCGACCGGGCCCTGGTCGAGATCGCGGGGACCCGACGGCCCAGGCCCCATCGTCGGACAGGCTCCTTTCTCTACCTACACAGTTTCTGCCAATTACAATGTTTGTTTTCGTGGATTCCTTCTTTGTTTCGCGAGCGTAATCTATAGCGCCGCCAAACTGGAAACGACCCCGATGTCCATAAGGGGCCGGACGATGTGCAGATAAAGGAATCTTATGGGCCATAAGATCGTCGTTAAAAAAGAACTGGTCCCATCATTTACATACCTAGACTGGTCTCTACTGCATTCGCCTTTCGTATCGCGCATAACCACCGACGATTTTCTCGCGTTCACGGTCCATTGTCGATCTTGCCTCCTGGTGCACCTATCTTAATGTACCGTGCTCTCACAGATACCGAACGGTACGAATAATGTGCATTACTCAAGCCTGAATTCTTTTTCGAGACGAATAGACGTACCCGACTGACCTCTCTGTCGCTCTTGTGCACATCTACCTGAGCAACGATCCCACTTGGATCCTCCTTCCTAAGGATTCTACCTGTTTCACGAGATTTTGCTTGGGCATAAATTTTCGTCTCGTTAGCGGCTTCTCGTTTAAGGGGCCAGGCTCCCATTTCATTCGCCAACATTTTGGCTCCCTTAACGCGATTCCAGGATTCCAACAATATATAAAGCTATATTGTTTCTGGACTCTGCACTCTTTTTATAGTCTCCTCTTGTTCCTGGTTCGACTGAATTGTTTACTCTGAGTTTGGCTTGTGCCTGATGCAGGCAGATTCTGATTCTTTGACGGAATTGCGATTCTAGGCGAAAAAGTGGAATTTCCATTTCCGGTGTCTTGACGACGTGCAATTATCTCTGCGGTTGGATCAGGACTGGATGTGCAGGATCTGAACGAAAGTTAATTAAGAAACTCGGCTCGTTAAGGTGGATCTGGCGAATAAGAGGATAATGTAGCACAGTACTGCGTTATTAATTCTCGTTAAATACTCGTAGGTGCTTCGTTAGCTGTGCTCGGGACGTAAATTACTAGCGTGGTACACACGGAACCCCAACGGAGCGCGCGAATATTTAAATAAATTTTTCGCGAGTCCATGCGAACTTTGAGTAGATAGCGTCGCGCCGCCGCTTTTGATGTGACGTACATGCTAAATTATTACACAGTGATTGTCGTAATTTTTTTTAACTATGTATTATCATTGGTAATATTTCTATAGATAATTATTATACTGGATGTCTTAGAATCGTGAAAGCGTCCTATTACTTTTCGCACAAGCTCTCGCGGTAGCGACTGTTATTGCGTGAGAAAGTGCTAATCGGTAATGAACTGCCTGGGAATACGGGAGATAATGAAAATTTGCTACCGAGTCCAGATTGCAGTTACCTTCCTGGGCGGTTTGTGTCACGCGTGCGTGCATTGATAATGACTAATTGCAAAAAACGGGTCCTGCCAGGAGCAACGAACGTGTCAGTTGTCGTGTCGGTTTCGTAAACCTGAAAAACCGTAGAATTGGCGAATATATTAGAAATGACTCAGTCGTTTGCATTTTTATTTGCGAATTTGAGTCAACGGCTCCCCTTGGCTCGCGCACAAAATTTAGAGGTCACCGGGAACAATAAATCATGGGCGTTTAATGCAAAGTTGCAAAAAAGAAGTGACGCGGCGGTATCTCTCGCGAATTCAAACAACGTGATCCAAGTTTGACTTTGCATGATGGAAATATCGAAAGCTGTATATACATGAACGATGTCGCGTGCATCCTTAATTTATATTTTTAAGGAAATTTCAATTTCAAAATCGCACAATCTTTCGACCCGATCTAAATTCGCGATACTATATATAACCGTGGATAAGTTACAAGAGTATTTTAGAAACAGTTAAAATAAATTTGCAAAGTCACAATTTAAATATCGCGACTATTACTTTCATATCAAGTATCACACTACAGTCCACACGCTCGTTCGTTATATCCTGGGAAATTTAACGGGAACAACGTAAAATCTCCTTTTCGTGTGAAAATGACATCCACCTGACACGTGTATTAACTCTCATTGACTTAATCCAAACGTCAAGAAAGTCGTGCCAATAAAAAAAAAACGAAACGAAAAATCATCAGAAGCAATACAATACGCCAAGATGCCTATAACAGAAATAAAGCTAGTTTACGTAGTAGCGTATTACGGCCAATGCATACTATCCGCAGTTGATATATTTCGTAAGCCAAACACGTCACAAAGTCATCCCGCCAGACAACCCAGATGTGTTCATTGAACCTCATTCACATACTATACCTACCTCTAAGACCAAAATCCTCCGGTAGTACACCCAGCCACTATAGAAACAAGACTTAAGACCCTCTAGTTTATCGTGAAGGTCCTTTTCGAACGCGTGCAAGAAAGTCAAGAGTGACTGTAGCCACTTGTAATCTGCACGCCAGGCACTTTCAGCGAAACGCGAACGTGTCATTAGAGAGGTAGCTTTTACAGGTTATGTTACCTTACGTTACGTTAGCCAGCAGTCAGCTCAGGCAGCATTGGTTACGAGACACGCTTCGAGCCTAGCACGTTCCTCGTTTCGTTCCTCGATTAAATTAATTCTACGGCACGTTTAGTAATATGGCCGCCATGACAATTTATCAAAACGCTTCGACGCTTCCGGCAATTTTTCGTTCACTTCGAGATATTTCTATACGTACGAACTACCCGTCGGCCACTACGGTCTCTAGATATCTCAAGTACACTTTCAAGCACTCGATGCACGCACGTTTAACGGAGTTATTAGTTATTGTTTTTGAGCCGATGCCAGTCGCGTGCTCGTTCCCTGTCGCCACGCGGGAAGTACTGGAACTACCAAGCACAGTTACTTAACTCGGCGTGTCTTATTGGCTGCGTGACAAACCTCCGCTCGAAACGATCAGCTTTGAATATGTCTCTGTAGACTGCAGTAGTTGACGACGCGTGAGGAATCGACTCGGCGCTTTTAGCTATAGTCCATTGGTAATCAAAGTATAAGACTGGCTGCTGCCACGGCTCAATCAATTCTCTTATTATGACTGGTTGTAGATGGCGCTGCTAACGAGCTATTTACTCATTTATTAAACGTATGTCAATCCAAGCGTTAGCTCATGTTTATTTCAATGTGAAATTCAGCGTGGTAATTATCGCCTATAATCGATTAACTTTATTTAACTTTCTCGAGGACTCATTTTCATTCGACGTTGAAAATCAATCATGTCGATTTATTCGTCTTATCGCACGGTGCAATCTACGCACATCCTTAAGCGCAATATCGCATTGCACTACCGTACGATAATGCAATTGGTCATATATAGTTGGGATTCGATCGTTAAGTGCATAGTTACTTATATACAAGACACTTGCATGGCGTTGATTAAAAGCGTGTATATAGATATACTTTTTTGCTTGGGAAAATTGAAAAGACGATTATTGGATGCTCCTCGATGAATAATGAGTTCCGTTCGTGGAAACGTGAAAAAAAGGTTTTAGAATTATTAAAAATAATTATTGGATCAGACTGTAGCGACAATCGGTATAAGAATGCATATCAAGCGTGGTTTACTCCTAGGCGTATTTTCAACGGTCGCTCGCGCAGTATCGTCGTACGATATTCAGGCGGTTTCGCAATAAAATTTCGTTTCCAATAAAGAAGCTGAAATTACGTGTGAAAGAGATTTGATAATAGCTTCTTATCAGTGACCAAATGAATCGAGAGGTCATCTCGTAGATAATGAAAAGTGTCTAATTCTCAATGACAGTGAAAGTGCTGCAGTACATATATACCTTTAACGTTATCATTTAAACGATCCTTTACGACTCGAAGCGAAGACCCGGTAAAGAAACGGAAACAAATTATACCCGGTGGATTAGAAAATTTACGATTCTCGGCTCGCGACCGACGACAACGAATTTCGAAGCGTCGCGACGTAGTGGCCCAACCAGCGATCGGAACGATTTAATAGCACGATACTTAAACGACGGGTGATTTGGGTCGATGAAATTTCATGGCGTCTCTCGCGTTCTAGTTTTTTCGTTATCGGATTTCCAAAGGATCGAAAGGCATGGCGTGACGTAAGATGCATGCTGAATCGATATGATAATAATTAACTCCTTAATTTCCATTCTTTTCGTATAAATAGTATTGTATTTCTCATATCGTTACAGTTCAATAAATATCTTTAGGTGTATTTACAAAAGCGATCACGGTGTTCGTAGGATACAAGAAACGTAATATTTCTATTATTAATAATATACAAGGTAGGTACCTAAAGTGAACGTACAGCCATGGTGTTGCGTTCGCGAGAACCTCTTTAACGATCGATCGTTCAATAGAGATTTCAGGGCAGTCGTAAAAAAAAAAGAATAGCTTCGTAAAAAGAGAGGAACGAAAGATCGAGTAAGAAATAGAGAAAGAGAGAGTGAGACAGAGAGACCGAGAATCAGGAAAAAGAAATATGTCAGACGGTCGAACCGAACTCGATTTATGGCACTAATTTGAGTGATGAGTCGTCGCACGATCACAAATTCACAATATAGTTATCCATAGAGGTCCCTTTCTTTTCTATTCTTTTCTCTTTGTCTTGCTTCTTCATTCTTGCCAGTCACGCTAGAGCTTCTCCAGGGCACGGCTATTGGTGAGTAGTTCACGGGTCAGTCTCCAGACCTGCTTGGCAGCGTTCTCCAAGGCGCTGGGCGTCTTGTTCTTGAAGAGGTCAAGATTCGGTAGGAAGTAGTGCGGACACCTGCGACACTGCAGACAGGATATAAGCTGAAGAAATATCCCGTTGATACGATCACCGAGACACATCTCGTCCCACTCGGTCTCGTGAGGATGCTTCTCGCATTCGTAGAGCAGGAGGGTCTTCATGTGGTAGCTGGTGACCGGGTTCCCAGGTAGATCCAGATGTCTGTCGCGTAGAGTTTTGAGGATGCTCAGGCATCGTCTCCTGCTGGCACCCTGGAGGAGACGATTTTCAGCATCGATGAAGGAGAGTGCCCAGGCGTCGCCCTCCATCGCGGACTGCTTGCCCTGGAGACCGATGCACTCCTTGGAGAGCATGTCGAAGCCTTCGGCCTTGACCTCGGCGACGATGTTCGGATGAGGCCAGGGAATGTGGGGGATAGGCCAGTGCGAAGCGGACCTGGGCCAGAGACCGGCGCACTTGAACGCCGGTGTGATCTGCACCACGTACCGTTCGCGTATCCTGAGCTTGACCTCGGTGGTGTCGGCGATCATCTTGACCGAGTCGCGATATGCGCACTTGTCGCAGGCTTGAGCCACCAGGGTCTGGAACCTGGAGCGGATCTTCCGGGCGGACAGATAACCCGAGGCCGTGATGAACTCTACCCAGAGCGACATGGACCTCTTGCGCCCGTCGCTCAACTTCAGGACGGCGCATCCTGGCAGGGTGCCGTCGTCGACGAAATTGAGCACGCCCATCTGATTGAGGTAGATGACGATCTCAAATTCGGTCGGCGAGATGACGTCGAGGCCGTCGAATCTGCCGTTGTAATCCGTCAGCGAGGATATGAAGCGTGGCTCCTGGACCTCGACCTCCTTGAGGACATCCTGTACCACGCGACATACTTCCTGGATCGTCTTGGACACTTGTGTCTTGCGGCCCATCACTCGCTCTCCGAAGTACTTATTGATCTGATAGACCATCTTGGACTGAGCGGCTAGCATATCCGGTGGTAGTAGCATGTCCTCGCGCCCTCTCCGAAGGGCTAGCTTTCCGAGGATTCTTCAATCACCGCATCCTTCTCAATGATCTCCTTCGTATATCTCGATACTCCCTACGACGGAGTATCCAAAGACACTTTGAGCAGCGACTGATCCGGATCTGATCAGATTCACCCAAGTCTCATCGATCCGTATCAATTGACACGGAAGTGCGATCGAGTCCTCCTGGTGAAGCTTCCGGTTCGGAGGCTGACTCCTTGACAGTCGGGAAAGGAAAAATGAAGACGTTGACGTAAAGTTGCAGGGCAATACCGGCCACGTAGGTAACGAACCGATTTTTTCGTTTGGCGATAGCCCGACGATGACCGTGGTAGGACCGGCGTAGGCGTCGTAGGGAGACGCGACGAATGACCGCGAACTACGAGAGACACGAACGCGAGAGGAGAAGAAGACGGTAAACGAGCGTCTCGACGCTGGAGCAGAATGCAGACTGTGCCGGCCACCTCAGCGCCACCCACCCTCCGATGCCGAGGCAGGTGAGCCTTACGTACTTCGGCTGGTCTGGACCCCCACTACTTGCTTTCCCCTACTTTTCACTGCTCGCCCCCAGTTAACCAACCAAACCCCACCGACTTTGCTGGGCAGCCAATGGACGCTGCGCACGCGCCGCTCTCTATACGCCTTCTGGTAACACCTCCTTTCGAATCGATCGTGGTCCAGCCCCTACGGTGCCAGAAGTACGCGCCGACTCGTATGTGTTACGAGACCCTCGTATACCTTCTTGGTACAACGTAGCGACCATCGTAAAAGTCCTGTCTATGAATTATGCAGGAATCTCTCCTTGCGAGGGTCCGATCGAAATCCCCCTTTATTTATTTCGAAATTTTCGCCCTGCCTTATTCCACGTGTGCTCAGGGGTGGATAGATATCTTTCCAGCATCATTTGACTTGGATGGGCTATTTTTTTTTCTTTTACTCGACACACGTGCACGGAGATGAATCGTTTCCCGCTTTCTTGAGGAATACTGGCTTTTTTTTTCTTATTATTCTTATTGGCCGTGTGTACGAACCGTGGATAATATGGCCCTGGCGATTTCACTTGGGACGAACAAGAAACCTCTTTTAATGCATATTCGATTGGGCGAATTCGAATTTTTACTTATTCAATCAGACCGTCAATAATATACGGAATTGATCGATCGATATAGAAATACAATTTTTTTTAATATATAATAATTCTTACAGTATGAATATTTCATATTTAGATATTTAACGCACGAGGTTAAGCTGTATCTTATCATTTGCTACAATGGGACACAAATAATCGTTATCTTTTTCGTTTTCAAATTTGTATAATATATGCAAATTTTGCTTTCACCTACTGTTTTTCGCAACATCGAATATATTTATACGAATACGAATAGCAGGGAATGAAAGTACATGAGTTTTTCATAAATTTAAAAAAAATCGGTATCGTCGAAAGAAATGCGGAACGAGTTCGATCGACATAGAAATACTATTTTTTCCCATCGAAATATGAATATTGAATATATATCATATATTTAAAAGTATAATGCACGAGACTATGCTATCTTATCACGTGCTACAATGTGACACAAGTCAACGTTCAGTATATCCCCTTCGTTTTCAAATTTGCATAATATACGAATATTATGATTCCACGTATCTTTTTCTTTTTTTTTCAACGAATACATTTATGAAAATACGAAACACCAGGAGACGTAAAAAAATAAATTCCATGAGAGTCGTGTTACCTGCTCAAAATTGAACGTCTAATTGAGAAGTTTTAATTAACGGGCAAATATTTTCGGCTGAGAATTGAAAACCGGTTGTCGCCGCACGGTGTACCTGCATGGCTATGGTTATTCGCTTCCGTAACAAATGCCATGTAGAAGATAGGGAAATGCAAGTTGATGGTCGACGAAAAAAAAAAAAATGTCAAACCGATACTAAAATAAAAGCAGGTAGTTTTACTCGCCTCGTGATAATTCTCAGTAGTCAATGCGATGACCGTATCTATAATTACGCCTGTGTTTAAAGACCCCAAAATGTCCATAGAATGTAGGAATAGGATAATCGTCCACATTCGTAGGCAATAATTATATAGTATAGTCGTTCCTAATTTTATTGACTCGGTATCTTAACTTCCGAAATACGAAGACAGTGATACTAATAGTGAAAAGTTATTAGTAATTCTATAGCAGGTGTACCCATAGTACTGTGCAGATAACTTTATATGTAAAGTGGCAAATTTTCTTGTGAAATTCTTTATACGCGTTCAACTGACATTAAAAACTGTTCACGTAAAAATGGATAACATTTAAAAAAGATTGTGAATTTTTTTTCAAAATTTTCAGAATTTTCAATGCATTTGAAAATTGTTGTGCGAATTGCAGGTCTCTGGTGATAATTGTTAGGAACCGGATTTCATCTTAATATTTATTTAATTTATTTATTTAAAAAGATAAATGGGACGGGTAAGTAATAAAGTGTGTGTATATATAGGGTATAGCGTAAATTCAAATAAATGCATTTATTATTTACAGTTCTAAATCTACTTCGAGTAGAAACGTTTAGTTATAAAATAAATATCATTTAAATAATAGAGAAAACTATGTACAATTTAACAATACGTAGTTAGACTACATTGAAGAGAGTCGCTTTGCCAGGCGAGTTATAAATATTAATATCAATGATAATAATAAAAAAATCACATTTTGCTCCACATCGATCAACGGGTAGGAAAAGCAGAGGGACCAGAGTAGTGCTAGGGAGATAAAAGATATCCTAGATAACATACCAGAAGGGGAGTCAGGTGGCGTTAGAGAGAAGTAATACTTAGAAAAAAAGAAAGGAACTAGGGAAAACTAGATGAATTAGGCACCGAAAGACCCGTGACAATATATTATAGAAGCAGAAGCTTTATGCGATAAGCGTGCGTGTCGGCTGATCCAGTCAGTAGAAAGGAATACGAGGAGGATGATAACAAGAGGATGATCATCGTCGAGCGAGAGATCATTAGAAACCAAAAAGTCACTAGAGTTTTTCAAGGGCCCGACTGTTGGTAAGCAATTCCCTAGTCAGCCTCCAGACTTGCTTAGCAGCATTTTCCAAGCCGCCGGTTGTCTTCCCTTTGAAGAGGTCCAGATTGGGTAGAAAGTAGTGGGGACAGCGACGACACTGAAGACAAGATATGAGCTGCAAGAATATCCCATTGATACGGTTACCCAGGCAGGCGTCCTCCCACTCTGCCTCCAAGGGATGCTTCTCGCACTCGTAAAGAAGAAGAGTCTTCATGTGATAGCTGCTGACAGGATTCCCAGGTAGGTCCAGGTGTCTGTCTCGTAGAGTTTTGAGGATGCTGAGACAGCGTCTCCTGCAGCCACCCTGGAGCAACCTGGTTTCAGCCTCCGTGAAGGAGAGGACCCAGGCGTCGCCTTCCATCGCGGATTGCTTGCCCTGAAGAGCGACGCTCTCCTTCGAGAGCAGGTCGAAGCCTTCGGTCTTGACCTCAGCGACCAGGTTCGGATGAGGCCAGGGAATGTGGGGGATAGGCCAGTGTGCAGCGGACCTGGGCCAAACACCGGAGCACTTGAACGCCGGTGTGATCTGCACCACGTACCGTTCGCGTATCCTGAGCTTGACCTCGGTGGTGTCGGCGATCATCTTGACCGAGTCGCGATATGCGCACTTGTCGCAGGCTTGAGCCACCAGGGTCTGGAACCTGGAGCGGATCTTCCGGGCGGACAGATAACCCGAGGCCGTGATGAACTCTACCCAGAGCGACATGGACCTCTTGCGCCCGTCGCTCAACTTCAGGACGGCGCATCCTGGCAGCGTGCCGTCGTCGACGAAGTTGAAGACGCCCATTTGATTGAGATAGAGCACGACCTCGAACTCCCCCGGCGAGATGACCTCGAGACCTTCGTAGCGACCGTTGCACTCAGTCAGCGATGATATGAATCGCGGCTCCTGGACCTCGACCTCCTTGAGTACGTCCTGCACGACTTTGCAGACCTCCCGTATGGTCTTCTGCACTTGGCCCATCCTGGCCTGGACTCGCTCCGCGTAGTACTTGTTGATCTGGTAGATCATCTTCGACTGCGAGGTCATCATATCCTGGGGCGACAGCATCCTCTTCACCCTCTCGGCTCTCTTTGGGTCTACTTATCGCGTTCGCAGCTGCCTCATTGTTCTTCCCCGCTTGACGTAACTCAGCCGCCACGAAAGAGTCCGGCGTGATCATCGGCCAGTGACACAGTCATCGGTCCTCGTTCTCACGGCGAACGAGAGAAATAGACGTACTCGGCCGTTATGGCCAACCCGTGCGACACTGAACTCGCAGCAGTTGACGCTCGACCAGCAGACGAGCCTCCGGTGCGCTCTCTATCTGCGAACACGCCGTCCTGCGGCCAGTGCCAGGCAGACAGCCTCCTCTATCACATTCACCACCTTTAGCACCTTCTCCCTCGGCGGCCCTTCTGCTTCTGAGCGTCTTTCGCGGTCACGCCCCCAACGCCTTGGTCACGTGGAGTTTGCGCGCTTTTGCCACGCCCATTGGCCTCTTAGCCACCCCCACCTTACCTGTTCATTCTCCCTCCATCGCACCGCGGATTTCTCCCTCCTTGTCTATCGTTAGGCTTGGGCCTACGTTCGTCATCTTCTCTTCCTTCCGACTGTAATCTTCCTTTTTTCTCTATTCCTTGGTATTTCTTCACTTTGTCTCTGTCGCACTCGTGCTAACGAACACGAGGCGGCTGCGCCTTACGGAATTCGGAACTGTCAACCGCCGACGAAACCTTCTAGTGTCACCACGTCACCCCGAGGAACACGTGGGAAATCTTTCTTATACCTCTCGCCGATATCAATGCAATTTACCCTTTTCGGCTTAGGTCTAATCGAATGAAATGTTATCTTTCAGCGAATTCTTGTGAATAGATGATTGTCGGTCGAAAGAATTTTAATGAAGGGCTTGTTCAGCTTTTTTAGGAATATAACTCGAACTTCGTTCGAAGTTCGGTATACGAACTTGGAAGGTATATTGCAATAAAAAATCTTTTTTTTTAATTAATTTGAAAATAAGAAGAAATATCCCAAAAATTCCATATTGGCTATATTAAAATTTAATATATGCATAAGTCGTAGAATAATAAAAACAAGAAAAATAATAAGAAAAAGCTTTATTTCTATCAATCGAATTATATTTCATAATATTTATATACTTAGCTAAATACGAATTAATATTTTATCATAAAAACCTCAAGAAATTTGGAACTTAGTTTTGATTAATTATTGTGCCACATTCTCATTGTAGAATATAATTATAAAATATATAAGGGCTTCTCGGACTCGTTTCGCTTCGTTATATTTTTTAAGTACCCACGAGTTTTTGAGGTGCCCACACAATGAGCGCAACACCACGGGGTTGGTACATACATACGACTTTAAAGGAATCTCAACGGTTACTACGGTGGAGTCGAGCGTTAAATTGCTCCTATAGATCCGTTCAAGAAAAATCGACCACAAGGGTACTTCTTATCGAACTGTGAAAGAATGCCTCTTCTTGGATGCTCTGGTCTCTTCCAAAAATCGAACTATAATGTAAATAAATCGATTACAATGAGTGACAACGATAAAGAATGGACCCGTTACGTTCTTGGAACAGCATCCTCGTCTTCGTGATCGAAAATTAACACTTTCCTCTTACTTTATACGCTTTGAACGAGGCTATTTAGATTTTCTAATCCGATCATCCGTTCGATCTATTTGCATTAGAAATTCCAAAATTTCCAGAAAAAAATCCGTATATATTTTATTCTGACACACAGAGCTCATACTGGTATATATATATATATAAGTCTATAGTCAGTCTAAGAGTACACCTTTTTTTGACAGATGTCAAACAAAAATTGTATACAAAGCCACGTGTGTATAGAAGACAATGTGTTTTCTATCTGTCAAAAAAATACATTGTATTCGTGACTCGACTATATATATATATATATCTATATATAATTTTTCGTTTTACTTTACAAGAAAAAGAACCGTAAAGCATTTTAACATAAACCGTAAGAAAAATCGTAATGCTTGACAATTTTTGAACGTCACTATACATGATGAAATCGATTCATCCGAATGATTTGAGAGTCTCTTATACAAATCGAAAACAATACAAGATTCATTTCGCTCGTTGTAAATCAGGTCGACGAACGTGGCAGACGAGGCGACGTCTATTATTACGAAGCACACCGTGTGAATGGACGTTGAATTCAAAGATCGTATACTTATGCGACGCACGACGTCCACGCCGATAACTCTGGTCGAAAAGTCATTTGAATATTCGACATTGGCATAAGAAACAGTAAACGATTTATACGGTTTGATGCTGCATATGTTCGTCTTAACAAACGTTCATTTTTATTCCTAATTTTTTTTTTCTTTCCACACATGTATGTACACATATACCCATATCCAAGCCACATAACAATACACGTTATACTTAATCATACTACCTGTCACACCAGTCACTCAAAGATACCTTAGGAATATAAATTAATGTTACCCCTCCCCTTATTTTATTAATTTTATTAAAAAAAAATTCCGCAAAATTTATTGACACAGATCCACATATACTGTATGTCCCATCCCAAGTGAGACACGTGAAGTTGCCGCGATCGAAAAACGAGTCAAAACTACTTACCGTACAGAAGGATAATTCGATCGGCAAATGCGATTATTATTATTCGTTTTAGATCGCGGCAACTTCAGATGTCCTACTTGGGATGGGATACACAGTATATATATTGATTTACCGTAATAATTAATACAGCAGGATTAATAATTAATTACTTAATTTTGAAATATTTTTAAGATAAACGTCGAAGGGCACTTGGTTTCGTGTTGCAAAATCTAATCCAAGGTACTGGGTAACGACGGCTAAGAATCCAGAAGGGATGCTGCGGGATACTCTCTCGTTCACGGATAATTGAATAAAGCTCAGAAATCCAATCTACTTCACGGTTCCCCGAGAGTAGATTGGTATGGCTGCTACGTAACAGCCCCGGCCTTTTCCTCTCTAATGCGACTTGATTCATGAGCCGAGCACGCGTACCAGCCAGCTCTGTACCCCAATCCTGGGGTCAAACGTTCTGCTACATCACCCTAGTATTACTGTACTGGTGTATCCTGCGGGAGTAAATGTGTCTTTCATCATGCCGTTTTGACTTAATTCGTTTATACGACGAATTATTTGTACACTCGGGGACCATAATCGTTTGGCGGAGCTGGTTCCACCAGTATTACATAAATATTACATAAATACAGAAAACTGATATATTTCATCGGACAGTTCGAAACAACAAGTTTATGTTACTGTTATATATGTTTTTTTGTATAGCGAAATTTTTTTCGGAACAAAAATTTTGAAATGGCTTTTGGATTTTAGTACGAAACACTGTTTAGGTCTCTGGTGACGTCGAGTGAAAAAGAGCAGCCCTGGTCAATTGTTCTTTAACAAACGTTATCCTGCTCACTTGGGAAACCACTTCATACTAAGTACTCCTATGTGGTACAGGTGCGTAGCTATTTGGTTCGGATACCCTTGGAGGCCTGTTGAGATTTTTTCAATAGAACTTATGTCTTCATTGTGCAACCCCTCGGCTTCGCCACGACACGAAATGCTACCAGGGCGGTCACCCGAGAACTGAGAGACGAGACGAGTCGGCCTTGTAAATCAGCTCGAATGAACATCTCCTCGCATAATCCCAAATAATCCTGGGCTCAGTCGCTGAGCTCTGGCAGCCGGCAAAGACGGCGGCTCCTATATGCTATAGTCGAAATAGTGTATTACCTATTTTGTGCTGACAATTCGTATAGAAAAGCACAGACTGCAAACTCCAAGCGATACCATTGTGGAATTTATTTTAGTTTTAGGTCTGCTCGTACGTCAAAAATTGAAGGATCAAATTATCGGACCTAGGTTGGAGGATAGGAGTGATACTCTAAAGCTATTCTTAAAAAATATCTTTATTTTGGAATTTAATACTCCGAAGAGAACACATTCAGATCGAAAGATAGTCAGTAGGCGTTTGACTTAATTTGCATTATTCGTGTCGCGACTGCTGAGGATCTTCAGTCCCAAACAGTACTCGTTCTGTATTTCTTATTTAGGAGATGAATTTTCATTAAAAATTTTTCCTCCGTACAATATCGACTTATAAATTTTTATCATAATTTCTTTACTGGACTAAAACTTTATCAAGATTGAAAAAAATTTTTTCAATAATCCTAATCGTACTTGATTATTTTATATCAATAATTTTTTTCACTAATTTTATGTCTGCAAAAGCTCAGTACACTAATACACGTCATACATCAGGATCATCGTGACCTATGAACTAGCTTTAATCCTAGTACTATTTGGAGCCTAGTAACTTTACTACGTGGCTCAGGAAAGAGTCTCCGTGTCAGTGACACCCGGTCCCCTAGCATCTGCCGCCGGAAACCGGTCGCGTTATTTTATGTTTTATGATCAAATAGGAAACAGTAGGTACGGGTTAATTAAACGAGAATGCTTTTCTTCTATTTACGATGTATTAAACGAGACATGCGACGTCGTCCCATCTTCCTACGTAAGATTTACATACTTGGTACCTGAAACAGAAATGCGTTTGGTAGTCGCGTAACGAGACGTCAATATACAACACCTGAACTTTCCCATGTCGTGACGTTGTCTCGTAAATAGGTACTCCATTAAGTAGAAACAATAGCCAAACGTACATACAGCTACTACCTACAATACAGCTACCCCCACGTATTTACTTCGCCAAGAGACATCGACAAGGCGCATCCTCACGCTGCAAGGCCATATGCAGGATAAATTATTTATTATAAACTTTACATGAAAACAAGCCCACGTGGTTTTGACGTATACAACGAGGATCCCTTTGTGTCGGCGTAAGAGCGGCAGATTTAGCAAAGCACCGAGAGACGCCGACGCGTCTCCCTTTCTTCGCGTCCGTTTCTTTTGTACGTCCGAAGCCGCAATGCGTTATCTCGTGTGAGATGCGGTAATAAAGGTATGAGAACGCGCACGTGAATCGCATAACTCATTGCCAGGTACCGTGGCAAAGGACCGAGACTCTAGTGGCATTACTAACTCATCCAGTATATACATATATACATGTATACAGGATACCCAGCAGTAAAGACAGATAGATACTTCACTCGAGTAAATGTGAACACGTGGGTCGCGTTACGCGACTTAAATCTTTCAGATCTAACCAACTTACGTAGTGACAATTGTGACGTGTTTCTATATACGTGTAACTTTACAGAAGTAACCATCGATATCGCTCCGACCATTTCAAATAACATAAACCATGCGTGTCCTGACTGACGATGCTCTCTCGAACGTCCCTCACGTTCCTACAGTTCGTTATTCAGCCAGAGTTCGGATCGATCGACAAAATTCTAGGCAGGAATCGGCGCCGTTACAATCGGAATGTATTTCAATTTTGTGGTGCAAAAAAATAATTTTTTTTTATACGTACATGTTCATTTTTGTACCTTAGATAAAAATCTCAAGTTCATGTGGGGTCTCATACGGACCGTGTGAAATGATCAATCAGTGATCCGCTCCATATCTAAAATTTTGACCCGGGTCTGTTTGCGACCTAAAGGACCTGTCTTACTTCATTGTGGACGGTCAATCTTTTTATCGATCTCAAAGCAGTCAATTTTGTTGCGCAAGAAACAATTGTCACCGCGGCAATCTTGTGTCTCGATAAATACGTAGATTCTATAGCGTAGCTATGATTAACTTACGTACGTAATAAGTGTGCATTTTCGCACTCTAGATAAACACTCGAGTCTCTTATTCAGTTAGGGACCCAAGTGCCCACTAGGACCCACCTTCATTGTTCGACACTTAATCTGTTTGCTGTATACCAGAATACGAGCAGCGGGGCTGCTAAGTGGTTCCCCATTCTGTTCCTTGCTATACATATATGGTAGGAATAGGTACATCATTGTAGATAGGATACCCAGCAACACCAGTCAGCCAGCCAGCAAGGGGCCCTTGTGAACGCGACACATGTTGTTACATCATGTCGCCCATTGTTGCGCACCCCCGTGCCGAGTTGAAACTGTTTTCTAGCAGAGATGAGTCCCTACTGTATTGGGAGGGTGGGAGAGGGGGTGTTACTAATCGTTTACCACTTGACGCTGTATGACGAGGATCTGTCCACATATCCTGATTCATATGTGTACATGTATGATTCCCATAGGTTTCGCAGTGGCTGCTTGACCATTTAAACGTGTTCTTTGCTCGAACAGCTGATCTTTGTTGATTCCGTTGATACGTGGAAAGATGCATTTGCCTTGATAGAAATTACTTAGGACGTCGCGGACGATGTTATGAAGACGGGCTGGTCTCTGCGTATTAGGTCTGACGTCCGGGCGCCTACTAGAGGAACGTCTAGACGCCTTGGACGTTTTTTCTATAATTCAACGACACGGCTAATTTTCATCGCTAAGTAAATTTCCCGCGACGTAAAAACAATTGGATTTTTAAGATTCTTCTTTTCCCCTCACTGTCACCTCGGAAATCGAATTAGATTCTGGGTGATTGTTATTGTTGTATACTGTCGGCTTATCGCTGGTTCATAGACTTTTTTTGGTGGCTGATACGTGACGTATCTTACTGCGTGGTCATAGGTACTTTGATAATGGATTCTACCGCACGATTCCAGCCCTTATCTGGCTACCGCAGTATTTTCAGGACACAGTAGGCATGCGCGAGATCTCGAGGGGTGGCTTCTCCTTTCTATGGGGATGCTACGTTTTATGGACCAGCGCCTTTCCCACGAACTTTGCTTAATCCTTTTGTCTAAATTTTCGTGAATTTACTTTTTTTCTATAGATTTCCTTCTTTTATGGATACTTTTTCTTTTTTTGGGGAAATCAACCAAAATTTGGGATTACGGCGTTTAGACGTAATACGAGATTATTGGGTTGTCTGTGCGAATATTTTTACTCTGTATGTAACTATTATTATTATTTTCATTATTAGGGCTTCCTCCTCGTGCTATTCCCCATGGGATCGAAGCGGTTTACTGTACTGATAATTGGGTTTTCATGGGTTTGTATGGTACTGTGTATTTTACACCATGTGCTTATCTTTCACTACTCGAGTGACATTGCTGCTGGATTATATATTCTCGATTAAGCGTTTTCTCATTTGTAAGTCGACCTGTCAGTGACTTTTCGCTGTCAATTATTGTCACTTCGTTATAGGAGATAATGAGGGTGATACTGACGTTTCATGGGAAAATTATGAAATTATTATTACTCTCGACATTTTTTGTCTCTCGAATTACTGACCTTTTGGTTTTATTGAAGTTCATTATTTCTACGTTAACAGTAAATTACATGGTATCTCGTGTACACGAGATATTAATTTTTTCTTAATACTTGGATTTATTTATTCTGTACATAATTATGAGATAAATGTAATCACTTTTTTGTGTAACGTAATTCATGATACAGACTTCATAGTATTATGCGCCATTTAATTTTTCTCTATGAACTAAGATAATATGTATAATTATCATCAGATTCACAATCCTTATAACTATACTTGGTCCACGTGTTCGTTGTGCTTCTTTGACAGGTCGTAAACAATGAAATCTCTGTACACAGTTTCTATTACGAAGTATTCATATACATGGTATCGCACTGAATTAGATTTTATTTACTTTTTTCTCCAATCATTATTTATTTTTCTAAAAAATCTCCTCGAAGTAACTTCATTATTTATAACAAGCGTACGCTATTACAACGTTATAAATAAAAAAATAGTATCATCCACACAAAAATATATTTCCTTTCCATACCATTGTTAAAATATCTTTATTTGAATAATTCATAAATTAATTTAACGTACAAGCTGCAAGTGATAAAATCCTTATAAAAATACATATGTACGTATATACGTATACCAGTATAATTCTATCCACAACCTAATTACATATCTCCCGTGCGTAACGTAATTTATAAAACTTTAATATATCCTCGTTAAAAGAGATCCAAAAATTGAAAGCCTTGTTAGCGGCTAGTCAGTAAATTAAGATAGGGGTGTCTCCCCAAGTCCAGAAACGCGTCGCGACGCCGCAGTCGTTCGAGCGCGCAAGTCCGTCCGCAAAGTCCTGGGATCGATTCTGGACTCCCAGGAGGAGGCTCCTCCCACATTGACGGCCATCTTGAAACCGGCACTGTGTGCTCACTATATCACATCACACTTGACTGCATCTACCTTACATATATCCGAAGCTGAGCCGATCGCGGGCTCTCGAGGACTTATCATGCAAGATGTTCGAGAGATGTTCATCGCGGAGTCACTTCGGCCTCCTGGATCCAAGGCTGGATTACCTTTCCGACAACTTTCCACGGGTGACAGTCAACATTATTTCTCAATTATAAAGGCACCACGTGACATGTGCACATACGTTTCCTTGGAGGATTCCTATATGGTAGATACGTCTTCATTACATGTTCACTGCCGAGTCTTCCTATAACGATACCCTCATCCTTTATTTAGAATCGAGACAAAGTCGCCATTTCGATTATCGATAAGAATTTTCAAACGGGAGTCATGATCTTCCAGAGAAAAAGTACATCGATAAGCACCCTGATAAAATTATCAATATGATAATAAAGAGTATCGCCATTATAATGGGTATAATATTTATTCCATTTACTTAAATCGGCTATCTTCGGTGACCCTCGGCTTTGTTCGTGAATTATTAAAACGTATAGGTATAGACTCTCGTGGATGTTCGACATGACAGAAATATTCATGGATGAAGATCGTTAGTGGATATGATGATTATAATTGATTCGATACCTGGTTGGTATGCCTATCTGTTGATGATTGTTTTGATTGATCGATCTTCGGGTATTTGGGACGAAGTCAGGAATGTATACTTGATATGAAATTATTAGATTTTTTGTAATTAAAAAAAATATCTATGACTCACGTAACGCGTCATCGATCTTGACGTAATGATCAATTGCTATGAAAATTAATAATCTTAATCATTTTTTTTATCTGCTTTCAGGTACTCAAGTACTGCGATCATCTTCACGGCAAGTGGTACTTCTCCGAAGTGCGAGCCATATTCTCCAGGCGATATTTATTGCAGAATGTCGCCATCGAGATCTTCCTCGCCAGCAGAAGTAAGAATCGCTAGTTGGCTCTGGTGTTTAGCGTTTTGTTTCGATTGGACGTAGCATTTCGTTTCTTGCCTGAGACATTCTGCATTATTTCACACGACGTGATCTAATCCCGAACCAGCCGCGGAATTCGGAGCTCGCGTTGAGGTGTGCGTCCATGATGGTTTTTACCTAATAAATATCAGGTCCACATTACGGCGTGTCTTTTTCTCGAGTCAATTTATTATTCCGTCCGAACTCCACCTGCTCGATTGAATTTCTTTATCTTGACAATTCGCAAGTATCAGAGGCCGACAATAAAAATTTTGTATATCGATATATGAAATTAAAAAAAAATATATTACAGATATACAGAATTTTCAAATTTTTATTTTTGTGTTGACCAAAGCTTAACTATCGGTTAATTGTCCCGTGTGAATTGTCCTTTCGAATTGAAATCAGAACAGACTTGCCGGGACTCTGGTTCGAATAACAAATAGGGACGGTGTACTTATACCTGCAGTGGATCGCCATCCCACTGATTCCATGGACCGCCCGATAAATTCTCAACGTCCTCAGATGCTTATCTGATCCTGAGTTTCGATGCGTCGTGAAACGTTACCAGTGGAATGCCACCCCGTGCATCCCTCGTCGTTTATTAAAAAATCACTGGAAATGCGCGTTCGTTAGAGAACGAGACGCGCACCGTTGGCTCGCGTCTCCGTGCGATAAATCTCGAATAATATAAAACGGGGATGAGTTACTTTATAACTCTCGTTGACGTTACACAGTCGTCTTTCAGGTCGACCTTAGGATGGTTAAATGTAAAAAAAAATTTCCCCGCAGAATAACAATTTCAAAATTAATTTCGACTCTGGTCGCATACGTAAACGTCCCGGAGTAAAATTCTCCATTTTGAATGAACCGTCGGATAAAAAAATTGTCAGCAATCTAAATTAGCATTTTCTAATTTTTATTATATTTACGTATTCCATCAACGTAGCCAGTCCGAGACACCCGAGCGCCATCTGTTCTCGAAATTCGAGTCACTAATATAATACAGCACTTTTAACGCTTTTTTCTTCACAGCCTCCATCCTGTTCGCGTTCCCGGACCAGGCGACGGTGAAAAAGGTGATCAAGGCACTGCCGCGCGTCGGCGTTGGCATCAAATACGGGATTCCCCAGACTAGGTAAGTCCCGGTCGTCTCCTCGATGTGGTCCCAGGATGGCTCAGGACGGCTCAGGACGGATCTCGGCTCGGAACGGGGGCCACACCAGACTTGGTCCAGCGATTCGCCTGAGATTTCGCGTCGCGATTTTGCTCGTAGCTCAGACGAGAAGAGTTTCTTGACAATCCTGACTTCCCCCGAGAGCCAAACAAACACGCTCGACGCATTCCACCATTTCTTTGTCCCTTTCCGGTGCGTCCTGCTATCCGCTCTGCTCTTGTATCATCTCGCAGCCGTCTCCTGATCCTAACCAGGCAGAAAGAGACGGTCCATAGGTATTCCATTCTCCTCGAGCGGCGAGAACAGAGGTTCGCGTCTCCGCGCTTTGGACCATCCATTAAACGTTCCTCTCTTCGAACCCGGCGAGAGATACGACGTCCATAAATATACGGCCAAGCTGGACGTCTGATTCGAGAGAGATTCCTGGGGGAGAAAAGTAATTCCCTGGGACGGCACATCCAGTTGGTTGCTTATATGATCCTGAGGGAATTCGCATGTTTCTTTGATTTTTTTCTACCCTTATTTTTTTAAATCCCTTATAGCCTGTATTTTTCAAGATCTGTTTTTTATACGATAGCGCGTGATTGAATTTATTGCAGATTCGCAATCTACCTTGTTATTTTATTTTAGTAAGTTACACCGAAATTTCAACCCTTAAAAATAGTCGATCGTAAGGACGTTGGGGGATGACAGTTTTTTTCACTTATTTTTTCTTCTTTTATAAACGTTCGAAAAGGAGAAAAAAATTTTCCCGTGCAATTCACCGCTTACGCGATACACTTCGCGGCTCTATATTTCGGCCAGGGTATTTATGCGTCCGGTCGTCATCGCTGGGCCCTTTTCTTTTCACAACACGGTCATTAAAAGCCTCCCGTATAAATCCTAAATCAGAGATCTCCGAGTTCATAAAGTCCACTTGAGATTTACGGCGCTAACTCAAAGCGCTCGTGTATCTTAATATAATAGCTTTTACGAATTGAAGGGTAACTGTCGTCATAATTGCATATCAAAGCTTGGACTGTGTTTATGCACTTTACGTTCTTTTAGCAAAGTTCCACTGTCTATTTATAAAACTCGTAGAAATTGCAATTGGCACTATTATTGATTGTATGTGTATTTGAATAGCGATAAAAAATAAAAAATTTGAAATAAAATAATGCATCTTGGCATCAGACAATGCATAGATAATTGTCGGATAGTCCTGAGTCGTTCAAAGGACCACGATCTTGAAAAGATAATTTTTTTAACAACGGGAAAGGGCTTTCTTGGAGAAAGAGATACGGGCCGTCATTCCAAGATAAGCGGACGACACTGCATAGAAAAAAAAGACCTATAACTTAAAGGTTCCCGAGGGCTGACACAGCTGGTGAACCTTGTTGACAATTTTATGTAAAATTCGAAAATCGATGGTTTCATGTCAAATATGAAAAGTGATTGATCCCTTTAGCAAAATACTTAATGCAAAATTAAATCTTATTGAAATTGCAGAAGAGCATCGATGATGTCTCCGCGTCAATTGATGCGAAGTTCAAACATGACGCAAAAGTGGCAGCGACGTGAAATCTCGAACTTCGAGTACCTCATGTTCCTGAATACAATAGCCGGTAAGTAGAGACCTTCGTTATCATTTAAAATATAAAAAAATTCCTATATAAAAATTACCCTTGTTAAATAATTTCAACCCCTTGAAAATCAAACTTAAGTAATTTCCATAAATTGACATTTTCAATACATCGCTTTCATCCCCAAATTAATTTATCAAAAAATTTCAACATATTTTTTCGTTTCGTCTTCCACGTATCTGACTCCTCGTAAAGGACAAGTCCATTACCAATACACGACCGAGTAATTCTGAATCGAGTATAACAATTTCATACTATATTCAACGTAATACCCAATACTGTATCTATATCGGTCAGGAAACAATAGCAAGGGTTAGAGATCGGTCGATTCTCCGTTCGAGCGTGCGGCGGCTGCTTCAGGAAAACATTATAGAGAAACCGGGCTTTTTAGGGCTGCACACGGGCGGATGGAGTCTGTCGCAGCGCATTAGGGATGCTCTCAATCAGGCCTCTGTTCCGTTTCCACCCCACACGAGTAATCCCTAGCCCCATGACTGGTCCCGGGTAATCCTCTCCCAGGGGCAAATCATCCCCCAAGGGAATCACACGTTTCTTTGTTTCTCCCGACTTTAATATCGGGTTTTCCCTTTCTTCGCTAAAAACCCAACCAAACAAGAAATAACATACCGATCATTATACGTACCACAATAACTGAATAGCACAAGGAGTCATTTTCGTATTCATCACAATTTTCAATATAGTTAAGAACGGTCTATAGCGTCCAGCGAGACTCAAAACCACCAGGACTCTTCTACTTAATGACACAGATGATCGTGGACATGTAATTATTAAAGTTTCGTACTGCCGCGTCCCCCTACGGGTTTGCAGTATTTACGAGCGTTATATATTAATTGGGCAAATAAATAGCCCACGGGCAAACCGTGCCGGCCGCCAAGTCCTGCACGCAAACCAAACCCAACTCCAACGTCCCTCGCACGACTTATCCGGGACTTCTGAGGACGGCGAAGCGAACGAACCGGTCCGGCCGTCGTGCCTGCTGCGATCGCGCATACATCGGCACTGTGTTTATTTGTCCGGTATCGGTTTATTAAAAATAATGACAGTAAATCCGATGTAAATATGATAGCCAGCATGTCGCTTTTATACTGGATATACGGTACTGGCAGTTCCCTGTTTTACCGACAGAGGTCATACATCGAACCTACATAGAAGCAGGCGTGAGCGATGTCGCTATTTATCGTATGGTCAACTTTTCACACTATTTTTTTTCTTTTTTTTTTTTACTGTTATAGCATAGGTACCGTAGATTCAGGTATACTGTAGATTCTGTACGTATTGCCTAGTTCCTTGTTACTCATCTATACTGTCTTCTCGATATATACCCGTTTCCACCTCGTCTTCGATGCAGCTGCCAACAGGTCTTTGCATTCGTCTCTGATCGTATCTCTAAGGTCCTACGCGGCAGTGAATTATTGTTCGAGACCGAATGATATATCGATAAACTATCTACGAACAAACACGGATTTGCGTTTACTTGTATTCACCCTCGTATTCATCTGGCAGCTTATGCTTCATATATACCCATAGGCTACACGACACAGTGTTTAGAACCCTCCCGAAGCTCTCGCGTGGGATTTTACGTTATAACGCACTGAACGTCCAACTAATTTAGTGTCGATCCTGGAAATCAATTAGATCGATAATTCGAATTCTTTAATTGACGCGCCGATCGTTATCGTTGAAAAAATAAATAAATTACATACAACCCATACAAATCGTATAGGTATCTCGTCAGTGTTTTTGTTCCTCAATAAAAAATAAACTATAAAAAATATTTTTCCCCGTACTAATTAAAAATTAATTTCATTTGTTTAAATTATTTATTGGCAGACCTCCTACCCCCACCTCAGCCCTCTGTACCGTCACAAATCAACGACGGTCTATGATCCCACTTTGGTTAACCCTGCTGGTTAAGAATGATCCTGTCTTTTTTATGCTTGCCTGTACTTATTATAACGCACGGGTTATAGGGGCACGGGGGTTCCCGGTGCGAGGGGGGTTCACAGTATAAAGTAGCGTACAGTTCACGGCATACAGAATGGAAAGATGGAGGGAGGGGGTTTCTAGTGGTACAGCGTTACGGGAATATCATGACGCAGAGGATATAGAGAGGTGGTCCATGTGTCGCGGACATTCCGCTGTCGGGCCGCGGTCTCTGAGCATTCACTCACGCCGACGCTCCCATTAATAATCACTTTGATGCATAACGCAGTCTTACCGTTATTTACCGCCATGCGTCCTGCATCGTCATGATTTACGGCGCATTGTTCTTGTGCGCGCCGACGTCGTTTCATCGGCTATCGATTTCACATATGGGATCCGGTCGGAACTGTGATAACGATTTTGAAAAAAAAAATATATGGAACTATTGCAACAAAAATTGGAGGAATTTTTATTTATTTCATTCATTTTCTTGTCACTCGGGGTTATTATTAATTTACTTTTCTCGGAGAGTGGGATAGGCTTTAATTAGCGAAGGGTGGAGAAATTAGATGAAAGAATTCTTCAGAAAGGTTGCCGTCACTAATGTATCTTGGATGGGATTCCGTGGAGCGGGAATGAAAGTGAGACCTCGGAGTGACAATTTCAGGAGCGATTAGGCGTCACGGCCTGAGTTATGTGCGTACTAAACGGAGTACCGCGCCCCATTGAGTCTGAACGCACTTTCGTAAAAATAGAACGAATTTATATGTATGCGTGTATATATATATATGTTTACCGTACTGAGATTCTGCGTAGCATCGTCGTTGTTCACGACCTTAAAATCTTTATGGTTTCCTCAGGGACGATGCAAAGTTCAATACATTCAGCCATCTTGAAAGTCGATCGCACCAAGAGAGCATATTTATCGTGAATTTTATTATCGAAAAAATATTAAAAAGTAAAATAGTTTTTTAGTATATATACCGATATTAGCCTGACGTTTGTCCTCCACTATTAGATACTTTTGAACTACACGGATACTCGATATCAAGGATTATAATATATACGTGAAATTTGATATTTTCAAAATACATTTTATCCTCGTTCGTTTCCGTTTCTTTTATGTGTTTTCATGCGTGACTTCTTACGTTTCTAATTTCGCTATAACTCAATATGACTATTTGTGGTTTAAAAAAAATTTATTTTCATTAAACATGGGGTTTTTTAATTTTTTTTTTTTTTCCGTAAAACATGAAGTTATCGATTATTCCAGCTATAGGCGATATATGCAGTCTGGTGTCGTTGCATGAAACTGCGTGAGACCTTATACCGGGTGGTCCGTGGCATGTGTGACATGCGTGAACTAACGGGAGACACGCGTATTTACCATGGTGTCAGTTGAACAATTTCTTTGACTAAACGATACGATTTTATTATACGTATGTAATATCGTGCAACGACAATACGATACGCATTTTACGCAATTTCAGATATACGCATATAAGTTACCTACGTTACTTGTATGTACAAGGTACCAAGAGACGCTGTTTCTTGTTGCCTTTATTCCCTATGGTATTCACGGAAGGTTTCCAGCATCGACATAAACATGCCCAACGATCAAGTTTATGGAACGTTTATGCCTCTGATAAATATTGCGTGAAAGGATCGAGATTCCTTTTAATAAATCCACGTTAAATTAGGCAACTGCGTGCATTTAATTACGATAGATTAAAACGCACGTGCGACTATTCTTGCCCGAAATTGTCATTTCCTTCGTGTGAAACTCCATTTTGAATATTACAAAAAAAAATGGAAAAGTGTTTCAAAAGTTTGAAAAAAATTTTTGCTCTTTTGATTTTTTATTTTACCAAGATTAGATGATTTAAAAGTTTCCTACACGTTATCTCTACTTGGAAAAAGTCAGTAGAAAAATTCAATTACTCTACGTGGTAAATATACTTTATTACTGTTTGATACTCGTGCACGAAAATGACTTGGTAATGACAGTACACGTAGAGCAATGTAAACCGTTACGTTTCTTCCTGCCTATCTATGTCTCAGCTGCCCGCCACGTGATGGATTGCACGCTTAGTATTTTACTTTCCTAATTGAAAAGCATCCCCGAGTTATTAATGAGCTCTAGAGGTTCGTCTCTGGTTTCTAGTCCGAACCGTTTCCGCCACGCAAGTCCCAACGAGGCCTTGGATCTCGATACGATAAAGATTGAGTGGCATGATTTTCAAAGAGTTCCGCGCCGCCATTACGGCTTTACGCAAAAGGAATAAAGATCGATCGCAGTACTGAGCAAGTTGAAAAAAATAAAGCACAATGACTCACCCTTTGTTTCAGGACGTACTTACAACGACTTGAATCAGTATCCGGTGTTCCCTTGGGTACTTACCAACTACGAGACCAAGGAACTCGATCTTAGTCTGCCAAGCAATTACAGAGACCTGTCCAAGGTACGGTTGGTCAGCTTGGTTATATTTTATGTGTAAAATCAGGTTCTATAAAGTTTCAAATTTTTTATTTATTTATCTTTCAGCCAATAGGCGCTCTTAATCCGAGTCGAAGGGCGTATTTCGAAGATCGTTTTCAGAGCTGGGAACATGACAGCATTCCGCCATTCCATTATGGGACTCATTACTCCACTGCTGCGTTCGTTTTGAATTGGCTGATTCGCGTGGTGAGTATATATATATACAGTATAGTTTGTTATAGCTTTCCGAACGCTTTCTAACGTGGGAACGTGAAAACTGGTGAAAACCGCAGGACGCTTTCCAAATGACGCTTCGACTATCTTTAGCATCTCAGCCATTATCGTTTAAAACGATGCCAGTGGCACTTCGTAGTTGGTTGGTTTATCTTGAGTTCGGTGACAGTCAACCGGCGCTACATACTTCTCGAGTCTTTTGTTAAGTAGCCGCGCCATTTACAGCCCGTAAATTTCAACGATACAGTTTACAGGCGCGTTTACACTAATTCGGAGGCGTTTCGACGTTCCCGACGAACGATACTGTTATATATATATCCGTCCCGTGGCGCTTCTGTCGCCGGTTTAAAATTTTCGTCGAAGTAAATTGAAAACGCACCGCTTGACTTACCCGGCGGATACAATTCGTCAAATTGGGCCTTGTCGAGCCTTTTAAAAGGGCCTGAAGTGACTCTCGGTAATGGCTACTACGTATGTATAAATGATTACGGAACTTTAGAAACGTAAATAACCCAAAAGGGACTCTCCGAGGAACGTTAAGAGGCTGACGTTTCGGGTGGCACACTTTGACGTCAAGATGGCAGCACGGGTGGCCACTTGCGAACATTCGTCAGTCTGTCTGCTATAGACGCTTGACTGACTAGCGATGAAAGCGCTTTGTGACCCGAGGAACGCGGACAAAGTGTACACTATAAAGTGTCGCTAAGTGGGCCACTTGAAGATGCGCCGCCCTTTATGCGCTTTTCTGGGTATGGCCCCTCGAGTAGCGATCCTCGACGAAAGCACGTAAATTCGGTCCATTCGTACCGACCGATACGTGAATGAAGATCAGCTGTTACGGAGTCTATTTTTTTTAGACACTTTGAAAATCATTCGATCGATTCCTTATTGCAGGAACCTATGACCACGATGTTCCTGGCGCTTCAGGGTGGCAAGTTCGATCATCCAAACAGACTCTTTTCCTCCTTGGCACTTTCCTGGAAGAATTGTCAGCGCGACACTTCGGACGTGAAGGTTTGTCACGCTAATAATAAGTATGGAACAGGGTCAAAAGGGATTTATATAGAACGCGTATGGTGCATCCACTTAGTTCTGACTCTGGAACAAATAGTCTACTCCTACGGTGAGAATTTATAGCTGGCCTACTGAAATATATCGTTCTGTCGTCGACAGGAACTCATCCCGGAATTCTTCTTCCTGCCGGAAATGCTGGTGAACACCAACCGCTACCGCTTAGGTAGGCAAGAAGATGGCAGCGCCGTAGGTGACGTAGAGCTACCACCGTGGGCATCGTCTCCTGAAGAATTTATAAGAATCAATAGAATGGTAAAAAAATTATTAATTAAAATTCAAATCAATAATCTAATTTTTTACGATGTTGTTTAATTAAAAAGAAAATGATCTCTGCTACAGGCTCTGGAGTCTGAATTTGTCTCCTGTCAGTTACATCAATGGATCGACCTGATCTTCGGTTATAAACAAAGAGGTAAATTCTGGTCTTCACTTATGAAATTTGGCTAACGATATTTCACGACAGGAAGTAGATTAACATTGAACTTGCGGATAATAAAACGCGTCGCAGCTCAACGTTGGTGAGTCGTGGCTGGCTGGTGTCGGTACACATAAGTCAGATTGCATTAAATTCTCGCTGATGGTAATTGACGGTGGCGCCTCTATATCCGGCGCTTCTACGAAGATGCAGCTCGCACGAGGGATAGAAGGACTCGTGCGCGTATGGAAGGAATTAGTTTTTAGTTAGCTTCCTTTCGACCCAAGTCCCGACCAATTAGGCACGTGTGTGAAGGCGCGACAATGCGTCTCGTGCGTAATACGTAACACGTTTACAGTGCTGCGACGGGAATAGCGTGGAAAAGATATCGGAAGAAAATTCATCTGAAAAATTTGAGACTAATTATAAATAGAAATTATGCGAATTTAGAAAAAAAAAATTCTTATCCCTCATATCACAGGTCCGGAAGCTGTACGAGCTACGAACGTCTTCTATTATCTTACTTACGAAGGAAGCGTAGAATTGGATTCGATTACGGATCCTGTGATGAAGGAAGCAATTGAAAATCAAATACGCAATTTCGGGCAGACGCCTTCACAGCTTTTGATGGAGCCTCATCCTCCAAGAAGCTCGGCAATGCATCTGGTAAAATTCAATGAGAAAAATATATCTCAATTATCTTTGTAAACGTGTGGTGTGTAATTTAAAGACGAAATGTAATTTTTAATTTTGCATTATTTTTTATGCAGTCTCCAATGATGTTCTCAAGCATTCCCGATGACGTGTGCATGACGATTAAGTTCCCATCGAATTCACCAATTTGTCATATTTCGGCTAATACTTATCCCCAACTACCATTGCCTTCGGTTGTCACTGTCACCACTGGTCAGCAATTTGCTGTCAATCGATGGAATACCAATTATGCGGGTAAGCTTTTAATAGAATAATAGAGACTTTTCTAATTATAATATTCATACAATTAATTGTTGCTGTCATTAACATTTTAGCATCAGTACAATCGCCCAGCTATGCAGACACACCTCAGACACAGTCTGTCAATCAGCCACTGTCAATGGATCCTGTACTATGTGAGCATCTCGACGTAATCTGTATAGCAATGACAATTTTGTATGTTTAATTTATATCCCTTATCAATACAATTTTTTGTGGTAGCTCAAACAGCCAACAGCTCGAATCCAACACTGCGCAGACATTTAGGTGACAATTTCAGTCAGAAATTGAAAATTCGCAGCAACTGCTTTGTCACTACAGTGGACAGTCGTTTCCTGGTAGCTTGCGGATTCTGGGACAACAGTTTCCGGGTGTTCTCAACGGAAACAGGTGAACCTTTAGAAATATTCCCTTTTTTTGAGAGACAAGGTAAAGATAATACAGGAACAGGTATAAGGGGATAATTGTTTTCTTAAATAATTAATGTACAGTTAATATATCTTTTGAAGCACAGTATGTGGTAGTAGGTGGCTTGAAGTTCGTGGTGCCATCGTATATTTTGTGCCGGAAATGTCCTGAAAATTTACGAGACGCCAGTAATAATGCCACACATGTAAATTACATGGGTATAGAAATCTAAAAAAAATACGTTTGCCCTACAGCGTTGTATTTCTTTTCGAATACTTATGGCACGTAGCGTGCACTTAATATTTCTCAGAAAAGTTTATTTCCATTGGTAGAGAACATCGATCAATTTAAAAAAAAAATGAGTGTTAAGAATTCCCAATTTAATCCTACTTCTGTTTTTATTTTTTTATACAATAATAATTAAACTCTTCTTAAATCTCACAGCAAAAATAGTACAGATCGTCTTTGGCCACTACGGAGTTGTAACCTGCTTGTCACGAAGTGAATGCAATATCACTTCCGATTGCTATATCGCTTCCGGAAGTGCGGATTGCACAGTCCTACTGTGGCACTGGAACGCGAGGACCCAGACCATCGTCGGTGAAGGTGAAGCACCAGCGCCTCGTGCGACTCTTACAGGTCACGAGCAACCAGTTACCACAGTTGTCATTTCTGCTGAACTTGGACTCGTCGTTTCCGGTTCTTACTGTACGTGATTACTTTCATACTCTATTTTAACCTAGGATTTTTTTTATATATAAAAATCAAAATTTCATTCACAAATCATTAATTTTAGACGGTCCAGTTTTGGTCCACACGACTTTCGGTGACTTGCTGAGATCTCTCGAAGCGCCCAGTGGATTCTCATCGCCGGAAAATATTGCCATGTCTCGAGAAGGAGTGATCGTAGTTAATTACGAACGCGGTCACATTGCTGCATTTACTATAAATGGAAAACGCTTACGTCACGAGTCTCACAATGATAATCTTCAAGTGAGTTCACCAGTGCATTTCAAATTGGAGTAGAAATAATAGATTTTTGTTAATTGTGATAATAAATTTTATTCTTTTTTCTACAGTGCTTACTGTTGAGTAGAGACGGCGAGTACTTGATGACAGGCGGAGACAAAGGAATAGTCGAGGTCTGGCGAACATTCAATTTGGCCTTGCTTTATGCATTCCCTGCGTGTGAGAGCAGCGTGCGCTCTCTGGCGTTATCTCACGATCAAAAGTAAGTAAACGCAGCCTTATCTGATCGATGATTATCAGGAATGCATTATTTTTTATCTAAACTGTCGGTAAAGTCATTTTCCTTGTTACACCGTGCATCGTAGATTCATGATAACCGAATCGTTTGGCGTTCGGTATTTCAGGTTTCTCCTAGCTGGATTGGCCAATGGTTCCATGGTAATATTCCATATTGACTTTAACCGATGGCATCACGAATTTCAACAGCGCTATTGAAACTACGACTATCGTCTCGTCCGGTAATGCATCAGGCACTCCAGGATCATCCCCTCGAGATCCAGGTGAAAGAACACTAAACCGAACCGGTACATCCTGGAAGAGCCTCAAGAGAATACAGTCCTTCCCCAAAGGAGAGCCGATGAATTACCGTTACGAGATCGTTATATAATAAAAGAAATAAAAAATATTCGTGTGACCGATCGTTGCCGAAGATCTCGTACCGATTGTATCGCCGGTCGGTAATGTCGGTTCGAATACACCGTCGCCATTACGTGTTAATTAGAATGAATTTTATGGGCATTTATGGTACTCAATTACTAAATAATTGTCAAAGTTATGTCGAGGTATACCGGAAATTGGAAATGAGAGTGTGTATGTGTGACTGTGTGCGTGATTTTGCAAGGGCAAACAAAAAACTATAAAATTCACGTTCCTCAAGGACGTGAATTTTGCACAGTACTTAAATTAGGCAGAACCTAAAAAAACTGGTGCGAGTATATTATTCGGCCATGATCTCCCGATACTGGTATTACAATAGTTTACGAGTCACGCTCGTAAAACAATAAGTCATCGTTTGGCGACTGTCATAATAATAATAATAATGCGTCCGGTCATATTTGCTTGTTGCATGCCGACGCAATGCGCTTTGAAACTCATAAGCAAATTGCTAAGCGATAAACGAGCGCCGGACTCACTGGGATTTGGTGTCTTCGAAATTTTCTGAGAAGTAAGCAAATGAAAGAGAAGGAAGAAAAATGAAGTTAAAAATAATAACAGTATCGTTAGTAGCAAGTACAGGCTTAAATATGTAACAAGTAAACACAACGCTAGTCAATTATGGAGACTTGGATCTATCTACGTTGCAAATTTTAAAAGGCTTGCAATTGCATACGAGGAATATGATGACGATAAAGATTAAGGCACAGGGGGAAGAGCGAGAATTGAGACACACGAGAGATACTGGGATTGAGATACGATACGGCCAGGAGAAAGAGGAAGACAAAAAATTGAAAAAAAAGACGATAATCGTAAAGAAATGAGACAAAAACAAAAAGTCGCAAAGAGATGCCAAACTGTGCGTAACTTATTTTTATTCATCGACGAACGTGGGTTTGGCGAATATTTGTGTTAGCGTGTTCTGTGTAAATACGATAATCTTCTATGTTGTATAATATTACATACATTAATCATTACCTTCGTGAATATAACCGTGCGTTTACCGTATTGCACTACTTCTGCGCCGACTAATTACTATATATACATACTATATTATTATATATATGTATTTACCGCTCGTTACAATTTCTCACTATGAACACTAATTGTAGACTTCAGTTTTGATCACGGCCGGTGACGTCATTACTTAACCGGCACTTGTCACACGACTTTGTAAAATTCTCTGATACACCCGTCACTAAGTCCCCGCAGCCCTTAAACTTCGCGTCCTTTAAAAAGATCCTAATTTCATCAAAGCCGTCCAGCTTAACTTTGTGAGGATATTTCTTAATATTTTCGCATGCGAGATATAATAATCGGATTAAAAAAGAAAAAATGAAAAAAATGTTAGCGAGCGAAAGACGCCCGGAGTGAGAATGATGGAGAAATTGGGAAAAGAGAGTGAGAGAAAGAAAGAGTGAGAAAAAAGTAAATCTAAGGATAATGAAACAAAGAATTAAATAAACCAATTAGGATGGCATCGTGAATTTAATCGTTGATTCTCTGTGAGTCTGTAGAAAAATATTCAGTAGGGTTGCAAATGACGCAAGAGTGTGATGGCGAATAAATGTGCAATAATGGATGAAAATGATTTTATTATAGCAGCGAAAAATCAATAAAAATAAATAATCGATTGCGTTTAAAGTTTCAATATAAAAATCAAGACGGATTTGAATTCGCATCAATATTTTGTACGGCGTTATAATTGGTGATTTATCATCATTTATCAAATTAATTATTCAATTTTTTTGTTACGTATTATATGATTGGTACTTTTGCATAATTTGAAATCAATTGTATCTCAAATATCAATAACTCCGTATAAATTATTCATAGCAATTGTTGATCTATGTGCTGAGTTTTTCTAAAAAAAAATTGATTGAACGAAAGAATGTAAAAGAATGAGCGAATGTGCTGTGAACACGTGTACGAGTAATTAGAATAGGCGAAAAAAGATATGAAAAAAAAATTGGAAAAACTTGGAGCCATAAGTACGTGTCAATGATGTGTTACAGTTAGCACTGTTTTGTGTATTGTGTAAAACGCTGCTAGCTCCACGTTGAGTAAATTTGTAACTACTACGTTAATCGATTTTCAACAAAAGGCATAAACGAAACTTAGATATTTGTATTGAGGCTCGCGCGGCTGCATTTCAGAAATTAAAGTGCATAAATGATATTATGGGAAAATAAAAAAAAATCAATAGTCACAGCTGTAACCATTAATTGACCGTTCTTCACTCTTGCGCGCACAAGATTGGTGCACCTAGTCAAGGATCTGCGAATCATGTTAAAAAAAAACATATTCGCAGTTTAACATTGCTGCGGACATAGTTACATAAATATACCATTATTACGTGTAGGGTAACTGTATAGAGCCATCATTTTTAAATCTGAGCTTGCAAATCACGATGTAACTCAATTATTGTGCACCGCTATTCGAATTAAATCATGTTTTTTTGGCGCATGTTATTTATCAATTTATACGCGTAACATAGAAAATTGTGCAGTGTGAATTATGTAAGAGGCTATTGATAGTAAGGGCGCATGCGTAATGTGACCATTGATAATGTCCAATGTCCATACGATGGAAAAATTGTTTCTGGTAAAAAAAAACCAAAAAAAATGAAATCGAGTGAAAGTATAAAAGTGAGTGAAGAATGTCAAGATGATAAAGATATCGAAGGAGATAACTCTAAAAAAAGGGATAAATGCGCAAACGAAAATTTGCAAATAAGAATGTGCGAGAACGGTGCCTGTTACTCCCACAGAAATTTTTCTTTGCAAATGTAAAGTTGTCCCATTAATTAATATGTGTCATGTGTGTACTTACCGTGTACTTGCTGTACAGATACGCCGTACCGTTATCTTATTTTCGCAGTAATGATTAAAAAAAAGTGTTAACGATAAGGAGGCGAGATAAAGAAGAAAATGACCAGAATGACAAAAAAAAACAAATTTTTTGGAAAAAGCATTCAATCAGGTGATTCTTCGTGGAGGCGGATGACGGTGATATGGACTTCGTTAAAAATGAAAAATACTTAGAAAAAAAATTGAAGAGCAAACCGGAACTTATTACGTCATCCGCAAAACGTAATAGGAATCGCGTGCGCGCATGCGCACTACTTTGAATTGGCGCCAAGCAGCGAACGCGTGGCAGAGTTTTTATATTTGTTTATAGATGTGAATGCTGCGTTTTCAAGCAAGTTGTTAGTGAATTCCCTCCATATTGCTAAAAAAAAAAGAAGTTAAATCAATTTCTGTCCGAACTTTAAAACTTCAGTATAAAGTAATGCTACTATTTTAAATAACGCTAAGTACAACGCTACGAGAGTTTGCCTATATTATTACTACAATTTAATTATAATATAAACAGTATAATTACGAAAACCATAGATTTGTATATTCGATGAGTAAGCACATTAATGTTTACGTGTGAAGTAACTTTACTTACCCGCAATTACAATAAACGCGAAAATAAACTGTGTAAAGTTTCATCCGATTTGTTAAAACACGAATGAAAATCTGCCCATTGTGAGTAACGCCTAGGTTTACACTAACGGATACATCTAATGTTTATAAGCGTATAAAATTATGGGAAAATAAAATACACGGAAATAAAGTGCTAAAAATAATATTACTCTACACTTAAGCGCTTACTTGATATAATAAATAGACTCGTCTGATTTTGGGGGCAGGGCAAGTGGGTGATTCGATTGCATAAATAAAAGTGACACTGGAACTGATTGTAAATTTCAAAGCAAAGAGCGACACGAACCTAACCTTACCTAACCGAACGTAAATTCGAATACTGGCGTCATTATTGAATCCCTTTAAAATTATGAATCAAGATAAGCTTATGAAAATCAAACGAAGGAGACATCGCGGAAAGAATTATTATTGATTATTCTTCGAAATATTATCTATCGCTCGTGTGTACTGGTCATGGTGTTATGTCACTGTATGAAATTAAAACGGACTATAAAGTCGTATGAATCTCTCGTGAAGATTCCCCCTGCCAAAAAAAACTGAAACTGAGAAAACTTTTGGAAAAAAAATCATGCAAATAATATCGAGGAACTGAAATTCAAAATTGCCTAATTTTAAATCAACAAGAACCGCGATGGACTTTTGCACGTGGAATTACTTTGCGAATGCAATTTGCATGCCGATGCGTCGTGACGATTTTGAATCCGTAGAGTTACGGTAATTTTGTTGGAAAGTATTCACGAGAGATTACCACAGATGGCAGTCATGGACCTGTGTAAAGCAAGTTTTCAGATGATCAATAATTAACGTTCCCGTCACTTTTATCGAAGTACTACTAGGTAGAAGTACTTAAGTCGTTGCTATTTAACAACATAAGCTCTATTGCTTATTTTATACTTAGAATTATCGTAAAAATTTTGAATAGGCATAACGTAATGGGAAAATTGTATCCTAGGATAAGGGTAGATTAATAATGTAAAAATAAGTAGTAAAATAAATGAAAAGTACATTTGAATTTCAAGTTAATTGCAATCATTAAAAATCTCCTGACGAATTGAATATAATTACCATTAAAGGTACAAATTACAACTAAAAATTGTCGTTTATTTACAATTGTTTGAAAAATAGATAAACCAAAAATATTGGAATCTTTGTACAAATAATTCAATTAATTTCAATTGGCGTTCAATTGCAATCAATTGACGATAACAATTTTGATATTAGGATTTATTTTTTGTGATGTCAAAATAATCCAACGACATATTCCATTACCATGTTATGTAATATTGATTTATTTTCTTTCACAATCACAATGGGACATTGTATGCCCAAATACAGAATAGATGTTTATTTATTAGAAAAGTATATATTATCGATACTGAGATTTCCGCAGTTCGATCCATTAGTTACTTGCTACTGTTGTATTTTTTTAATTGGAGCAGGCCTTCGGCAAGGTGAGCATTGAAACTTAACGTATATCATACTGATCGAATCGCCGCCGTTTTTATATCTATCTATCCATCGAGCATTAGTGATATGTGAAAGTCTTATGTATATCGTGCTCATGTAACATACTGGCCATACACTTAGAATATAATGTATCGGACTAAATCTAATGGCACTAAGATTATTATGTATCTTCAATTACTTTTCTTTTTTATAATTCAATTTTATCTATACAATTTCTATGCGAATGCTAAATTGCTACAGGCGTCTTCTTACTCCATTACTGTTTATGTGTATTCTATTCCATACACTTCAATTTATTTTCAAGTAGCAATTTTCAATTTTTTTTTCTCAAATATACACTGATTGAACTATCAGTTTTTGCTTGGATAGCAAAGTTAAGTTCTTCCGAAGTTTTACTTTTTCATGAGACAGTCAAAAAAAGGTCATCAATCAAAATAACGGGAATGTCACTTTTATGTATTATTACATCTACCGCAATTGCACAGTTGAAAAATAATTATTATCACTAACTTAATTACCACTATCACACATACGTCCAATACATGATACTCTATGCGAACAGCACTTTTCAAAATGGTTTACTTACGTCTATATAAAACGAGTTTGAACGACTTTATTCTGAAAACAATTTTAATATACAAAATTGAAAAGTCTCGATAAAGTAATTTGCGAAGTTTATTTTTCTTTGAATATTCATCATTTTACAGCCCGAAAACTTTTAATCATCAGCTAACATAAAGTTGCTCGAATACCCAATATTATATTCTAAACTTGTGGATAATTTAATAATGTAACTATTTAATGACGCCGATCCGATTCCTGCTCCAATTTGAAGCAAGTAAACAAAATGTTACAACGAAGGTACGACTTTTTGACTTTACTAATTTCAAGTAGGTATTCGTCTCTACATGAAACTACTTGGAACAGCTTATCGTCAGCCTGAAGGACAGTCGATCAAAGTCTTACAGGAATAATTAAGTTTACTTTTCATCAAGTAACATCGCCAACAATCAATTACGCATTGGTTGAAGCTCGTTTCGTTACGACTTCAGGATTTAATAATGAAATGCAATCGCACTGATTGCAAAGTAATTTCAAGTGTGAAATTACAATATGTATTAATGCAGATTGAAAATCATTAATTCACAGTTCAAATTCGTATTATCCACACGCTAAATGCACGATAGGACAACGTGTAATTTTTCTAGAGATATTTTTCACCAATTATCAAATACACATACATTTTATAACTTAAAATTCTTATAAAGCCAAAATAGCTCATAGGTTATTACGCGAATTCGAATTTAGGATATTTTACACAAATATTTTTAAAATTTAACAGAATTAATCAATTTTACGTCAACCGTCAAAACTATTTGTGTTTCTTTTCGGACAGAGAAATCACGTTTTTAATCATCGTTGTCCAATCTTGTTCTTATACAATGTCTTAGATTCGAAAATCCTTTCGATTCAAATATGTATTTTTTCCCACCCTTTTCGCATTCGTCTCTCTCTCGAACAACTTCGTAGATTACATTGCTAGTATAGATATTCTGTACATATAACTTGCTTGTTAGGTTTTTCTCTATTCATTTTTTTTTCTCATCCTCTACATCACTTATAATATCGTACATTATTATCAACTTCCTTTAGATCGAATTTTTGAGTTTACCGTGTATATAGGGAGAGAATTTTTCGTTAATTTTTTCTGTGAAAATTTACGATAAAACTTACCGTAGAAACCAGTAATCGTGGGACATCGTTACCATTTCATTACTTATTGCTTATAGTTATAACGCACGATATTTTCAGTGGTTACAAGTAAATTTTACAGTGAACATAGTAAATATTATTATTTGCAATTTTTACTGCGTTCGATGGTAAAATTTACCTGAATCAATGTAAAATTTTATATTTTTTTACACTAAAAAATCTAACTTAAATAACCAAAAACTGATGAAGTGATAACGTATAGTGTTATTTAGGAACATTACATTAGCTGATGAATCAGAACATCAGAACCATATTCAGACTGTTCAAAAAACCTAAATTTACCTGAATTATACCCTTCGAATACTTATTTATAATTTTCTGCATCTATATGAGAGAATAACTAAAATAAATAAATATGAATTAAACAACAATTTATTAAATTAATACCACTTCCTAACAACATATTAGCTACCATTGCTTATACGTACTGAATGTGTAAGAATCCAACCATACATTTGTAAAACATAAAAAGTCATAATGTTTTTCGTGGTTGACTTCAAAGGTACAAAAAGTAATGCATTCCATAATAAAATTGAATGTAGCGCACGAGATAATTCGGCTGCTTTAGTTGACTTTAAATTCAACAAGGTAAAAACTATAGTTTTACAATAAAAATTTTTAAGTTTCGAAATTTTTACCGTACACTTCAGTAAAAGCTGACATGTCAGGCTTCCTTTTTAGTATATTTTCGCGAATTGCTCTTAAATATGTAGGGTAATATGTCATGAAATACCACGATATCCCGTGATTACCGTGATTTTCACAGAAATATTTAATGAAAAATTCTCTCCGTTTAAGTGTACAAAGCAGCAACGATTGCACAATGCCGAAATCACACTGTATAACGTTATCCTTTAATATTTCGTATATTATATCACAAAGAGAGCCATCTTTTTTTTCTTTTTTTATCAGGACTTGATAACATTTATCTCGTGAATACAATATTTGCATAGAAGTTGGACTCCAGATAGCAAGCGTGAAACAGTTAACGCCAAATCGTCTATTGCGTCATCCTTAATCATATATGTGGAAAAAAACTCATCTTCATAAACACTACCGATATCTTCAACAAAGATTTTTCGTCATTTATTGTCCTCTCGATTCTGGTACGACTCGTATGCTTCCAAACATATATATTCTATACAGTCGTAGATAATAACTTTTCTAAATAATTAATTCATCAAAATTTTCCCATGAAATATTTTTTAATTGACCGATGAATCTTTTTATTTCCTGTACAGAGCATCACACTACTTTCTATTGATTTAGAAAATGTGTGAAAATTATTTCTGATATACTTTCTGTATTTATTTCTGTTTTCTTTCAACTTTCATCAAAACTGATAAATTCCATCGATTATAATGTTATTTGTAATTTTAATAATACACTGAACAAAATTTACATCGAAATTCACACTCAGTATTGTGTACCTTTAGTCTACATCGTAATAAGCTGGCTACTCTACGTCTTTGAATCGATAAAATAAATAGAAAAATTTATATTACATACGAGGGAACCTCTTTTTTTCATACGTATTTGCAATCGACCAGAGTACATATACCTGTAATGGTTAAAACGCTTTCATAGATATTCAACGCCTATCACACTGATGATATATCTATGATCTACATTCAGTACACGTGCTTTTGTTAATTATTCAAAATACCCAAAGGTATTGTTTCACCATTTTCATTAGATTATCCAATATAGATATTAAGGCTCTTTGACAGCTTTAAGAGTAATATTCCAAAACCTAATATACTCGATCACTTGTTATAATAATTCCTGATCTCAGTGTTAACGATCAAATAAAACCCGAAGGCAACGTAATTGGCTACAGTTGATCCCTGTAATATTGAAAACCTGCGAAAAGAAACCTAGTCAAACAATACGTTTTGAAATTTCATTCTCACCCACAGTACAGTGGAAAAACGTAGGAGACATCGTGAATAACCACATAACGATCCAGTGCCGCCATCTCTCGTTAACCGTTCTACGCTTGTCGACGAGTTTCCAAAAGCACAGATCCATGTAAAATCTGTCGATCTTCAAGACGTAGGTTGTACTTAAGTCAGTCAAGCAGTGTGCATAAAGTGACAGAAGGGGGACGTACGCCTAGTCAACGTCCAATAGAATTCGCGAGCTTCTGCATTCTCTGCACCGGGTGTATTGCCTTCATCTAAATTGAAAGATATCGTGCATAACTTTCATTCTCAGGCATAAAAAGAGAAAGTAAAGAAAAATCTAAATAAAAAAAGACCAATTATATCCATTGTCCTCGATTCTTCAGAATTTTTATTTGCTCAGGCAATCATCAGCACATGCCATAACTTATAGGTAAATGTTGATCACTTCGTCATGCATCGTCGTACGAACAATCAATTTTTCACAATTACCTCGACCGATGAAAAATATTCAAGAGAACGGTAACTCACCTGCTATTCAAGCAGCTGAGGCTCACTGGAAGTGGTTCCGAGGTGACCGCTGGAATGTGGCCAGCAACGGTCTCCAGAAGTGGATACCACTGAGCCACTGGTTTCCTTGGATTGTCCAGCATTTCCAGCCAGTGATCTCGACCGATACCAATAAAACTGGAGCCTATCGCAGTGCAGCCCATGAGCTCGTTCGATCCGATTCTGAAGAGAAGGTTGGTGTGAATACAAGGTGTAGAATTAAAAGACGTGAAAGCGATCTTAACTAGATCGGCCAAGACTTGAAACGCGAAACGAGCTACGTGAGGCATTCAGGATAAGAAAGGCTCGGCCAATTTTTTTCTTGCTTTAACCTTAATAAATACCTTATAATATACACTGTGTAATGAAATGGAATAATAGCGTTGTTTTACACTGGTACCTGTCATAGTCAATCACTTTCACTATGAGGCTGACTTCCTCAACGTTGTCAGCGGGAACGTCGAACACCAGTGCTTCGTTGTAGACGGGGCACAATGTATTTTTCTTGACGGTCGTTTTCTTCTTCTTTATTCGTTTACCTTGGCAGAGTAGGTAGACTTTCACGTAAGGATCTGTGGGATTGTAGATGAACGTTATCAGCAGAAGGATTACTGTGGGTAGCTATCGGATGAAAATGTTACTCTATGGTGCAGAGTAGTGTTAATAAATAGACGGGGATATTTAGGGGGATTAATTAAAGCTTCGCACCGGTTAACGACAGACCTGTACCGGATGGTTTAATCTTGCATGACGCGTGAAACCGTCTCGTGTTATAAGGTAATTGAATTAGGGGGATTTACTCTTTGGTTCCTAATGTAACTATAGTAGACCTTATGGTATTTACGGATGTCAATTAATGCGAAATTTCAAAGATCTCGCTAAAAACGCGCAGCCTGATTATGCATTTATAATGAAGTTATATATTACCAGAAGAGCCTGTTATGTCCATAGCTTTAAGATTTCTCGCCTTAATCACTGTTAATGTTAGACGGCCTGCTGTTGGTAAATAGCAGAGGGATAGCATCAATTCACCTAAATCCACCTTTTCCTGAAAGAAATATTTTGAATTTTCAGTATTAAAAGTGGCATATATATAAAATAATATAATTCCCATTTTTTTATTTTTCTGATAACTCTCACCTGTAACGCGCAGAGGATATCCATTGTGTATTCAATTTCTTGCTCCAGATCGGTACAATCCAGCAGTCCTTTTAAAACCACCTGACCAATAAGATCGTGGCGAGAAAATCGATCAAAATCGTAAACCGAAAATTGTAGGTAACGTTCACGTAAATCGTCGTACGGTACACTGAAATTTAAACACAAAACATATAATATTATAGATCATATGACTAAAATATTATTATTACTTTTATAAATAATCTTATATTTATCAGCATTAATTTGAATAAGGAAAAATTGATTTACACTAACCTGAAGATAAAAGTCTCGTTAAAAATTGGATTCAAATTCTTGCGATGCACTTTCGTTTGAAATTTCTTCTTTCTGTCGGGCAACAGATAAACCTTAACGTAAGGATCGCTACTTCCAGTCACATCCTTTATGGGCAATTCACGAGCTTCTAGTACCTGTTAACAAAAAAAATAATTTGCAAATGCCGATTATTATAGCTGTCTATAAATTCCATTTCGCAGAATCCATTTTATACATACTAGAATCCTCGTATCAAATATTAATTAGAATATTTATATTAGCCTCGTGGAACGGTTCATGAAATTCGCGAGTATGCATACTAATTTATGGTACCCCTAGCGAATTCAGTTTTGCAAAGCAAAATGATCAAAATATACTTGTAAACTGTTTTTTACCCAAAACCTACTAAAATTTTTCTGAAAGTTGACTTCCGGTAAATTTTGATAGAGAAACCATAATTACCAATAGACGATACATGCTTTAGGAAACTGAAAATGCTTACTTAAAATGAATAATTTTGGTAATAACGTACTCATTCATTGTTAATAAGACATGAAAAAAAATCAAAGGAAATGACGATAATAAAATTTCACATAAGTACCGATGTGCTTTTTCCTTACTTTAAAAGTGATCAATTTAAACCTAAAAAAATTCAGTAAAAAAAATTCGCTAGGAATATAGTAATATGAATATCCTATTGCCTCTCAACACGTAACCAAATAATAACCTGTTAACTTTTCAACGGACAGCATTACCCTTTGCCAGTAATAATCGGAATCAAATAATCAATACATACTGCTATTCAAATCCCATATACACCTATATGGTTATTAATATGGAACAGATGTTGCCATTAAACTGCTTCCCATTGTTACCTGACATAATACATAATGCACGTTTCACGTTACATTGTAACAACAAATTACGTCGTTACATATTACATGCAATAATTATTCCATTGAAAATTATTCAAAATAATAGTTTCGATATATCAGAAAATCACACGATGTTTCGGTCACAAGATAAAATACTCTCGTTCGAAGGTAATCACAGTCTGTGTTTAAAATTCAATTGGGCAATTATTCCCAATTTCAGATTGACTTGAATTTTCCCGAAATAAAGTAGGAAATTGGAAGACTTTGCCGACGGTATAACAACCGTATTACACGTCTCGTTAAATTGTGTAATCGGTCACAGTTCACGAACGGTTGAAGTTCCATAGAAATGAAGGGTGAAAGTACGCCAAACCCCTTTTACAGGGTACCCGTAAATTATCTCTAGCAAAGCGCACAATCCCGTTTGAGCCCCACGAAATAATAGAGACAGATCGTGACCAAGATTTGAATTTTGGAATCTGTACGAAGGACATTTGTATAATAACATATAATATATTCCTTGAATAGAGCTATGAATTATATCCGCACAGGTTGTGAGTATAGCATATACTATACAGCTATATAGACGCACATGCTCATACAATTTCATATTGCATTTGACGTGCATCTCAAACGGTATAGCTTTAGAGCCGCCATTGAGGCTAGTTCGCAAATATCGGTCGCAGTTAACTCAAGCATTCAACATTGTCATATAACGAGAACGACGTGTTTAATCAAATTTCATCACGTGTAAAGTTAATTGATAATCGACGTGCGCTATACCATAGAGAAAGTTGTTTTTAAAATTGATGAATATTTTGTTAAGCAATGATAAGCTAAATATACTTTATATACAGCTGTGTTATAACCGAGACTAAAAGCTAAAAGCTGTATATTCAATTTTATCGTTTAAGAATTTAAACAGTATGGAGGAATATAAGAGTAATAATGGTAAGAGTAATAGTAATTAAGATGATGACTTTTACGTGCTAAACTTACTTTAACAACAAGGCCCTCGATCTCCTTATCGTAACGAAGCGCGAAGTGTAACTTTCCAGCATATTCCATTTCTACGGTACTTGAACTTTCAGTACTTCCCTGTCGCACAAGATCTTTTTTGTACAGTTCCGGCTGAAAGACATATTCATTATATACATTTACATAAGATAATAGTCATGACAGTTTGGTAACCTATTACCAAGTCGCGAAGTAGCCGATACGGCTCTTGTTTGTACAACTTCCTTGAACTCCCCTTTAAGTTGTACTAAACAAGAACAATTGTATTCATCTTTGCGTACCTTGATAAGACCAAGACTCGAATCGCTACGATTCTCCAAACTGCAGATACTAAACTTGATATTTGGCAAGTCGAGACGATGTGACAGTTGTCGCTGAAAGGTCTGATGTCTCATGGGAACTATCGGTAGCGTCGTCTGCCTTAGCACCTGAGGGCGCGAAATTGAGATTACAAAGCGTAAACGGATAAAATTGAAAATAGATACATATTTGTGAATTTTTTTCAAGTATCTCGCTAAGGACTATTCTCCGAAATACTTTTCCTTACCTTCTTACTATCTTTTTGCTCTTGCACGTACTCATGTGTTATTGGCTCTGATTGAAGATCCGGCAACGAATGACTGATACGTATTGCATTCTGCTGTGAGAGGTCACCGTCGGCGTCGTCGTCGTTTTCTTGCCTTGCGACGCCCATGAGCCATTTCCAGGTAGCTGAGCATTGAAAACTCACAGCAGCGAGAAGTACAAGAGCCATTAGTGCTCCGCCAGTTCCTATGAGAAGCTGATAAGGAAAGCTCTCACTCCACTCTTCTGTAATGCGAAACTTTCGTTGGAGCTTGTGTGCTTTCATCTTACTGAACTTAAATCCTATAGACGAATAAGGCTGCGCTATAAGCTATGGACGGTCACCAATCACGTTTGACTTGTGAGAAAAGTTTCAAGTTCCTCCAGTTGCCGCCAGTGGGCGTTAGTGTCGAACGATTTTCACACATACGATTGATCTTCTTTATCATCAATTGTTAACGACTATGGTGCACAGTCTATATGTATGACTTGAAGATGATTGCTGATCATCGATAATTTATGTTCTATCCCTGACTGGCATGTCTTGATGGTCTCTAATAATTCATGAATGTTAAGGTAAGTTCCCTTTGTTAAACACCCTTGCTATATCAAGGGCTCATTTCAATATCTTTACAATACACGACGATGCAATAATGGATAACCACAAATTGCGATTTGATTAAATTTCTGTTTATCAGGTAGGAACTAATTAATATTGATATTGGAGAAATGTTTTGGGTGTCAAGATTGATATTAGCCCTGATACGGAATAACTGTATACTTCTTTAACGTTAAGATCTTAAAATTGATCTTGAAGAGTGTATAATTGCGTCTGTACCGTTTCCCACAATTTCACATTGTTTGCATTTCATTTCGAGTTACGACGCTGACTTTGCAATGGAGGTTATATTTACGTAAGCAGGAATTATACTTGTAGTCAATTTACTCTGCGCTCCATTTGGGAAGCGTAAAGGTTTGAGTACGTTTTCTGTCGCAAGGATGGGTTAGTCTCGAGAGCTGGTCATTCTCGAGAAAATTCTTCGTCGTATACTAATTCGCAGGACAATGAATTCGCGTAATTGTCGCACACTTGATGAAAATTTATTAAGGACTGTTCTGCGTCGTTATGAGAAATGGGGCAATAAATTATTTTTCACGTTATACTCATTGTTAAGTAGGGATTATAAAGATTCGATATTCGTGGTACGTGCAACGATGATGATAATAAGTTTCTAAATGGTTGACGATTTATCACCTTAATGGAGATCTCGTAACAATCATCTACATGTATAAGAAGATACAAACAATTT
>JAYRCB010000832.1:305087-368149 GCA_036026315.1 Trachelus stipa
TAAATGGTTGACGATTTATCACCTTAATGGAGATCTCGTAACAATCATCTACATGTATAAGAAGATACAAACAATTTATCCAAAGACTAATATTCCTACCAAAGAAATATATTCTTGAAGTTTCATAGATCGACGTCATTTCGATTTGAAGTTGCTGCTGTTCTTATTTAAATTGAAATTGTATTTATGTACACTTACTAATAACAGCCTAACAATATACAAGAACGGCTCCGTACTCAACCGTTACTGGTAGATGCAGTGGACCAGTAAGGGCCCAGTCACACTTGTCAAACGTGAAACGTAAATATGTATCATAACGTGAATTCCTCTGGATGTGTTATATCATTGGTCGACAGTGTGTGTTCCAACGCGCATTTCACGACTGTGACTGGGGGCCCTAAGTGCCCATAACTGGCAAACTCTTCGTACAGGGTTACACGGCGAACGCTTCAGCTAAAGTTGGGCGCAATTCAGAAATTCCGTTAATCGACGCAATGCCACCTTGATAAATAATTGAAAGATTTTGAAGCTCATGATGTTAATAATATTACATTTCTTTAAAAACTTTCTAAAAGCCTTAAAAACCCAAAACTTTCTTTTTTTCTATAATATGACACTACTGTGATTGGAGAAATCATCTATTTGTGACCAGCTTCGACTGGTGCATTGAGTGGTCCAAATAACCCTGTGTGTGATTGTTGAGAGAATTAATAAGGCCTTCAAATTGTCATGTTATAATATGATTTCAAATCATGTTATACCCAAAATTCTTTACAAATATCTGATAACTTGTACCGTCTGTTCTTACTAATTCAGTCTTGCGGTGGTAAGGATCATAATGTGTATATGGAAGATCCGTTTCAAAATTAGTTTGCATATAAATATTTGCAGGCTAATGTACGTAATTGTACAATTAGTTGCGGGACTTTGTTTGGACAACTTCTTGCTTATTCCAAAAAAATATAAACTAAATACCGCCGTTTCATAAGCGAAGTTGGTTGTACGCATCTGTTTCTGTGACCTTGTGATTTCTTCTGACTATACGTGATTTCGAACTTTGCGAATACATCATATTAGTGCCGTATAATAACTAGTTGAGAAAGTTTCTTAATTAAGACTTGGTTTCTTATTAGGAACGAACTTTCTTGATAGTTCTCATTAAGATTGTCGCTCTTTTCTTTCATCTCAAGAACAAATTACTTCAGTGATAGCCAAAGGTCAATTAATACCTCAAAAATAAAAAAGACAAGAAAAAGAGAGGAAAAAAATAGTATAAAATTTGTAAAAGAGATAAATTTATAAAAACTATTAATAGCGACGGCATTTATTTATTTCTCAAGGTACTCCGGATTTTTCGTATTAACAATAAGTCTACCTACGCTCTGGTCCTTCTACAATTTGCATTTTCAACATTAATTTTAATATAATCACATATTTTTTTTTTACAAGGCCACCATTTAAATTTAATGTGCACCGGCACGTTCGCAATCGGTTATATGAATATTAAAATTCTCCTACCTCTTTTCCTTCCGCGTTTTTGTTCATTCGAAGATAGAAATAGAATTCTGACCAATAGTAAAATTAAAAACTTTTTAAATTAAATTCAAATCTATTTTATAAAAACCAGTTCTAAGTTTCTTATTCAATTTACACCCAACATCCTCCACCCATCTGAGCCAAGAGTATCCAGAAGATAGTTTCATGTTAACATCCTGCTCGAATCCTCGTTGACTTTCGGAATAGTTACGCAATCTTGCTAGTGGTATGCAAACGAAGCCAATGGAACGTAGTTGAAGGTAACTTAAGATAATTCAGCCCACCGCACAACCCATACACAATTACTTTCTTGGACAGGAATTACTCGAACGTCCTACGTTCGGAGAGAAAGGCGCGATTGCATTCTTAGGTTCGAGCAAAGAAAGAAATCAAAGATGCATACATATGCATGTAGCTAAGGAATACGTAGTCACTTTTATCATACATATTAACATGACCAAAGAAACCATACAGGTTTTCCGTGCATGAAATAAACAGAATTCCACTGGTACAAGACTCCGGTCTATACTCTCAATTATCCTTCGTTAGAATAATTAATTTATTAAAATAAAATTTATGTTACGTTTTATAAGTACTGTATTATATTTTTTATCATGTAATAATAATAGCGTAATATGGCTGGAATAAAATTGTTAACAAGCACAAGAAATCCCTGTACCACGTTTACGTCGTCTTATCCCGATATATCCCACAATCTCTATCACCGTATCCCCAGGGATTTCTTCCTTGATAGCGCTAACAGTGTGAGTCTGGTAATCCTGCGCAACTGCCAGGGCGGCTTCCTCGGCCAATTCCGGAGGAGCAGCTGCAACCGCAGCTTCCGCAGCTACGATCATCTCTGTAAAACGTGCCGTCTCCTCGGCTTTTATCAACTTCTCGACGGCTTCAGCAAGCTCATCGTCTTGGTTCAGGTTCATTTGCTCCAATACGTCTATGTTGCTCATACTGCTCGCCAGGGTTTTTGAGATTGATCGAAGTGGTCGCTGAGTACCTGGTGCGCCAGTCTCGGGTGAAGTGGGTTCGTCGGCGCTGGAACCATCGGATGCTGCGTCATGGACCCTATGGTTCCAGACCAGACATTTTTTTTAAACATAGCTCTATAGCGGCAGTAACTTATTATATTTTTTGCTACCGGCTGATGGAATAAATTTTGCTTCTTTTTTTTTGGATTTACGTTTTTTAAATTGGGTACCTCAAACGTCTGAGTTTATGATTTAAAGGATTCTACAGGAACTTTTCTCGAATTTGTTTTTTGAGCCTTTATACATTTTTGGGATTTTTTGTTCTGGGAATCAAAGTTGGAAAATATTTAGGATTTTTTTAGGATTTGCAATGAAACAGTAGGTAATAAAATAATTAAAAAAAATACGTTACTCTGCAGAAGAGGAAGTTCCTGTTGACAACTATACTTCATCACAATTTGCTTTTCTAAAAGTTATTTTTGAACTATGAGTACTGGAATACGAAAGGATTGCTCGAGCGTAGACTTTATGAATATTCAAAATTTCAAATAATACAAAATCCTCTATAACATACCTACGTTCCTCAAGTTTCGCGTTCACCATTTTGTCGAATCGTTCCAATATCGATTCGCCACCCTTTTTACTACGTTTTCTCGATTTCCGGGTTCCTCTCTCCGTGTCCCTGACCTTTTCCGGTTGCGTTGGAAACAGAATTATCGACGGTGGTTTACGCGCCATATTGAAGCACAGATTTCCTCTCTGCCTTTACACAAAATTTTATAACCCTCTTCGGCACACTTTTTTCCTCATAAGAAATGAACAAACGAAAGTCATCGTAAATGGAAAGTCTTTTGTCTCCATGCAGTGCAAATACGGAATACCAAAATCCCGATACGTTTTCTGTCTCCCCAGAGTATAAGACACATAAAACCAAATGGGAAAAAGCAATTTAAAATTCGTCCCAAACTCTTATAACTTTTACGTGAATTCTTCCAACCGTATATTAAACGTCTAGTATCATCCCTACAGCATCCTCATAAAGATTCTTTATATTATGAATTAAGATGATTTTCGAAAAAAATATTACAATTTAAATTATTATTCACGTATAATACAGAAATAGTACTTTATGCCACTAGGGAGGAAAGTGCGTGATTTTCGCCGAGTGCAAGGTTTGTAACACAAGCACGAGGTGAAAATCTGCACTCCTCTCGTGTGGCATATACTACTTTTTTCCCGACTATTTATAAAATAACCATATTTTTATGCCTGCAATGGCACAACGCTACAATATATGAGTGTAGGTTCACATCTAATTTCTTTTGCATAGAGTTTTTTTTCTTCCCGCAATAATCACTTTTTTGCCCGCAAAATCACTTGTCTTTCCCTCTGGTCAAAAATTGATTACTTTACGCCCGCGCTGCAGGGATGGAATATGGTTATTTTATCGTAGTCGGGTAAAAATATATTTTTCTCTCCTTCCATTTCCTCTTTCTATCTCTCTGCCTCTCTGCTCATCCTCGTAATTTCATGGCCATGATCTTCAATTTGTATTACGATACCAATCGAGCGCACTCAAAGACAGTTCAATAATGAGCGCTGCCATACACCCATCATCGCATGTCACATGAAATAGATCAATGACACCACAGCCAATGCAGACAGCTGCGAATCCTCGATCCCAAAATGTCCCTCAGCCGATTAAACGTATCCAGAGCGAGTACATTAGATGCTGATGTTAATCCAAGTCCTTCCAGTCGTCCTGCCAATTCGGAACCGTCTACTAGGAGACTAACTATTTCGGAAAACGAAACACAGTTAAACGAATTAAATTTCGTACCATGGCGAATTTTTATAAATCAACTGGACAGTTACCATGGAAAAAAATTAGCAGACGTAAGTCCCATAGTCAAGTCTCACGGATGGTATCGCTAGCATTTAATTAGAGTCCAATTACTACATAGCAGGTTGACACCTTGATGATTATAATAACGCTTGCAGCATCCCCTTCACAGTTTATTATAATCTAGGTTATGATTCTATAACGAGCTTGTTCAACTTATAAAATCTCGTAAACTCCGTATCGCAGCAAGTTTTTGAATGGAGTGACTCGATATCGATCCTATTGTGCGATGGATTTATTACCCAAAGTTTGACTAAAATTTGCTAAACTTTAATTGACAGTTTTTGCCGGAACAACTGTACCTTGACAAGGGTAAGTCGAGCGACGGGTTGGACGAGGCTGAAGATGAAGACGAAGAGGAGACGGAAGAGGTGGAGGATGAGGATGAAAAATTCAACATCCCCACCAAGGGCTCCAACGAATCCCAAAGGAACTTTCAAGTGATTGGTACGGTCATGGATCGCGAGGTATATAACACCATAAACGTTTTAGTCTGATCAGAATATCACATCTGCTTCCAGCTTGAATTGATCAGGATTAAGTTAGGATAGAATGTAAAACAGGATTAATACTTGCTCATTTTTTTTTTCACAGACTCGTCAATCCGAGGACGTAACGATGATAATTAGACATCCCAGTAATCGTGAATCGTACCTAAAGGAATTGATGAAATGTGGAATAATCATCTTCGACGTGACCCTGGACAATAATGAAATTGATGAGGCTCAATGGGCTTTCGAAGGTAGGGTCAGGTATTACGTGAAAGCACAGAAGTCTTGCTCCTTCGAAGTCAAGTTCATGGAGTCGAGAGTTATTCAGTTGGTACGACTTGTCGAGTTCGGCACGCTGCCAAGATGGCAGAGTCCGACACGTATCTTGGCACGTTGGCAAACCTAATGTAATCCGTTTAATTTTCTTCCTGGCCAAGAGCGAATTTTTAAGCACTGGGTTGCGCGAGCCAATTGTACCTGGACGTGTCGCGAATCTAATCAGTTAGGGAAAAACCGTCCGTGACTTTTCTTGCAGTGTAGCGTGACGGCTAAATTATTTGGATCAATTCAAGAAGCGCAAATATTTTTCGTAGACGCCTTCGTCCACTCGAGGACACAAACAACTTTGGTGTCTTTTTACATGGATGAAAGCCTTTCTTCTTTGTTGGGTTTCAGCTGTTGTCCAAGAGTTGGAGAAAATAGCGGAGAATACGCCAAAGGCTTTTAAACGTAAAGAGGAAGTGCGTTACTTCATTCTGATTTCGAACGTGATGACTTGGAGCTTGACGAAGCCTTTGGACCCGGAAGATCCCGAATTACCATTCACGGAGGTGAATTATAGGAAACGCAAGGCTCATCCTAACTTCAAGGAGCATATTCAGCTGGAGAAGGACATATTGGCTGCAAACAAAAATCCTGTACTGAAGGACAAATTCAAAACAGTTGTACTATGCTCTGGCATTACCTATGGCGACGAGGAAGATATCCTTCATTATCTATTCAAAATGGCCTGGGAAAATAGTACCGAGTTACCAATTTTTGGCAAGGGTCGAAACAAGATCCCATTGTTGCATGTGCGCGATCTGGTTACGTAAGTGACTGAGTTGTTCTAATCATCTGTTGGAGTTTGGGTATGTGGTAGACTGTTAAACTGATATTTTGAGTCTAACGTGCAAATTCGAAAGCAGGTGTTTACTTTGAGTTATCACTTAAATGAAAGAGGATACCGAGCGATTACGTTTAATCAGTAATTATGTACAAAGCTTAATTTGTGTCTATATTCACGGTATAGCGTGTGCCTAAATTGAGCCGTAATCGTTATTCATCATTAAGTCCTGATTAACGCGTTCTGTTACAGCACTGTCTATATGCTTATACGGAAGTGGCCATCTCTGAAATATATCGTTGCTGTGGAGCAGGAACTTGTTTCACAAAAGACGATTGTCAAAGTGCTTAATTATTAATAATACGTTGAAATAGTTATGGTTAACTTGACATTTGATAATTTTCTAAATAATATTTATTTATTATTTTATAGAGAATCGCCAGAGCATTGTCAACTGGGAAAGTCAAACATATCGTCCAAGAGGAGGCCTTTTTATTGTCTGACATTAATCAGCGTAACTACGACGCGATGACAATTAATTTGCGTATCGAACCAGCTTATATAATCAATCAGAATATCAGCTGGAATTACGAAACGCCATTCAAGAATAACATGGCAGCTATAGTTAAAGAATACAAGATGGCGCGTAATCTCCTTCCCATTAAATTAATCGTTCTTGGGCCGCCAGCCGCGGGAAAGACGCGTATTGCTCATCAACTCGCTAACCATTATCGTATACCTTATGTGTTCGTAAAGACACTGATAACGGATACCATACAAAAATTAGTAAGTTGTAACAAAGTTTTTAAGTCGTAAATTCATTAACGTCTGTCTTATTGCCTTAGAGTAATAATTGTAGAAACTCAAAAATATATGTGTGGTCAGGTTAGGGTTATTTAGTGAAGAAAATTTGATTTCGTACGAAATTCATATTGGACATCCAAAACGTAATAAACTTATAAAGTATTGTAATAAAGCTGCGTCGTTTTCTTAGGCGAACGAAGTCGAAATTGCGAGAAGCAGAAAGGTGGTGGAGGAAGTGTCACAACAGGATAAAGTCAAAGAAAATCCGAGTGACAGTCATGACGAGGATGAGGTGGATGAGGAGGAGGAGGAGGAGGAGGAAGACAATGACAAAGATGAGATCCCAGATGTGGAAAATCTGCAGGAGCAACTAAATGAGATGCGAAACAATCTTGCACAGAATAATGGACGTCTCAGTAATGATATCCTGAACAAGTTATTATCCATCATATTATTATACCCGCGGTGTATTAACCGTTGCGAAAGTGACAGTAGGGGATGAATTCGATTAAGATATATTAGGCTGTTGGTGAATGCGTAAGAGAACGCTGGAAAATTTGAATAATCGTAATTCGCACAAATATGTATTCACAAATGACGATGGGATTCGTGAATTTGAAGGAGAGAATGAAATTTTTGTTGGATAGCGAGGGTTGAAATGAAAAAAGGGAGGGGAAATCCTTTTGTGCTTTCGGTGATTTGTAATTCGCCAAAATTCGCATTACATAAAATTTATGTGGAATCTTTTACGTGGAGAGGATCCACTTGTTTTTTGGAGGTCTTACAAAATTTCTTATAACAGTATACATTAATGGTCGTTGTATGAATTTAGAATTTTTTTCAAACGACTCTTGGCGAAAGATTGCCAAAATCAAGGTTACGTTATCGACGGATATCCAAAAACGTTGGAACAGGCGAAAAGTCTTTTTGGTATTGCGGAAGACGAAGAACCTGAAGCCGTAGACGACGAGGAAGAAGAAGACGAGGTCGCCATGTTGGGTGGAAATACTAAAATTATACCGGAGTTCGTGATAGCGCTTGAAGCATGTGATGAATTTTTGATAGAACGTCTAATTAATCGTCCCGAAAAGGAAATTCAAAATACACATTACACGGAGGAGCATATGATGCGCAGACTGTTGGAATATAGGTAATTCGTTTATGATAATAAATAATAAATAAGGTTCCAAGTTTCTTAAAATTCCGTTAAGACATTCAAAGCGCAACTTTATAGCATATTTAATTGCGACATAAACCGATATGAAACAAGTGGTACGTTTTTTCACTTTCGAATATTGAATATTAAAAAATTGCAATCCGATAACAAACGAAACATTACTTGCCAACTAAATTTCATTTATGTTAAATTTTCATGAAAAACCATGTTTCTACCCTTGATGTTATTTTTCTCTTTTTACTATCTCTTTTTACTCTTATTTGCACAATCGTGTCGTTACTCATAAATTATTTCTTTCAGGCAAAGAAATACCGAAGACAATACTCCTTTGGAATTCTTCGACGAACTCGATATCCATCCTCTTATCATATCAATTGAAAACGAAACCTGTCCCGATATGTTCGAAACATTTGTTACATGCATTAAAAAAATCGGCAAGCCCCGAAATTACGGTAAGCAATAAATAAAGAATTAATATAATAAATATAATAAAAAAGAAAATAATTTTTAGCCGATAACGAGAAATTATCTATAATTTATATTGTCCTCTTTACTCGTATTTGTTCTACTTGCTTACTTTTTTCTCCTCTTTATACACTTTCCTTGTATTCTATCCATTGTATCTCCCACGGGAATGTATGGATTCCTTGGTACAAGAACGTTATCATTTCTATTCCCATTTAATCAGGGCCGAGCGCAACAGAAGTAGTGGATAGTAGAAAACGTGCAGATTCGAAAGCACTTGCAACAGCTGCTATCCAACGAGAGAGAGAAACCATCGAAGAATTTGCACGTAGGAGGGAAAGAGAGGAAAAGATGATGGAGTGGGTAAGTGGCTTATCGTACCCACAGTAAGACGATACGACACGTGTAGCTCCTGTTGTGAACTCGCCTTATACCATCTTCATTGGTTACTTCAAAAACATTTTTGAAATGCGCTTATCACTGTACAGGTACATACTATATGAAATTCCTTTGCCAGAAAACCTTTGATAAAGGAACAAATTCCACGAATACGTTGCTATAGAATACAGTCGACGTAATCACATTCATTTATAATCGTGTGTATCAAGCATAACGTGTTGATAACGTTCATGCGAAGGCTTATCAATCTATATGATGGATGTATATATTGAAGATTGAAGTAAAAAAAATTTGTTATTTTGAGTCATTTTTAATATAGATACTGAAGAAATATCGTAATTGGAGTATTATAGAATTTTATAATCGATTTTGATAATCGATAGTTTTTTGGAGTAAAATTATTGTATAATTATTATAATTACGTTAACAATAGATTGAGTAGATAAATGGAAATTTAGTATATAGAACTATGTGAATATGGTGAAAGGCGGTTTCGACTTTTTCATAAATATCGGAATTGTGGATGATCGTTTATTAAATGCATTGTCAGATCTATTTACTTTTTATCGGATGATCGATGGAATGTGCTTTTGAGGCGTTCGTGTACATAAATTTATCAGATAATTAATGGTCTATACCATCTGCCATCATGATTTTTAAAATTTTGTATGAATATTAAAAATTCATATTGGAAAAAATTTGATAATTTTTATTAATTTATTTTTATCAAAATTTGGTCAAACAAATTTTTCTTACATTAGATGCGAATTTAGAACAATTTTGTTTTCTATTAAATCATTAATAATTCCCTATTGCATCACAGTAATAGTTTAGTACATTTTGTTGATGACTTTGTTCGGTATTAATTTGCATAACTATAACCACTATCCCGAAATAGGGAAAACTTGTTGTGCTGAATATATCATATGATAAGTACGCAGTATAATATTTGTAAATTTCATGGAAACTTTGATCGGTTACGTGTCAAGAAATTGGCTTCAAGTTATTGGTATGTCTTCATTTCTGTTGAAACATTATCAATGATACATTCTCATAAGAATTTATTTTTACTATCACTTATCGTTTTATTTCAAATCTCATAGAGGATGCCGTTTTTCAAATTCTTATATGACGTTTCAAATTAAATATTGCATAATTTGAACGAGTTTGCTTCCAAATGTAAAATCGTTTATGTTACAATCTAGATGAAAAGTAGACATAGTTGTTTACGTTTCATTCACACCGTTCTGCACAATATGCCGCTATGGTATCGCCTTACCAATTTTGCTAAGTTTGAACACTTCGTTTTTTAGGAATTGTAAAAGAAGCTGATATCAGTATATACATTTATATATTGTCTGTGCTTTTTCATACGCAATATCTGCAATCAATAATTTACTTATAAATATATTTATTTTTGCAAAATAACATAGTTTCTACACCAAAATCATACGCAAAGCCATTTAAGCTTCATGTAATCCAACAATATTTATCGTTATCAATCCTATTTTGGGCGCAAGTAAAAATTCTACGTCTTTTAAAGTCCATAAAACTTTTGTCTAGCCAGCAAGTGTTACGACGAGATCGTAACTGCTTGTAGCAAAATTTTCCGTTACCTAGACTTTTTTCAAAGATAATACGTGGTAAATGAATGGAATTCAATGGTAATAAATGGGAAACCATTCATCACCGTTGTTAAAAGAATTGGCATTGGGAAATTTTGTTATGGTTAGTTATCATCGCAGTAAAAAAGAGCAACAATACTTTTGATATAGGTATGTGTACGTATAAGTAAATATGAAATTGAAAAATCCGATTTCTTTCACCAGTATAAAAAATTTTATATAATAAAAAAAAACTCTCTGACATGTCTAATCAGCTTATGCTTCCACCCTTACGAAAATCATAACATTGAAAGGACATAACTCTTCACTGGGACTCCCAACTTTTTTGTCTTTTACTTGTTTCTGCTTAGCCATAAAAAAATTACTTTGACACACTAACGAGCTTTAGAATCAAAATAGAGTTTTAAGAGTTTAAATCCATATAATGGGAAAACTCGAATTGCACATACTTGACTTATTTTACAACTAAAAAATAACTTTCTACAAAAAAGAAGTATTTGACGCCTAGCTTATAATTCATTATGAGGAATGTAAAGTTTTTATCACAAGAATCAGCGAGGGCAATGACGTTATCATTGATGGGAATAATCGATTTCGTTTCCATCGATCTGCTCAGCGGATATTAAAAGCCCGCGAAGGAAACAGACATTAAACTCATCGCTGATTGAATTTTCGAAATCAGCAATAGCCAAGATTTGGCGCAATCTTTAAAATTAATTTTCTGCATTAATACTAATTGATAAATATGAATTTTTAATTCGATTAGTAATTTATATATTTATGGTATTTTAAATGCATTTAACAAATGTTATCATAATCAAATAATAATTATCATTCACTGTTATTTTCGATTTAGACGAATCTACTAGAAAAGCTAAAAGACGAAGAAGAGGAACAGTTATGTATTTTGGGAGAGCCTTTGCGTAATTATTTAATGAAATATGTATTTCCGACTCTGACCCAAGGACTCATAGAAGTGGCCAAGTTACGACCAGAAGACCCAGTTGACTTTCTGGTAAGTAAATATGCAATTTAGCTCGTTTTAAATTAGTTTATTCACTGGTATTCTCTACATAGCGTTATATCATGTTATGAAGTTGACTCTATATTTCCTAATTTTATTTTATTTTTGTTTACATGCAATCCTTATTTATATAATTCGTATCAATCTTTCTTAATTAACCACAAGAACGATTTTCAATTTAAGACCCGATGACACTCAATAGAAATTTTTTTATCACAAAATAAGAAAAGTCTACTTATTAAAAGTCATTGATATGCAAATTTTTTTTCAAAAATTCTCAAAACGTTATCAGTTATTTCAGCGGTATTCGTATCAATAATATATGGATAAGATTGTGTTGAGTAAAAATCGATTCAAATTAAACCACTTTTATACGACAATATTCGACGAATGTAATTGACATTGTAGTATGTTAATGTCACATAGACATACCATGTGTTATGTTAATGACGATATTTTTATGGAGCTACATATTTCTTTGTAAGAAAAAAATATTTTATGAGGGTCGATTAATAGCGGGTCTCCCGTATTATATAATTCATGCGTTGACGACCCCTTCTTATTAAGTTTATACGTAACATGAGTACCATTTATTATTTCAGATTAGTTCTAAGCCCTGGGAATATTAGGTATAACGTTAAGAACATTTTGCGCAATCCAAAAGTTTTCGCTGAATAAATTTTCAGGCGTAAGATAATATGAATGCTCTAGGATATGCCAAAACTTTATTTTTCAAAATTCTGGAACAAAAAAGTGTCATACATTTTAGTGATAATTATATAAGTTGATGAATTTGTCTTCGTTTTGGTTTAATATTCGCAAAAAAATATGGGAATAATAAATTCATTTTATTTATTATTCTTTTTAAGTCATTGTTAATATTTCCACGCCATTTTTTATTATTAATTTAACAAAGTTTTAACCACGTATAAGTTACGTAAGTTTATCCAGCTCTGACCTACAATATAACATAAATATATATTATATAAAATGATAATAAATATTAGAAACAATATAAAAGGGTTTTCCCCTTTTAAGTTTTACTAACTTTTTTATTTCATTTTATTTCGTCAATATCAAAATTCGATATTAGTAGGTTCATCATGTAAAGTGTTTTACGTAAAAATATTTCCTGCCATTTTATCCTGAACGGTTTAAAATCTTTTTGCCATTTTTTTATTTGAATATTTATTTTTGATAAATATGATGAAAAATTATGAATATGTCATTTTGTTTCAAAATCCAACAATTCAACGACTGTTTTCATAACTGCAGTCGATTTTGGGAATCAGCAAACTGAATATTCTTCAGAGCTTATTATTTACCTGGAAATATTGATTTGGACAATTTAGTATACAAAGCTTCGGTAAATTTGTTCAAGTGAATATGAATAGCATGGATTTCGTGGAAACAATAATTTCGCATTCCCATCGGACTTAATCATATCGTGTTGTCGTATTTTCCGATACAATTCCTTTGCTACCCAATATTCATCATCATTCATTCGTAATGGAAAAAGAGAATTTCAAAAGCAACGTAGGATTTCTATTCGTTTTCCTTTCCATCGCAACAACAATCGCTGCACTTTTCTATAGACGAATATGTATACATATATGTATACACACACTAAACACATATATGTATACATTAGCAGTTCGCACAGTTGATTGAAAAATTACTAAAGATAGTGGAATTTTTTCAAAATTTATTTTTCAAAAATTTTATATCCCTATATTTTTTAAACACTAATTTAAATTAATCAATGGGTTTGTAAATCAAGAAGAGATTATTGTTATAGGCAAGTTGTAATTTATTCTTTAAGGAGATAAATCTAAATACAAGGCCTAGAAACGAAATGCAGAATTTGCAGAATTTATAAAATTACTGAAAGAACCTTTTCCTGGAATTCTCTTTGGGCTTATCGATTAATTAAAATCAAAATCCAGTTGACGTTTCTCTCTACCCCCAGCGAATAATGCATAGTGCGTAGAATTATTTTCGTTGATTTACGGCAATGTTTACGCTTTATGGGTCCACACGTCACGTATCACGTATCACGTAAAGATGAGTGAAAAACAAGTGAAGCCATAGTTACTCTGTTAAAAGCTATTGTCTTCTATAATAGACGATAATGGTTGCGACTTTGCCTATCTGTACATAAATATATGTAGAATAGTCCATTGTCCGTATATACATGTGTGTTGTGTATAAATTTGGGGTTGGGCTATTTTGGAGACGATTTGACTTACTCATTGATTTTTTTGAGGACACGTGGCTGTTTTGAGGTCTTTCTTCGAAGAATTTTCAGAATAACGGCTGTTTTGAGGAACATAAAGCGGGGTGTCACACCAAAATTGTTCAAATTTTTTCAATGCTAGACACGTAGAGTTGTGATGGGCTTAGAAAACATTTCGTTAGATTAGGACGGAGTAGAATTCCAACGCTATGATGTCCCAAGGTAATAATTTAAAAGAAAAAAACGCATCAGCTCGCTATTGTGAACTCCGTCCCGACTGAATTTTAAAAGATAAGAAAATAATGCGTACTTCTTCAGTATAGGACTGATCCTGTCGTATAACGAAATGCGATTGAAAAATATTTAATAAAGTAAATCCCCCATAACGGAAGCCTTATATAATTTTGCGAAAAGCAGCTGGCAAGAACTCACCCTTAAGAAAATCTATTTTTCTTGTCAATTTCATGCTCCCTCATGTGAACGAGCATAATATTGCCAAGATCGAGTAAACGCTTTTACCATAGAAATCCGCCCTTTTAAAACGTGACTTTATCCCTTTGTTTAAGTTTGCTAGATTATGTGTACTTAGGGCGGGACAATTCTGGAGATTTAAAAAACCGCTGCGGTGGCTCATTTGGTTTTGATTTGATTACACAGGGTTATTCAGGACTATTGCACCACCTCAAGATGGTTCTACAGTAGGCATTTATGGAATGTAACAAACGCGCTAACTTTAAGTCGTGTAACAGTCCTGAATATCCATACATATACACTTTACAGCAAAACTGTTGACAATTATTCTACACTTATAAACAGTAATTCCTGCTGAGGTTACGTCATTGTGTCGCAGTACATACTTTTGTTTTATCCAATTTACGTAAGTCTGACAGGAGGACCTTATGTATTACCTACATCAAAAAGCTTGACGGTAGAGCACAGTGTATTTCAAGTGTATAAAGCAAAGTGGGGTCTGCGGGTTTATGAAGTACACGAACGAAGCTGAGTTACGTTCAATTATTTGTTCGGTCTACGTAGACATACATTTTATATAATACACGTATATATGTATACAATGATATAGATATATTCTATGGTTAAACCTTGTTTGCATGGAACTTAGATAAACAAGATTTTTTATACGCTGCTACATCTGAAAATGATAATACAAGTGGGGAAAATTTTATACTTGCCTCAACGTTTTACATAACTCCATTCAAATTGCTTACATTTTTGATCCCGTTATTCCATTCAATTTGAACTTGAACGAATTCCAGAATTTTGAGAATTGTCAAAACAATTTAATGGAATACGCGGTACTTATCCCATGTTGTGTTGATCGAGAGAACGTAAACATATAACATGACTTTTACCTGGCGTAAACATACGTGCCAATTCGTACGTCAGACAGTGATATTGGATATATAGACGTATCGATTTATTTGTTCATAATTGCAAAATTGATTCGATATTGAACGATAAGTTTATTATACGGGTCAATCAAGTTGTAATTAAATATCGAAATTTGATAATATAATCGTAATGGTTTATTTCATCATTTTTTGCCAATGTCATAATTGCCTCCATTCGCTTCTGGTATTTCATTTGAGTAATTAGGTATGACCAAAGGGTCTCGACGAACTGGAACGAAATGTTTCGCGGAAAAACAAAAGTCGAGAAAATAGGACACGGTCGATTTTGATATTCTGCAATAATGACGAGTGGACGAATTACAAAAATTTAAAGAAAATTATGGAAATCATGATTTTACGTTATTCCTGTGCAATCTATACGGACGTTCGGTCGAACAAAAATAAAAATTCTATGTGACCAAACGTGTTTGACAAACTTACGTAATCACCATGACGACGATGGGTTTTCGTCATTTATAAATGATAAGACGATGATTAGGGGCAGGGGAAGGCTTTCAGGGCTGCCATTAGCGTATTTGTTATGTAGATGCCGCATTTTCGAGGAAATGTTCTTACTTGATGATATCCTAATTATACCTTCCTCTCACCCTGCCCAACCCATCCTCTAAATAGAAACCTTTTTTCAGGCGGAATTCCTGTTCAAAGAAAATCCTGAGGGAAAAATGTTTGAACCTGATTACACAGAGACTATGAGCATGCTTATGGATGCCATCGAGCGTCTCCAGCAAGACATTCTACCCTGTGATCAGTTAGACAAAGACCTGAAGAAGTACTTGAAGGTAAAGCCGGATTCTGAAATCGATTTCAATGAGGAGGATGGACAACAATTCAACGAGGAGAGTACACTCTCTATATGTAAGCAGCCATATTTTTCTGAGGAGTCTGAAGGATTTTCCTACATGGAAGATTCGGAAGGGAGACCTACGTGAGTCTACGTGATTTTCTTGTAAGCGTCATTAAAGATTTTGCGAATAAAGAAGGCTGCAAACATTTTGTTATACCTGTTAAAAGAATCTACTGCGGATTATATTTAACCATTAAATTTAAGCGAGACTACCTCAAAGTACCAAAATATATGTACCACCCACGTTCTCGTTATAAAAAAAAATTATTTCGAAATATGTTACGAAGTTCAAAGCTCAAGGGCAATTTTTTTCAATAATGTCCATTGGGAACCCTATGCTCCAAATGAAATATACACATGGAGGGTTAAAAATACGTAGCTATTTGTATTTCAAGATTTCCTACAGGGAACGAGCTTTGCGCGCAATGACCTTTCAACGTGTAGCTGTACTGTGATAAAGTCGATTATCAGCAACGTAACTGGGTTCGTTGCGCTCTCGCCCTTGAATTTCTGCGTGGCCCACCTATTCGGGAAAGAAACTGGGAAAAAGCACGTCCTCTATAAATAAATAGAACTTTCTTTCAGGTCGAAGGAGCTTCTCCTTTTCGTGCGGCTCCCTTTATTTGTATCCAATAAAATACTTAGAGGTGAATTTTGGGACTTTGACAGGTGGAGTGCTTCTCTGTGTAGTATCTACTTTCGTATGTATCTTCAGGTTTTGTTAGGTTGTACAAGGTAAAACTATATGTCGATATTTTAGCGATTGGGGTGACATCTGTATGATCCTGACCGTAACGTCACCTTGACCTCCGGGGCACGCGTCGTGAGGGATAATAAAATGTCGGATTGTAACAATGAAATTTGTAAGCATTTTTTTTTGCTTTTTCTATACTGATAGATCATTTATTAATAGTGATAAAAACTTTTTTGTAGTTTAGATAAAAAATTCATTTCTTCATCTCGACGGTTTTCCAAGCTTTTACTTCTTTTGTATTATATTTGTTGATACACTTGGAATTGTTTTTATTAATTCAAAAGATTTATGCTTTCATGAGTATGAATGGATCGTTAGGATCAGATTACGTTTGATTGATGAAGCTGAGATATTTAATACAGAAATTCTAAATTTTGTCAGATTCAATAGTTTTTAGTTCGAAAACTATCTTAACGTATAGTATATCATACGAAATTTGTAATTGACGTGGCTCAAACTAAGAAATACAATTTTTTAGTAAAAAAAATTTTTGACTGTTTTTGCTTCTTCAATTTTATTAAAATTCTGTAGAATTGTCTGAATACAGATTCGAGGGAGTTTCTATTTCGCAATGGGTACGTCATTAAATTTATCATTTTATCGTATAATACAATGATTGTTTGGATCATCTTAAAATTTGGCCTAAAAGATTTTCCTATTGATCCAAAATTCATGTCTGTTAAATCTAAATTTCAAATTTGAGCACGACCTGGTACATTCTTAAGGTATATCATTAAATAATAATTTATGAAAATTAAATGCAGCCTATTGTGACAACTTTAATCGTCATATAGTTTGTAATGAAGATACTCATAACGCAATACATTAGTGTTCAGAGCACAACACTGGAGATATGTTCTAAATTGTCTATCATTAGTGCAGGGTAAATACGAGCAGAGTTTCGAGTTATCCTGCCGTAAACTTTCGCCGGTTGTTCCATTTATTAGTGCAGATTTAACAAACGGCACTTCTGGTTAAAGGCGCATGCTTATGATTTGCCGCTTCCGACATACCATGAATTTAATATCGAGCCGGTGAGCCTCTTATGGGCCAAGGTCGAAGTTACTCTATTGTTCCATCATCTCGGAATATAATTCATCATTTTACAGAACGTTTCAAAAAATTGTATCGCTAAATTCGACTTTCAATAAAGATTAAACGTTCGTCATTACGTACAAGACTTATTTTATAGCAATTACGAGAACGTATCGAGCATGGAAAAAAAAGTCTTTTTGATCATTATAATTGTTTAACCCAAAAACAATCGCAATCCGACATTTTTTATCGTTATAGAAAACCAAAATATTCTTTTTTGCATTTACCTAATATTGCTGAAATTTCTTAATTTTTGTTTAATGTAAAATAATATTTAACTATCAGTACAAAAATATTTTTTATTGAATACTGAATTGTTATAATCACGATAAATTTTTTGTTTATCACAGAAGAGTTCATGACAATTTTATGTGATATTATTTAGGTTACTAGTATATTTATAAAAATGAAATTCACGCTTGAATTTTGAAAAAAAACTCTAAAAATTCTTGCATCGTTCGTTCAGTCTCACGTGTGAATTCCATTGGAATTCGTTAATTTCACGAGTGCTTCGTTGAACGCAAAAAACAAAACTTCATGTAAAAGCGCGAACACAAAACGCGATACCTTTATTTGCAGTAGTAAAAAATACCCGCATAGCATCGGGAAACCATGAAATTCCTATGAAACATATAAATACAAATAGCGCGCCCGGAAAAAATTAAACGCACCCTCCCAAGTCAAGCTCATCGCCATTCCAAGAGAACCCCCACGAAACTGGTCCAAGGTCTCAAAAAGGTATTGACATCCCGAAAAATTGATTTTCCACCACAAAAAAAAACGACAATTAATTACCCAGCATACCAAATCAATCCGAATAGTTTCAATTTCAAGACATGCAAACTTCGACGCCTCCAAGTATATCTGTATATTCAAACACCTGTTAGCAGTAGTTCACTCGTGTGGGCGGCTGGTCACATCGCCTTTAAACGTTTTATCAAATCGATCTCAAAGTTCTGATCAAGTAAGATCAAACGCTTAGAAACTGATATGAAATTCAGTGAAAAATCAGCAAACTCGTATGACAAAATAAATAGTTCCAAATGATCCAAGTATTACGGGAAATAATGAAGTTTGAATTTTTGAATTTCCCTATCCCACCCCCAACCCCCCTACCCTCTTCCACTACCCAAAACAGTAATAAAAATAATTACTTACCGGCATGCCCCTGCAACGAGTGATTGGCTTCTTCGCTCGGCACGACGGTTTCCTCGAGAATGCTCTCAGAGGCTGTCTTCACCACTCCCATGACGAGTACTCAGTGAGAGCAGGTTATCAAGATAAGTCCCGGTGTCTTTCGTGTGATTCGTGCCGCGGTGTCTGCCGTGCGGAGAAAGCAGCGCCGGCGTCGACGTCTCGGGGTTCTGCGCCTGCGCGGTTCACTGACGTCACGGGCAACCCCTAGGCCCCTATACGATGCGAGCTAGGCCAGAAACAGGGAGCACAGGGAGAGAGCAGGGAGAGGGCAGGGTGGAGGTGAGCTAGCTGGCTTGCGATGGATACGGATGGCAGGGGTTGCTGCTGCTACTGCTGATGCTGATGCTGGTGAGGATGCTGAGACCACTAGGGTGGGGTGCGGCTACGTCGACGAGCACAGGGGCAATGTCGACCAACTGGGTCTCGGTGAAGGTCCCGGCTTTCTTTCCCGATAAAGGCTCACCCTCTCCTCTTCGTCCCTCTTCGGGTGATACTCTCTCAATCCCGTAGCTTCCACCGATACTCAATCTCTCCCTCTCCCTCTCTCTGTTTAGCTATCCCCTCGCGTCCTCTTCTACCTACAGACGCGCATCACTTCCGCCCTGGGCAACTGTGCTCCTACTTTTTTTTTCTCATACCAGTCTACCTACCACCACATGATCCTTCTACTCGCACGGTCTCATCACCTTCTTCAACCTAGTCAACTCTACTCCACACCCTACTCTACTCTGATCTGCTCCACGCGAATACACTTTACCTCCAATCGTTATCATCCGTCTCCTTCGCCCTCTTCAAGGTCTCCTTCTGTCTCTTTAATCTCTTTACCAGATGATAGCCCGGGCCTCCTCTTGTCATCCAACCAGTTGCAGTAGGTAGATGAATATAACGCAGTACTTGTTGCACGCGAGAAACGCCGTATCTTATACGGGCCGTTTCCACCGAAATGCTCCTCTGCCAGACGGAGCCTTTCAAGGACGCGATCGATCCGAGTTCACTCAAGGTCGACATTTTCTCAGGTTGCCTGGAGTGCCTGCTGCAAGCTCAGCTCACAGAAGCGCACTATCTACGCGCTTTCTGCGTGTCTGCTCGTGGCGTGAATATTGTTTCAAGGTCATCCTACGGATCGATGTAGGTTCATTGTATGTATGGACTCTCTTTTTATAATAACGAGATCTTGTATTTTTTCTTTTTTACTATTTTTTAACCACTCCCTTGGTTATTAACAAAAATTAATAGCCGTATGTAACCGTAATTGATGACCGGTTCTTTCGCAGTCACGTATTTTTTTGAAGATTTACCATTGGGCGTTGGGAGAAAGGAACCGAATGGAATTTAACGAATAAATGAGCGAGTGACTACATGACAGTTCTCAGTAATCTTGTACTTTGCGTCGAATAATATTTCGCAACATAAAAAACGAAGAATTTTGAAAAGAAAATAAAGAATACGTTTTTCATTTTTTTTTGTATTATATCAATTTACTTATAAATGGGTATTTTGATATTATTCAAACGTTTCCGTTCGATATTGCTTTCAGATATCTTGAAAAATTAGGCTGCTGCTTCGAGCATTTCTTGTAATTCCCATTAGGGATTCCGTATAACGAATCTTGATTTCAGTCACGCCATTTTTAAATCCAGAAGTCGTGTAAACCCTTCGAGTCACGTATTGGCATATTCATAAATATTATTTAATATTCCCGTATAGTACTATTTGAATTGTACTCAAATACAAGAAATACCCTAGCAATGAAAATTCGTACAAAGTGGAACAATTTTGTATACGCTTTACGTAACTTCATATGTTCCCAATGAAAAAGAAAAGGTTATACAGAATCCCCAATCTCGGGCATAAGAAAAAGATATCTGATGTAATATGAGCTTCGTTATATTCGAATCACGAACAGAGCGATCCTCATATAAAAACACATTTTTTTCATTCCTTTCATGTAAAAACTATTAAAAGTATAGGGGAGATCGATTTTTGTATTTCAATCTAATATTTCCTTCAAAGAAAGAGCATCGACGTTGCTACAAGGTACTTTCTGTGTCTTGAAATCTTGTATTTAAAAAATTTGAAAACTTCTCCAAAATATTTCCCACTGACATCCAACCACGGTAACATTGATCGATGGGAAGGTTATAAAAATAAAAAAGAAACCCATCACGTCAAATCGCCCTTAAAGTATCTACATAGAAAGCGGCTTGAATGCATGGCGTTGAATAGGGCCAGCATATTCAAACGTCATTCTCGTTCCACGAGAGTCACCATTATGAAAGTTTTGATATAAAAGGCTGAAAATTTCTTATGGTTTTGTATTTTTGGTTTTGGTGGCCTAGCAACACCCTAAAAATATAGCGGGAAATACAAAATAGTTTGAATTTTCATTTTGATACTTTATAAAAAACGAAAGTATGAATTTATATACGTGTTATTTTACATTTCAAAATGATAGCTGACGATTTCATTGTTACTCAAAAATTAGTTCAATACCGGGACTAGACTCACTTATCTGGACGCCCGCCCTAGTCTTTGACTGCCAAGGTCGCTCGAGTGAGGACGCCTCTCACCGTAGGAGCGGCGAGAATATCGATTTAACTTGTTGCATACGTAAACAAAGGTACCTTCGGCAAAGAGGGGCGGGCTATACGTAATATAATAAACTAAATATAACATTACGGAAAGTGTGTAGCATTATCGTAATTAAAATTGTAATACGTAAAAAAATATCTGAGATGGTGGTCGACAGAATTGTGACTGACAGATGAATTTATGACTATCCGTAACGGTTCGGCAATACTAGTATTAATAGTATTAATAATAGGACACAGGGTTAAAAAAATGTTTAAAAGATTTAACGTGAAAGTTTCGGTTTACGGAATTCTCAATATTTTTTATAAATTTAATTTCAGTACCTTTATAGCGTGTTAAATGACAGACGTGGATCAATTAAAAATGTTTTGTGTAATTGATATCGAACGAAAATATACGTTTATAGATATACATGTAATCCAGACTCATTTTTTGTGCTAATCGTGGTAACCCAAGGGAACAACGTTACCGAAACGTAAGTCTGTAAAACGTCATACAATGAAATTAGAAATTAGTGGCAACGCGCGGCTATATTTAAAAGAACTGACAGACTTGAAAGAATAACAGTATCTGTATGAAATTTTGCATCCCTTTTTAACTCACAATTTTCAGTGTATATTTTTCACAGTTTCATCGCACACAACTTCTAGTAGATTCTGGTTAAGCCTCGCAATCGATATTGAGCTTTATTTCTCTCGGAGCTATAAAAGCAAACAGAGACTCTTAAATGGTCAGGGCGCGTATAAAACGAGCAACATTAAAAACAAAAAAGGGGATAACAAGACTCGAAGGAATTTGTTGAAGAACGATAGCGCCATCTTTATTACGGGTTACGAGTACGGTCAAAATTGGGGATGATAACAAATTTAACGCAGGACATGTCAGTTTCATTGTAAGATCCTTACCAGTCAATTTTGCAAGGATTACGCATGCCAGGATTGTGGATGGACCTTGACGTAGAAGAATTTAATATCTGCTAATGCGTTATTAACCTTTCTATGCGTGAACGATCGTAAGAAAATTGTGAACGCTCCTTTACCATTGAGGTCTTTCAGATTTTTGGATAAATTTGTATTATTTCCACAAGAAAAATATTAAAGAAAAAAAAGCTCTTAAGTATTTTTTTTTACGAAATATGTCTTCCTATTTCTGCGAAAGATTGTTCATCCGTTAAGTAAAAGGGAGGATAATTTTAAGTCTTTGTTTTTTCATCTTTAAGAATACGAAGAGGAAATCGCATTAATTCACGTCACGGGGTATAACGTCATTCGGATAAATCAGTACTGTCCCAAGGTATAATCCTGATAAGTATTAAAATGACACCATCACCTTTGCCATTTTTTGTAATCATTCTCGTAAATAAAATGAGACAGGGAAAAATAACAGTAAAATGTTAAAGGAGGTTAGGTTAGGTAAAATTACAAGTTTTTGGGAAGCACCTACCATTCCGTAACCTTCACAGTGAAGATTGATTGATTGTAATTTGTTTAACGTGTCTCATCCGTGGTCAATCTTATAGAGTCAGTACATTAGTTTCCGCCCAGATGGCAGCACAGTCTAGATGTTCACTACACGGCAGGCTTTGATTATCGATATTTCCATTTTATTGTAGACATTTATTCCTAAGAAGACCATCCTAGAAATACCTTACGGTCGATATACATATCAACGACTTGTAGGTTGATAACACTGAAAGAAAACGGAAGGGCTAATTTATTTTCCTATCAAAGAAGAAGGTGTGACTGACAAGCCAAGCACGGTCGGTCATCAAGTTGTATAAGGTAAGCACGCGAGGTTTTTCCAGAGATTGCAGCTCGTAATGTTCCTACCGTATATAGAACCGAACGCAAAGTAAAGAGAATGAAGGACAAAGAGTAAGAGAGATTGCAATCAGCAAAAGAAGCCATGGAATTTGCATGAGCAATAAAAGTGAATTTTCACGTGACATCGTGATGACATTTGTTGCGACCATTATTGAGGAGTCTGATTTTCAAAATGAAATGCAATCAAGATTCTGCTGATTGAATTGCTTACCGTTAGTATCAAGGATTTCGGTTAGTAACTTTCTACGAATTCACTCCAGTAGAACGATCCTAATGATAAGGATGTAACTATATCATTTCCAATTTATACGCATATCGATAAATATTTGCCAGGACACGTTCTGAACTCCACGTTACACGAAGCGGTAATTTCAGTCCATGTTACACGAATGAGATTTTTCAACACTGTTCCCTCTATCGACCACCTCAGGAATCTTCTAATTACCTGTGTAGGCCATATGCCCGTCTGCCGTAGATTCTTTATTAGATTCCTCACAGAGAACCTTTTCAGACACGCTAAGACATTTTCACGAATCACGAATGATTTTGGGAATCACATAAAAAGTTGAACCGTTCTAATATTTGGGATACGTGGGTAACTTTCGGGTTTTGTCAATTTTTACGATCTACAAATGGCGTGAGCAGGGTTATGTCTTGACGAGCATACAAGGAGAAATTGTGAGGATCATTAACATTAGAAATAATTAAAGACGACACGCAACGTTCAATTAGCAGTCACCCTAAAAATTCCGGTCGAAAAAAATTTTACGACGTTACTTGAGAACCAGCAAACATGGTGCCTCTACACAATGATGCTGCTACTCAGTCATTTAAATTATTCATACCCGGGCTGGAGTACGAGCTGCAAAAGAATCGAGAGAGAATGGAAGGGGTAAGTACGAGGAATTGTTAATTAAGGATTTGATGTTAGGAATATTATTACGTAACAAAGATTTAAAAACAATAGGCTTTTTACTTACAAAACTTTAAACGGCTTTATTGATCTTTATTGTACAATTCGATGCTCAAGCATCCTCAACGTATAGTAGGTATGTTCTTTCGGTACACCTAAAAAAGAAAAAAGGACTGGCGCAGACCTTAATCCCTCCTTTTTCAATTAGTCACTTCCCGAGCATGATGCGGTTAGTTAATTTTCTTTTTTTTGTTTTCATATGCGTAATGTATACTCTCGTAGCACCTTATCTTAAATAAAATATAAGTTAATAGTTTTGTAGGTTAGACCGTATGATGAAGTTGAGCAGGTGGTGTACGTTCCGGCGATTATGAATTCCCATTAACAGTGCTGACAACGGACCAATCCCACTTCGTCGCAGTTCATACACTTCAGGGCGACGAATTCCGTGGTGAAGTCGTTGCGATGAACGGACTTTTTACTGCCGTTGCAAACTGGACACGGTAGAAGACGATAGCCACCGCAAATTTTACAGGTAGTACACGCGTCCGCACTCTGTGAAACAATAAGAGAGTAAAATAAATGAATATCGTTTAAAAAGCTTTCATTTGTTAGTTCATTTCCGTCTTTTCCGCAATGGAGTAATCGCTGTGAATGAATTTAGCTGTTACGGGTTAACCACGGGAAATTTTATCGATCTTACTGTTTCAATGATTTGTCACGCTGATTTCGCGCTTCTTCTTCAACGTCAATATCAATTCGACCCTTAAGATGGACTGTACTTTCTATTTCTCTCTCTCATTTGTGTTGGTAATAGCGACGATTAAAAAGTGGGATAGTAAATAAGATTAAACGAAACAAAGAATCGAATTCAAAAAAACCAGGCAAGCAATGTTAAAAGATACGTTGTTGTAAAACTGACGGATTTACATGAGAGGAAACTGAATGAAAAAATTTTGAAAAAGAAAAAAGACGACAATGAATGACTGCAGCATTAAAAAATCGGTTTCGTAGTTTAGACATAAAGTGATGACTAGTAAATATGTATATACAAATATTACAGTCAACCACATTACTCTGTTGCTTCTGTAGCCGAATACAAATTTTTAAAGAAATAAATGTTATTCAGTACGTATCGCGTGACATAACTGAGAGGCGTGCGCATGCGCACAATAGAAGGAGTGTGGCGCCACGATCGGGATCGCAGTGACAAACAAGATGGATGTCCATTGTAAATAGTGTTGTATAAACTACAGATAGAAAGGAAATAAATATACAGTTTCAGTTTGATGTGCGTTTACTTTCAAAGAAGAACAAACCGTTTCGTAATATTATGACAATACGAAACTAGACGAATATGAGGTAATTCAGAACCGAAGGAATGCTTCCGGGAAACAAGAGAGTGTAAAAGACCTTTATTTGATGCAAGGTAAGTCCCTATCGCTTGATGCCGAAATTTACAATCGGTATGACAGAGTAGGAGGCTGCAAGGAATATAAAATAATGACTAGGAATTGACGGTGAATTGGTGGGTAAGGTTAGATACTGTCAGATAAAAGTGAAAGGATTGTATAACCTTGTGTCTGCAACGATCTACGCTATGCACACAGATTCCTTTAGGATATACAATACGCGTGCTGTTCGAGTCTTATTTCTTGTTGTCTGCCTGACGTATGTAGGTAGATCAAGAGATATACATAAATTCATGAGCACATATGTTCACCGTGAATAGTTTTGTACTATAGCTACGACTGAAGGATGAACGAGTTTGGATTTTTCCAAAAAGAATTTTTCCTATGAATAAATTTAAGCTAGATTAATTTTTTTACATGTCTTTATATTCAAATTTTTAACGGCTCTCAAATATTTGCGACTTTCATGGGCGTTTTTTTTTACAATTTAACTGACTGACTTCCAAGCACTAGTTCTATCACGGATTGATGATGGCGCCAGATGCACTTCTCTTATCATAAACTCCCATCTGAATGATAATTTTCAACGTTTTATACTTCTACGAACTTTATTTGGCGTGGTGCGGGATCCCCGTATTTTTTAGATTGCTCGATATTCTTTACGAATTCTAATTATTCGCACGAATGCTTTTTGTGCGTGAACAGCGAAGAATACACAAAAAAATGTTGGAGAATCGTATGGCAGGTACAGATTGTGTATAAATGTGTTCTGTGATGGATATGTAACAATTTATATGGTTGAGATATTCGTACGAGTTTATATTCGAAATTTGTGGATGGGTGAGCTCACTGGCTCTTTTTTTATCTGCTTTTTTATCCATCTAGAAATATATATTGTATCTTCTGTACTAACGAGCAAGCTGCTACGTGACTTTTTGCATAGGTTTTTTTTTAATAAGAATTGCCACGGTGCGCTACACGGGGTTTTCATAGTTCTTTGAATAGTTTCCACGTAGTTCTTAGCTTCCTGATAATCTTGCTTCCGTAACGAATCAATTTTCGTCTTTCTCAAACCTTTTCTTTTCAGTGTGTCAAATACGGCGGATTTGTGTATACGTATAGTCTGTTTTATCTGGCACTGTTTTATCGCATACCACTTTCCTGCGCTCAGATTCCGTCTAATTGCAACCACTCTTGCTCCCGCTTTGCCGCAATAATTGCTCAATACGTTCAACGTCCGAATGAAATTGAGTTGAGAGAGCAGATAGATGAAACCAATCCTGATGGTAATTTGTTCGCTGATATAAGATCCAACAATTTTTATAATTTCGCGCTCTGACCATTTTCGAAATTGGACGTCTCGTTTGTTACAGCAAGTAAGGGGGGGGGGGGGGATAAAAGATTTAAAAAATCACATTTAAAATAAAAAGCTCACATTGCGTAATACTCAACAAGGATATCATTATACAGATTAAATTAATTACAAAAAAAATAAATTACCTTATAAGGCTTAAGCATGCGTCGAAGTTCACCCGACTCATTAAGTCGTTCAACTGCGTCTGCATCCTAAAAAAAAAGAGAGAGAAACAATAAAATCAAAATAACCCAAATATCAATTTTCAAAAAAGCACCAGCCAAAAAATCAAGATAAAAAAGTGTTTTATCTCAAAATCTAAATTGCGACTTCTATCCAAAAACGAAAAAATAAAACGTATAATAATAATCTAATCGAAAATGAGTCTCAGCCGAAATACCGTCAATCTAATTGATACGCATTTGCCAATGCTCTCTATTTCCAGGATAATTAAAATCAAAAGACAGGGACACTTATAGAAACACGAGCCAATTGCGTTCCACGTGTTTTTTTTCACACTAACCAATTATACCGCATATAAAATAATAATATGACGCAAGCTGATTGGAACGCAGTCCGCGAATACACTGACACGTTAACAGAAATATATAGAGACAGTTACAGGAGAACAGCTCTAAGTGGTAACACGTAGGCAAAGCTCACCATTCGCTCTCGCTCATGTCCTTGGATCAAATAGCTTGACATTTCACTTATGTGTATATAGCTAAGCCATATACGTTCCCGCCAACTCCCGATCCAAAGTTTCATTCTGTATGTACCAATCATATCCCCAAATAAAATTTTATCCATACTCAGTATGCTTCTCCGTTATGCTAATTATATAAGGACAGCTTGAACTCTCGTATATGTCAAACATACCCAAAGTACATTTTATTCTATTTATCTTGAACGCCAAAGAATTCTGTGAATGGAGTCGAACAAATAGCGCGTGAATGAAAAGGTGTCTCATGGCCTCGATGTAACCGACTCTTTCAGCTTCTCACATAACGGACTGGAAGTAGCTATACGTATATAAGACAGTACAGGAAGATTTCATCTCAATTTACAGTACACCGGGTATAGCTTAACGTGACGACCAGTTGAATGAATCCAGTGTTAAATACACCGTGGGAAAATAATAAAGTTGATAATTAAAGATTATATTAAAAATATTTATCACAGTGATCTAGCTTATTACGTGGTTTCCGTATATAGTTCTTTATGACGTCATTGCTACCGTTACTTGTAATCACCATGTGCCAATGTTATTAGACACTTATTAAAGGCTGATTTTATTTCATACAGGCTGCTGTCAAGAAACATGTACTTGATTAGACAAGATTAAGAAAAGAAGAAAAAGAAGGTGCACCCGTATTGCCAAGTCTGGATTTGACACGAGACAGGAAATGATTTGTCTCTTTCTGATTCTATTTTCCGATACGTAATTACACACCGGTAATCAGCCTCTTGGAGGAATGATAGACTGATTATCAATTAAGGTACTACGAAGATCTAGATCCGGTATGTGACATAAACTTATTTGCATAGTTATGTATATAAATAACATTATGAGTTTATGTCTGCGAAACCTATGTCAACCAGTATATCTATATACTTTCCAAACAGAATCCTACTTCTGACAGCTACTGTACTGATAAACAGTAGAAAACTCGCTGACAGCGCCACCACGGCCAGTACTGAATACTGCACACTGCAGCAGTAATACTCAACCGGTTGTGGCCGTCCGTCTCGTTGAACATTTCGCACGTTCCATAATGGCCTACGAGTTTCCATTCTAAGCAATGAAGGAACTCAGCTACGAGCGCGTTGGGATCCACGGAATTCCTGTTTTGCTGCTGTTTGCAATTTTAAAACCGGCGACTAGTATACGTCGGCGGCCATCTTTGACATTTCACGTGGACGCTGAACTTTCTCGCAATCAAAAGTCGCTGGTTGAGTAATGGGTTTGATGCTTTTGTAAGTTCAAGAGGGTTTTTGGAGTACGAAGAGACCACAGGATATGTATTAATATATGTATATATTGGCTTATATGTGTATGAATGTCGGATGATAAGAGTGGGATAAGTACTTCCTGTTATAAACCAATGAAATTTTGATCTATGAATTTTATATGGTATTAAGGTCGCTCAATATCTTCCTACTCGAGGACAAAGCCGCTTACGTTGAACCTTGTAACGTTCAATGAAACATCAGGTACAGCTGCTCACGTGCTGAGGCTTTGGTTCAGTCCTCACTGGGATATTTCGCCGCCTCGTGCTGTTGCAGCACGGGTGCCTGCCGTCGATACACGTGGGTGAGCCTATTTCACTCGTAGAGTCAATAGACTGATAACATGGATAACACCTTTATTGTCAATACTATAGATAAAAATAATGTTCACGCTTTCACGACATACAATGAAAGTTAGTATGTATGTAATATAGGCGAGAGTAACTAAGAATTTAGTATTGAAAAAATCTATTCTATACTTTAATAAAAATTCATTGTTCCGTACAGAAATGATTAAAATGATTTTTTGCGACGAAAATTTTATTCCGTTATACGTTTATCTTGAGAATTTTGAAATTTTTATAATTACACAAGTGCAATCTATGTAGTATGCCGAAAGAGGCGTATCATTACTCGATGGTTGAAAATAAAAAATTCTCAAGGGTTGAAATTCATAGAATAAAATACAAGAGCTAAAGGAGAAAAATACTTCCGTTTATTGCTCAATATTGAAATTCCTTGGTTTTCTTAACTTCTCGAAAACTTAATCACTCACGCATACCCCGTCCTGGGCTATATCCAACCCCTTGATATTGACGTAGTTCGTCAAGTCAATTGCACTACTATTTCTATATCAGGTGGACGCAGAACCAATATGTATTAGCGTACTGAACCAGAGGCTTCGCTATAGCGTACTAAACTACGAATTATAATAGAAACAGATAGATGCACTCTGGTGGCGGATAATAGAAGCTTTGATATATAATGCATTGAACGTACCCCAATGTATTGGCCATCTACGAATAACTGTGGTACTTGAATGGTCGTGCATCCAATACGGTCTCTTAATTCAGTCTGAGATTCTGCACTCATGAACATGTCTCGTTCTTCGTATTTGACCATATGTGTCCTAAGGATTTGCTTGACCTTCATACAGGCGTAATAAGTCTCCCTCACAATTCCCATTGTCGTCGTGTATACCACAACTTTTCCCGCGTCTTTCGCCTTGTAGTTCTGAAACAAAATAAAAAAGGTACGTTCTCTTATTAGTACAGCGGTGGCAGCACCATCGACGGGAACGCATACCTATCCTTACTTCGTACTGCCCGCACTTATGCTCGACCCACAAGTTCGCACGCTCCGCAAGTATATGAAATATGGTACGAGATATACATCTTGTGAAATAATAACGATCGAGACCTTTAATTGCGATTATACGGTTGTATGACTACTTTTAATAATGCTTTCATAAATTTTCCCAGATGGCTTCAACTTCGTGATTCTCACGTAACGACGCAAGATAGTCGTTGACATTGAAACGTACCGACGGACAAATTTGCAATTGAGTCTTGCGCTGAAATGAACATATGTCTATTGTTTATTTATGTAGTGATGTAAGGAAATATTTACTATTCATCATTTTATGCAAAGTTATCATAACGACCGAGCGATCTAACCTCAAACTGTCATATGGTTATTGCAGATAAAGTTTTTACCATAGCAAAGAGGAAAAAAGGGAGTGAAAAAATAAAAGAAAAAGCACAGTAACCTCACTCTCCACGTCTACGTCGCCGCAGCTTTCTGCCAGGTAATTTAGATTTATGGCACGCTTCGAAAGCGTCCCCTTTAGCCTCAAGGATATGGTGCCTTTTTTTTCTTCTCATTTACTTTTTTTTTGTTTAAAGCACGCCATCTCAAGCCATTCCAGCATCCTCTTTTGAAATTAAGATATCCTGTATTCACTGGAGCTGCAGCCTAATTGCTGAACGAGTGCGATCTTGAAATTCGCAACTTGCTGCCAACTTTAATAAGCTAATCTGGCGCGACTTAAGCGCTATCTCAACCGTCATTGAGACCATGAGACAGCGATTTCATTTCTAGAAACGAACCCAGTGTCGCACTATATATTTTCTCCGTTACGTTAAAAATTTCTCATTAGGTCTAACACGTCTGCTTGCCTAATAATATCTCTGTCTATATGACCTTTTTTTGCGTAATGGCATTTCTATTCTCGATTTTACACTTGGCATATCTGTCCTTTCAATTTTTATTTTATTTAACTGCAAACTGGTCCAGATACACTTATACGATAACCAAGTTGATACAAGTTTTTATACACGTGAACTTTTTTACCTGCTACTTACAATATTACTAATGATAATTCAATCTACTATTATTTACTACTGAATATGCTCACATCTATGGATTTCATTGATTACGATTTTTTCTGTATAGCTAAAGACTTGTGTATCGGATAGCAGATATATCAATGTTGACTTTAATGCAAAAAAAACGAAAATACATTCTTATGAGAATTTCACTGCATACCATTCTTTACAGTTCGACGATTCTATCGGATTTGATTCAGATTCGTATCAGTATTCAATTTAATCGAGAACAGCGACTTTATTTCTTTTCATATTACATCACTCCATATGCAAGTGTATTTACAATCAATGCTTCCCGATACAATGATTTGATCAATGTTTCTCATCAGCCGATTGGACTTTATCTTATTGCTTTCATATATACTATATTAATCCAGAAATACTACCAATGTTTATGCTGCGTTTGCCGCTTTATCGTCTTTGACCGATTGTGGAAATAGATATAAGGGAAGGGAGACTTTCCGTTTCGTTACGCAATACCGCTAATGCTGTATTATATAAAAAGCCAACAATTTTTCATACCACCCGTACGCTTATCTATGCACTAGTTCTAAGCCATCAGACCGCAGGCAACATGATGACGTTACGAAGCTCTTGCTGCACTGTAGTCACGTACGGCATACTAATATAATTTATTGCATTTCGCGTAAACGTCCGTTCACACAACCAGTTCGGAGGAACATGCCCTGCATGCTTTTTTATATGCCAGACGTGTTGTGAACGAACGCAGGCGTGCAGTCACCAAGACATTTCTAAGATATTTCTACGTACGGACTGTATTTTTTTTCTGTTCCTCCTTTATAACGTACAATTACTCCAGAATGCAGTACGCGGCAATTTTACTTAGCAGCAATAATGATTACTGCGTGCGGCAGACATATCTATATCGTGCCAATAAGTATTGGCATTGGACTGACGAAATGATCTGGAGACTTTGCGACCGACACGTATCCTCGTGCGAGGACGAAGCCGAAAGAAAAAGGAGAGTCTGCGAACTGACTTAAAAAAATTTAAATTGCAATTAGTTCCCGCGCCTTTTTCACCGCCGGTATAGAACACGCAGTAGACAATTTTGTGCGAAACGCATAATAATTTAAAGATGGCCGCCTCGTCTCCTTAAAAATGATCCTTACCCCTTTGCCCCGACTCTAATATAATTATTAGGGTACCTTTATTATCGAATATTAATCAAGTCATTATTTCGTTATGCAATAATTGTTCTCCAAACAACTGCCGCCTTATGAATAAATTTTTACTTTGTTTTGAGAAAGTTCAACCGAGGATCCATTGCAGTTGGTCTCTGTGTGTTCTTAAAGTCGAGTACTCAATTTTTCGTTAAACCTGTGCATTCTTTAGATTTGAATCTTGCGCAAATAGGCGATTGCCGACGGTGGTGATCGGTGCTGCTTACATCAAATATTTTTCTTGTTCGTTTACGTAACCGGGAGACTGAGAGCCAATACGGAGAGAAATATAAAGGAGTTAGGAAATGCGAGAGGGAGGGAGAGAGAGAGAGAGAGAGAGAGAGAGAGAGAGAGAGAGAGAGAGAGAGAAACAGTGAGCAGGAGAGACTATCACTGGTCGAGACCATAGCAGGGAGACGAGAGTGTAGAGATCATGATTTTGTTAAATTAACTTTCACTGCGTAAGATTAGTATAACGATACTTTGCTCCACGTAACGAGAACAATATGGCGCTGTTCACCTGTTACAAATTTATGCAGACTACTTCGTTCCGATATAACCTTCCTTTGACTACGGTAGTGTAACGTTGATAATAACTATGTAAACGTCATTATACGTGTTTATATTTTTCATTACATAATTTTTTTCATCGACTGTACTTCATTTGATATTCGTGTTTCAGAGTCTTTGAGATTTTTAAACGAGCGATCAAATAAGGGTGTGTAATTGAATTGGCATAATCAAGGGCACGTGTTACTGTCGGATGAACAAAAAATTGTAATTACAACGTTGAAAATTAATTTGTTTCAGGGTAGCATTCATTTGACTACGGTAGTCGGTGGAACAGGGACAATAATTACGTAAACCCTACTGCAGGTGAAAATAACTGTTTAAATTTTTTCACTACGTCAATTTTTTTCTTCGACGAGTGTGACTCCCTTTATTCATGTTTCAGGATCCTGAAGATTTTTTTATCTAAAGGCCAAACCGAGGGTGTGTAATTAAATTGGAGTAATTAAGGATAAGTGATACTGGAAATTGGAAAAAAAATCGAATAATAAATTCCAATGAATGTTTTTTCCCGTCTACCTCCATTCCTGCTATTAAAGCCTTAACAACAATTGGACGTATGACGTTGATCATACATACATCATACACAGGTACAATACTTCTTTTATTCACGCAGTTGGATACAAGCTCTCCCGTATCAAGACAAAATGACTAATCCAGTTACAGCATACGAAAGCCGTACGTAAATTACAGGTAATTGACTGAATAAAACGAGTCGTGATAAATCACTACGAATCATCAAGCGATGACTCACACCTCAGAGACATGATAAGATAAGGCAATATATATATATATATATATATATATATATATATATATATATTCAAAGATAACACTGCAAGAGAAAATAATAAAAGAGAGAATAAGAAGAAAAAAGTCATAATTGCGCAATGGAAAGAAAAAGTATTACTCAACGACTCCAGCAGTACCGTATGGAATATATATCATAAGTTCACGTGGATGAATCTCACTGGTACATATCACTTTGAAACAACCTCTAGGAGAGGCATAGCAATGTCCACGATTTACATATCTATATGAAATTATATCAGCCACCTGGCGTTCTATTGCAAAGACATTTATGATAGTCAAAGTTTCAACGATTCTCACGAGTCCAGCAATCACGTCGTGAAATGACTCTATCATAGGCACGTAATACGACTGGTAGAGCTATCATTAAAATATCTATAATCAGATAGAAAAGTAACGCGTCGAGCATATCCGTAATTCAGATTGAGCTTTACCATGCACATTGGAGCACCTCGCAATAATTTCAAGCAACAACGTGTGAGGTTGGATAGCTGCGTAGTAATAGTACTTAACCTCAAATAATGCCGTGATTCGATTTTTGTACGTTTTGAAAAGCGAGTGGTAAATTTTAACACGCGAGTCACGATGTATTCATGAGATTATATATACGGTATATGTATATATATACATGATATATAGTACGACCCATGTTATATTAGCTAGAAATAGCCTTAGGTAAAATGGCGTAATGCGCGTTTTGCGTAAAGCGCGTTGTTATTTTGTCCTTGTTCAAAGGCAACCGAACACAGTTATAGTCTTCTGCGTATTGATCCTTCGTGTTTTACCTGAGGATATGCAATATGCGTGTAGCTGTTGATCTCTACGATTTTATACTTATCGCCCATACTCGTTGGCGCATGCGCAATACGATTTTTCGAGTTTTAATGTTTTTTAATGGCCCGACTGAATTTTTGCGTTAGCGAATACAATTTTTGCAAGATTTTAACGGAACTTTTCGTGTCTTTACTGTTATGATCGTTTAATAGATAAATTGTGAATGGCGGACATTACGAAGCTTTCGAGTAAATTGATGCAATTGTAAAATTCGGAATAGCGTGAATGCAGTTACATGCACTAGATCTGCGGTGATAAAATGTGCATTTTATTTGGCTCAACGTATAAATGTCATAAATAATAGTTCGCCGTAATTTTACTTGTTAGGATAATTATAGGTTTATAGATAGTTGGATTGTGATTATAAATATTATTTGTGTGGTGCAGTTGAATGTACGGATACTCAAATGGAATAGTAGGTCATTAACGAGATGAGAACTTAATGAGAATTTTTGTAATTTAAATCTTAATGCGCCATCTACTTGCGCAATAAGATTAATGACAATTGTATTAAATCATAATTTATTATACCAAGCATACGCTAACAAAACTTGTACCTGGACAACTATGGTATTATTGATGATCATTAAATTTTTGACCTTAAAAGGATATTAATGACTTTATTTAAAATGGCAAACAGGTTTTTTGATAATGTAATTTTAAAGCAATATGTACTTAATGTTACTAGGTTACCTTGAAATTTTTTACAAATTCACAATTCTTCTTAGGTTTTTTTTATTATTATTAATAGGAGTTTTCGGTATTCTCGTTAGCTTATATTATCAATGAATATTCCGAGGAATGAAATTGTACTAAAACACTTGTATTATATACGAAATCTATTGGGCTGATATAATTTCTTTGATATTTAATTTATTCAATTGTTTTGGTAATTTTTAATCAAAGTATCAAGATACGTATTAGTAGACACTTTTAATCTCATATTACACATTCGGAATTTCAGTGCTTGAAAACAATGCTTTTAACAAAAACAAGGATTCTGTATAATTGACAATGAAAAATATCTGGTACTTAAAAATGTCATATCAATATCAATACGATCAGATCAATCAGATAGTATTTGAAGGAAGTGTCTGTCATAGATTAAGGTCTGTATTTCAATTGAAAGTTCAATTGACAAGTAGGAATTTATGTTAATTAGTAAAGTCAACCTTACGTCAAGTATCTTTAAAACATAACGTGTGTATATTTAACACGGATTTGTAGTTTATACATAATTTGTTTGGCATGCCAGGATTTCAATATTTTGCAAAAATTGTCGCGCTGTAAAAAACCTCCAATTAATTGCATCGGAAAGTAATAATTTTGCAATGATAAAAAAAGAGGACGAAATCTTTCGTCTGTTAAATTTCTTCAAAATTAAGGTTGATAATTTTATCAGTTATAATTCGCTCGACCGATTGGAGTGATTATGATCGATAATAAAGAACCTTAAAGACAGATAAAACGAAGGTCGTTAAACATAAAGGTTCTCTTAACTTTGTTTTATGGATTTTCATGGGGCATACAAGACTCAAGAGGGGTTGGAAAATATAGTAAAGAAATTTGCAAGGAGCAAAGTAAATCCCTACCAAAAAGCTCATAAACTTTTGGTACTTATAATTAACCTGACTTCCAACTGTCTAATGTTTATAATCAATGCAAAAGACTCCAGGCGATTAGCATTTTTTTTGTAATAAAGAATTTTACCTGAGGTGGAATTGATTATTACGATGTAGAAATATTCCAAAGATGGCGTATTATATTACAGGATCGGTTCGCGCGTAATTATATACTCGTTACCATTAAGCGTGAGACAGTAGATACTTATTTCAAAATCACCTTTGTGTATGTCTAATGAAATATCTGATTTCGATCTTTACGCTTAGTCGAGTCTCGCTCCTGTTTTTGACGTCAACAAATATAAAAAGCGTCAATCAGTTAAGCACGTATGAAAAATGAGAATCAAAATGATTGACAAAACTATTGATGCGCGCAACGTATTTCAACTTTATTGAAAAATAGGGAAGAAAGTTGTATTTGACTTTATGTATTTTTACAGTATATACATTATAACATAATTTTTTATAACATAACGTAATTTTTTCAGCCGGGATGAAATCAGCCCGACTCAAGTATCACTGGCTCTCGGACTATAACGTTCTTGGGTTACGGGATAACATCACGTCGGTATGGAAGAAATCTTTTTCTTCGGAACATACCCGTATTATCGGAATTGGTTTACGTGAAGATTTATATCATCGAATCCTTTTTTTTGAGCTTTGGTATCGGTATTTATTTTTATTCAATTTTTTTTTTAATCTGACCTTCCTTTTTGGATGACTCATCTAATAATTCTAAGTTTATTAGATACTATAATTGATGCAGGTGAAAAGAAGATTATTTCAGAATGATTTTTGCTATAAAAAATTTTCAGTGTTTCAATGAAAAAAATCGCTCGAGTTGACAATCCCGCTTGAAAGTCGTTTTAGACTTAAATCGCATTTATAATCCCATAAGGAATAAAGAAAGTTTTCAGATAACTGCTTGAGACAGAAGATTTATGGTTAATTTAACACACGTGATATCCGGGAAAAACAATTGCATCTAGGAGTCTTGAGAGAAAATGGGTTAACGCACGTTGCATCTTGACATATTTATACAGTAAGATGTATAGTGCGAAGATATCTAGAAATTTTTGTAACAGAGATTTTAGAAATTGCCCGTATATACCTGTATAAAAATAAAACTTCATCGATTGCAGCCCTGCAATTGAATTTTTCAAATATAAAAAACAGTAAATTTGCACCTGAAATTAGTATCGATTAGAAGAATTTTAAATAAGGACTAATCGACCTTTCATTACGTCATTCGAATAGCTGATTTCCTACAATGAAATAAGTCATTCAATTACTGATTTTTGTATCTGACGAGTGTTGCCTTTGACCTTTTTAACAAAATCAATATAAATCGATCGATTCTCAATATATCTGATAGTTATAATTTTTTCTTGACTTATTTCGCGCGACGATATCTAAGCGAACGTAAAATACTTTTTAAATTCAAAATTAAAATTCATATCATTGCGTTATAGATTTTTCATTTGCCGGATGCTGCGTAGACCTCTAATATAATTCGTCACTAGTTCAATATTATTACTATTAACAACGGCCAGATTATAATGTTATTATAATAAATTATCCATAATTTAACATACGTCGCGAGGGGATGTGCTAAATGACGTCATAGTCCCCCGTAACAAATTCTCATTGGAATTATTGAATTTGAGGAATTCAAAACTATGCAGGATTTCGGATATATTATTTAAATGCTATATAAGTATACTATATACGCGAACGAATTATTAAAGAATTTCATCATAAAGTTTATAACGTCCATACGTCATTTCTTTATTTTTGTCTATACGTCACATTTAATGGATAAGTTTTAGCAGCGCCACGCTGCGGCTGCCTTGGGTACCTCTTACGGAAGATTAAAATTGAAGCCTGACGTAACTTTTGATAATTGAAAAAAGTTGGTGAGGTAGGCGATGAAGCGAATGTGAGAGCACTGGAAAATATAAGTCGATATGTAGAAAAGAAATGAAGAAGTATATTACATATGGATAATATCAAAATAAAAAATACAAGTCCTTAAAAAAATTATTTATCTGTCATTATCTATCAATATGTAAATATTTTTAAAAATGTGTATGCGATTATTCATACGGATAAGTACATCATTACTTCATTTTTAATGTCAGGATGACTTTTATCGTAGAGAAATTTGATTTCTCTAACGATATTGATAGTGACCTCGTCTATAGAGTTGGTAATGACAGGTGACAGGTAATGAAATTTCACGCATTAAAATATTGGTGGGGCAATTGTTTTTTTACGTGAATACGTAATGAAATATGGAGTATGGAACGTGATGAGCAGCATTGAGCATACCCCGTTCCGTAATCTGTAGCGGCTTACGTGAAAAAAAATTGCCCTGCTCGGTTTTAAAAACGATTTTTTCCTTCTTGATTGGAGGATCCAATGGAATTAGGGAAATATAAAGTTGAATATCGCTCCGCTTATACGTTCCGCGATACGTATTCCGTTGCATTGTAGAATGGCCTTTAGTGGCAAATAGTGAAGTTACACTTTATCAACGGGAATTATAATGGTAAAATAATTTTCTACAATTTTATTAATTTGACTTATTTGAAAGCTGAGATCATTTTGGAATCTTTGACTAGATTGAATTTTCATTACTCCATTAATCGAAAAATATAATTGGTACTGTCTCGTGATACAAATTTAACAGGTATGTAAATTCGCAATTGATGGCGATTAGTTGTGATGCAAAATGATTTTTTACAAGCTTGCAAATTTTTCAATTTTTTTTTATCGCGGACGTAATTTCATAGTCAGTTGCTAATCACAGATATGCAGGTAAATATGCAAATTCCAGAATGTTCTAGTAGGATACTTAAATCGTGACTGATTGCAAAAATGACCATGAGAATATTTAAATTATTTAAAAAGTTCATTATTGCAATACACGACAAGATACGAATTAAAATTACAACGATTATCATTTATTTAATTTTTGGGTTTATTGCTTTTTTTTCTATCGGTTTACCGTCTTTTTCACGTTTTCCAGAATTCCTATTGAGTTCACTTTTTTTCAATGGATTCTATGGCAGTCTTTATTTGTATAGATATATAGATACTTGGAATCTGCCATGATTTATAAATGACATAAAACAACGTGTCTCGTGACTTATTTAACAAAGCCTGTTTAGAAGATTTAATGTCAAAAGACGTTTTACTATATAGCAAGTAACGCCGTGCGGAAAGTCTGTCATTCGTATAATGACAGAGTTACCTGCTATTTCGAAAGAGCCTTTGCATCAGATCTGTAAGAACGAATATGACTCCATTTTAAAGACTATAGACAAAAGAACGAATCTTATTTCCTCCTAATATTATTCGTTTTATTTTTGCCCAGTATTTTTTCTTTCAGCAAATTCCAAGTGTTTTACTTTACAAAAACATAAATTACCATGTGACTCCTCTATATATAAAATCGTAAATCATAGTCCTTAGTAAAATTTTCATTTCGGCTTGAACATGAATTTCTGCCATAATCTTTATTATGGAAAAGTTTTACTCTAGCTTAATCAAGGAAACCAAATGTTTTCGTCTATAGGGAATAACCTAAAATTGCAAGGCTTCCTCTCTGGATTTTTTTATGTGAATTCTGCAGCATCTCACAGCGAAGCCTATTGAGACACTCTGTATTTACTTTCGAAGTGACTCCAAAACTGAATCTTAGTTAATCCTTGTCTGATGAACAATATATCAAAATTTTCTATATAGACATCTGGACATATACGATATATTCTGATAGCATAATCGTTCTCTCCTCATTTTGAGTATATCGATCGTCCGAAAGGTCTTGTTAGTTTGAATTTTGGAAAAAAAGTTAAAGTAAATGAAAAAACTTTTGTTAATACCCTATCGGTTGTGCCAATCAAAATAAAGAAATTGGTCCTGACATTGTTTAGCTTTCTTGAATAATATACATTTCAGTACAGCGGTAAATATTACTGGGACACAAGAAATGCTGTAGGAATGTGAAGACACGAAGACAACTCTAAGTAATACAGGTGGCTGTTTGAGGTATGAATAATGTAACGTCACATTGCCATTGAAAATGAAGACGAAAAAAAGTGTCAGAAATGAGGCAACGCCAGATCTTCGCGTCGGTAAAGAAAGAATCTGCAGAGATGGTAACGTCAAGAAGAGACGGTGAAATAATTTGTATTAGTCGCAACGAATTTATCCATTCATTTTCTTAATGTAATGTCACAATCTTGTATTCTCAATGCAATCAATGGAAATGTACATTCGAACAATATATCATTACGCAAAGAGTGTGTTCGTTTTTTTATTAAGTAAAAAAAAACTGTAGATTGGTTACGCGATAAACTTATGCACCTTCTTCATTCCTAAGTAACAAGACCCATGTCGGCAATGTACATTCCCGGAATATAGATATATCTGTTTACGTTTACTCGTGGATAAACAAGGACACGTTATGCAGAAATACGTAAATTTAAAGTCGGTACTACGCAGATACATATTTTGTAGAAATACAAAAAAAAAGCGTAAAATGGAAATTTGACGTCTCGAAGCGTCGAGATTATTTGGAATGCTTGTACGTAAGGTAATTTCGCGTGGCGTCATTTCTTGGATTTCTAGAAGCAAATATGTTTCACTGGAAGATCGCGATTTTAAAGATTTTGCTAGATGAGAAATTACGTGCTTTTTTATTTTACTGAATACGACATAGTATTCTGAGGAAAGTTATATAAGTCTTCAAATAATGGGAAGGAGATTTCGACTTTAGTTTTGAATACTATATGCAAATGCTGTTTACCATTTTGGTTCGTAAACTCGTCCCGAAGTGTCTGAGATGTTGAGAAATCCAAAATGGAACTTCTTCACGATTTGTATTTTCATTTCTTTCCCGCCAATTTCTCATTGAACGTATCGCACGAGTCAAACGCATAAGATGGAACTTTTACGTCTCCGGTTTGTCGGGAGAATTAATGGATTTCGAAAATGGGTGTGACTATGTGACTAATGACATTTGTTAAAAGAGACTCGTGAAACTGAAGTTTCACCAGGGAACTGAAGACAACTTCACGTATAATTTTCCGAGTATCGATTCAATTTCAAGGCACCGCTAATTCGTTTTTAACTTAAATATAATTTCAAGCGGATTGAGAATAATTTAAAGTTTTCGTTCGCCAAGAATCATTTCCACCTTTCGATTTTTAAAATTTTAATATAGATTTATATTAAATACAAAAAAATTTATAAATAAACGATCACACTCGTTTCCATCTGAATATTAATAAGGAGGTATCATTCGACCAGAATGATCGATGAATAGCTTGTTGATTTTTGAAATTTTTGAAAATTCAGAATTTCCAATTTTCCTACGTTTTCACTGCAAATAATATTAACAGGCTTAACCGATAGCTTCGATCTGTTTATTTTGAATTAAAGTAAGCGATCAGTGAATTTATTTTTTTTTAAACAAGGGGTAAAAATGTGGTATAATATTTCATGATAAAAAAAATACAAAAATAAACGGATCCAATATTTAACTAATAAAATAGCCAATGGCGTTAATTAGTATAAATGTTATTCTTTATAACTACATATGATACATTTATGGGTCTGCTTCAGTTATCTCGATTAAATGAGCTTTTATTTTCTCAATTTATACTTGGCAAAAGTTACGATATTTCATATTACTCCAAGTGGCAAAAATAGAATTCATTTTTATTAACATTATTTTACTAAACCTTAAAAATCATTATTATTCTTTTTACGTTTATTACACGTGATCAATACAACTCGTACGTACTGCTTCATGGATAGTAGGTAAAAAATATATTAATTATAATATTCATCATGAATTCCTATATCTTCATAGTCATATGTGTCAATTAAATAATCCGATCTCGTGAATATTCCCCTAATACGTAACAACCACGCATATAATAAATGATAATTACGACCGCGTGAACATTCGACAAAGTCAAGTCATTACAGTGCAATTTATTTAGACCAGCGGTGAAAGTAATGAGAATCGTTTAGCGAAACGATTCAATGTAAAATCCACTGTAGCCGATAGTACAAAGAAAAGGAAAACTTTTAAGAGGATGAATTCGAGTATGACAGCCAAACGATGAGTTTCGATTGGTTAACTTTCACAACCGATTATCCATAACGCGATCACGATCTGTTAGCTGACTTCAAAGACGATCCCGAATGACTCTTCCCGATGCGAATTGCTCTTGTTTAATCGATGATCGATCGATGAATTTTCCCAAGACGAAATACTAATTTATCAATCGACCTAAACCGATCACCCCCGTTTAAAATTCTCGAAAATCCTTCTTCATAAAAAAATCCAAAATTTTTTGACGTATTGAAAAATTCGCAAAAAATATACGAGATCGATAAATCGATGAAAATCATTGATATATCAGATACAAAATTATTAACAAATTATACAATATTCTACCGTGTGTTAAAGCAGACAGGAAGTGAATGATTGCGAAAATATCAAATTCCGAAATCACTGCTGCCATCCTGTTGGCAACATATTGGCGAGTAAATAACATGACACCGTCGATGAATAATCGACGGTATAATTGGGTTGCCACTCACTTAGGAGAATGGCGATTATTATTACGAACCGACTCATCACAATACCTCATTTCGAAAGAGACGATAGTCGATTTGCTGAAAAATTCAAGATAAAGCTAAGTACCTACTGCAGCGAGTGCAGTTAATTATATTTGCACGTTTTACAGCATCGCCTACGTATCGGAAAGAAAATGTCATTACTGCGATCTGACTGGAAATGGTATATCTATATGTATAGAAAATATACAAAGCGGCGTCCACACTTGCATATTTAATTTTTCAAAGCGATTCTTTTATCTTTAATTTTTTTCTTCCGAACCCATTGCAGTCAGGTACCTACTCTGTGACGCAATTAACCATTGAGTAACATTCGTATAATTACCATTCCTGCATACGTAATAGAAGAACTTTGCTCTTTATGCGTCTTAGAAATTTTCTCCTGAACTTTCTTCATTTCATATATATTTTTTCTCACCACCTCTTTATTACTACTGTCGCACGAAATTGTTGTTTCATTACATTAAATTCACAAGTATTAAAGCAACCTGAAGTTGGTTACACAATAGCAAAGAAATAAAGAATGTATAACTTCAGTTGATACAAAACCTTTGAATTCAGTCATATATGTATATAAATGTCTACAAATCGTTCGAGAAGCATTGTACCGACTGAAGTTGGCTGTACCACAAAAAGTAATTGGTTCGGCTAACTTCAATTGATACGATACTTTCTCAAGTATTTTGGAGTACCACGTGTATCCTGACACCACGATATCCGGCATACGCAATTATATTCTCGAAATTCATTGGCAGCTATAAACGTCATATTACATTTTGTTTATTACCCATGATTCGTCGCGCCTGGTAATCATTTCGTGAAACGGCCGTTCGCGCCGTAACAGCAAGAGGACGTTACACCGGGATAGTCAATAGAAACCAGCCGGTTTGTACGAAAAATTCGTGAAAGTCATTGCATGAATTGACATAGGCAAAAGCGGCCGTTTAACCTATCAGTTGGGATCACGTCCCTAATTCCTTTTGGATTTTCGGAAAATATTTGTTGGGTTAGAAAATAATGAATTTACGTCTGAGTGAAAAAGTAAGTAACTGGACGTAAGGGAAGATGGATCAAGCGATTATTGGATAGAGTAACCCTTTTTGTCAAATAGAGCCGGGCCTTTCTGGAGACTGTGTTTTGGAGGGTCTGGGCAGTGGCAGTGGGTGGAGGAGGATTGAGAAAGAGAGAGATGAAAGATTAAAGGAGAGAATGTGGAGGCAAGATAAAAAGGTGAAGGTGGTAGGTGTTCCTGGAGGTGGAAGTAGGAGTCGAGGCCATGGAGAGTCGAGAACGAGAAGAGAGAGGAGATGGAAGTAAAGAGCCAAGAAAAATCAGACTGACTGAATGACTGACTGACTCTTTATTGTAGGTCCGAGTCTTCAGTCTGAGACTGTGACGGAGATTGTGACTCTGGAGGATCCTGTCGCCGTGGCGGCCTCTTTGACCTGCTTTCTCTTTTCCCACCAGATTTGTCTCCTGGACATGCCTACTGCGTTTTCTTTAACTGGGAAATTCACAAAGAGTGGCATTGCCATCTGTGACGATCCTGTTGCTTTGAAATTTTTTATATTCAAAAAGACCAAATTTTACCTATTTATGGTATATTGGAATTCTTATGTTTCGCGGAAACAAGCTTCAACGTTTGCCATGAAAAATCTGGGTCGTCACGTTCCGGCTATTGACAGCTAATGGTTCCATATGTTTGCATTTATCTTGGGTTATGGTTACAGGGGTAATAGCCGCTTTGGAGCAAACATGCTAATAGGTTGGTAATACTGAGGAGAAAAAGAAAGTCCAAGGAGCTTACTGTCTTGTATATAAATTATAGTTTTTAACGTTCACATCTGACACGTATACGATATAGTAGCTGGGTCAAATTTTGGCTGATATCAAATAACCCAATTGATCGGACGAAACTATAGAGTGAAATTGGCAGATAGATCGTCGGATTAAATGAATAAGTAAGATACGTAGCATACGCAGTAGAGTAAGGACTACTTATTGAGTCTGAAATATTTAATAAAAAATAACGAAAAGAAACGAATCTAAAATTATCAAGTCATCGAACCGTGAATAAGTATCGAATCGATTTTAGATTAATATAAATTTCAATCGATACTTAAAATTTAAATATAAAGCACCGTACTGAACGATATGTGGGTTTAATAATATAGCACGTGTAAAATAGTCCCCTCTAAAATAAAAGTCTACCAAAGATAATCGAATGACGTAATTAATATTTCACTAGAGAAATAACTGTCATTTTACTACGGTAGTTTCGCACCGAACCTAAAACCGTTTATGTGCCTTAGTTTATATTGCGTTAATGGTCCAGCACCTTTGAAATAAGATACAAGATAGGACGGGATACGTCAAGCTAGGCCCAAGAAAATTTATTAGTTTCGCCAAGAGAGCCTAAAGAACAGAAATATATAATACAGTAGGAAAACAATGGTTTTATTACTAGAGAAAAAAAGAATGAATGATTTTTATTTCTCCAAGAATACCAACTCCTTCCCATTCTCCGTCCTTTCTAACCTAACCTAATCATCAGCAACGATCGCAACGTTCAAATGACAGAGTTTCTCGAACTTCCTGATTCGCATAATGATTCTCGTCATCGCCACTGATTCAGGAATCAGCCAATGACACTCGTGCCGAATAACTTCCTGTTCGAGCTTTGAGAAAACGTAACGTTAATTGCCGTTTGTCGAACACGTTCGATATTCGAAAGTTGCTTTTCTTGGCTGTCGATTCGTTCACGAATCGAATGATAATTCGTATTAATGTGTTATCTTGGTTCCCGTGTTATCAAATGTCGTCACGTTAATCGCAACTGATAATAAACAGCTTGTTACTCGGTTACTCAATGCTGGACTAGGACAGTTACCATCGGTCGGTAATAACCTCATCGAAGTTAACATAAACTGTACCTAAACCCATTGGATGCGCGCGCACTGTTTACTTTACGTAAATCCTATGGCCTAAGGAGTCTTATTATCTGTCGCTAAGGCGTTACATTACTTTGGAATTTTACACTTGTAACCGGATAACAGCTGTTTACGAGGAACGTGGCTTTTATGATTAAAGTCGTGCTGTTTTACACTTTCACAATTTTACGGAACCGATTGACAATTCGGGTGTACTAAATTCTTAGGATGTCACTAAACGACCTATTCGTCCCGAGATCCATGGGGAAAAAAACTTTTTTTGTATCGACGGAGCAGTGAACTGTAATTTTCTCGCATTCTCTTATACGCTATGTCGAAAATATGTGCTTTCCACTTATTGCATGCTTTCTCCAAATGAAAGACACACAAAAAATTAAAAAAAACAGCAAATGAGGTTCGTGAAAATAATTGAGTAAGTAAATAATAAAATATAAGCATAACGATCGAGTAACTATAGAAATATTGAATTTTTATATATCTAACATATTATTATTTTTTATCGACAAAAATAGAAAACCCAGTAAAATCCATCACTTCTTCACCACTCCTTGCATTCACCAAGTTCTTCCGTATACAATTTTACATTTTATATTACACGCACTGGCACGAGAAGAAAACCCGACTTAATGCAACATAATTATCCTGCACTAAGTTGCATCTTGTCGATTCTCAACACAGTTTTACGACTCGTCTTACGACTTTTCAAGCACAGCATAATTAGCACTTTTTGTCCGGCGTGGTTAAACCCAACCTAACCTAACCCAGTTCAACCCAACCAGATGATTCCGTACAAACCGTTGGTCCAGGTCTGTCCGCACGGATACACATAAAGCAACGTTATGGACTTTACTCGATTCCAAAATTCATCTCCTTTATTTCCATGAATTCAATTTTTTTCTATTTTCAATATTTCCAAGGTCGACCAAGAGCCATAGTACAATTTACAAAGAATCTCCAATAGAAACCTATCCGTGTCCTATATCCAGCATCCACTCCAAAAGATCGCTTCTAGAAGAATCGGTGTATTCTCACAGACCCGCAATTATTAAACCAATAAAAAGATTAACGATTTAATTGAACCTTCTGCAATTATCCATAAATGCCGATATACAACTGCATACCTTCCATGAGGTAAATACATCATTTTTTGTATACTTAGGACTATGAGTATACCTGTATACATTATTTGTATAATCATACACACGTATAACGTGTCTAATTTATTTTAATCATTAGCACTTTTTTTCATTGTTTTTACCATATTTTACCACTCGATCCTTATTAATATTTATGCAATTATATTGCTACACCGATTTTACATTCTACGAACGCTCACAAACTGCAACGTGTCATTAAAACGTAATGGTTACGCGTTATCCGCAATTTTCCTTCCTTCCTGAGCTGGAGCCAAAGATACAGGAAATTACACTGCAGTTACACGAACGGTCACGATAAATGGACGTTTATACAGAAACGATAATCTAAGACGTAGTAATGTTAAAATTACAATGGGAAAGAAACGTGTCACGCATGCTAATGATACACGAGGACGCGTTTCGTGTTCGGGGACTAAGAAAGCGACGCGCTCCATTTAATTAATTAAATTCAATATTTTATGAGTTTCCCTGACACTGGGTACTTATATACATAAAATTACCACTTTCTCTCCGTTAATTACGATTATATATCATATGGAGAATATTCGATAATGTCATGCGAAGGAATTCGATTGGAGTCATTAGCATTAAGGACAACCTATATACATATATCGGATTCTAGTTAATCGGATATAATTAATCAAATAACTTATTAATTTTTGCGATTAACCCGTTTTCATTAATCATTAATACCTATTGATCACGGATCTATGAAATAAATATAATCAATGACAAAGACCATTCTACGTTGATTTTCATGTTTTCAATGATTCGTCATTTTATGAAATGATCGATGCACATTGATTAAATTATATTATCTGATACAGATATAACACATGATGTATGCCATATGTGAAATGGATATAGAGGAACAATAATGTGTGTGCGAAGATTAGGTGAAAAAAAAGGAATGCATCATCATTGCACATTCTGCAGCATGGATCTTTGCCTGGAATCGAGAGTTGGCAGATGCAGCTTCCTCAGGCATGAGATTGCGAACGGTTAAATGGTCCAGAGACTACTTGATTAGAGATCATAATATCGCGAATGATTATGCGAATTTGCATGGACGTTAATTTAAAAAAAATCAGTATACGAAATATAAAATTTTGCAAAAAAAATTGCTGAATCAAAATTTCACGGATTTATCCTACTGACTCAAAGATGCTATCTCAGGATAGAAGGGGAGAGGAAAAGGACAATATGTAGAGCAGGTTACGCAGTGCTTCACCCAAGACGTCATTTACGAATTTAGGCTCGACTGGCAAAGTACTGTTTAACTTTCTACGTGAAATCAAGTTCAGTTTACCGCTCGACGTTCAGTCGACGTTACTGACGACGCCGACGCCGGTATTATTATCTCGGACATAACCATCAAAAAAGAAAGCGATAATTCAAAAATCATTTTCTATCCCATCTGTGCAGTAAATGTAGGTTAGGACAACATGCTAGAATAAATACAGTGAGATCGCTGAATAACATTTTTTTCTTCAATCACTATTGACCTTTGAACTTTTATCTCTTATTATCACCAATCACATATAGGTCTAGACAAAGGACCTTGCCGATGCTGATAGTAAATTTTGAATATTGACCTCAAGTCTTTTACAGATTTTCATCGTAAGCCATATCTGATAAGGAATTATATAAATCGAATTCTATAATCTCAAATTCCAAGATACCAAATTCCAAGATACTGCGAACGGAGTATAGATTCTATATGCGTGTCCCGCTTACTTGGACTTATCGTGCGTATCGGTTCTACCGTTAGACCGATCCGCTGCGAAGAGACGATCGGTATACCTGTTCGCATAGCAACACCGGAAACCTTCCACAAGGACATATTGAGATACGCCGTCGTGATTGGTCGCCAGATAACGATGACCCTAAGCACTCCCCAGGAAGCGACCAATGAACGAGCCATTCTAACTGTACCCATTAAGCGTCATATGGCAGCTGAGTACCTCGATCGTACGCACAGGTAAACTTCCTTAGGATAAACCTCCAAGTTAATCGCCAATAAGATAAGCGAACAGAAAATAGCAGGTTGATTGCATAATCAAAGAAAAGGGTTAAATTTCAAAAAAAATTAACCAAAAGCACCATAAACGATATGAATGAATGAAAAAAATCTGCAAAATCTCCTGCAGCAAAGACTCAGTACTACGTCACATGTGAACAATGTGAAATGCAATTAGAATGCAATTAGAATGCAAGGAGCATGCAGTTTTCGATTAATTAGAGTTTCATTGAGAATTCTTGCAGGTAGACAGTTCTAGGTACCAGCATCGGGTATTGCCTGCTTCGCATAATTATCACGTCCTTTATGAAAGTCAGCACTATATTTTACATGTACGTATACCTATACGTATATCTCAGGTACTCTTGTTCATCCTCAAAGACAATAGCGAGTTTATAAAAATCCACGTGCACAATAATTTTTCGTTTTTTTTTTTTTCTGTAAAACATCACGTACTAAAAATATACGAACCTTGGAGGATGGTTTCTGGAGGAAAGTTGCTATTCCGGCTCGTACTCTGTTCTTTACACCACGTACGGTTCCCTTGGCACTACGTATGGCTTCTCGGTCGAGGATCTGATATCCAGCAAAGTATTCGCCATCCTCTTTCTCCTCGAGTCCAGGTTCCTTAGACTTGTCCTCGTCGTCCCGACGATGCTCGTTCAGATGAAACTTGTAAAACCGATCGTCGTCGTATAGGTACTTGTTTCCATTGGCGCGATTATAATTCGCATAAAAATCAGCAGCCGCGTATTCCTTCTCCAATCTCTCCTGTTCCCGTTTGCGTTCCTCGTACGTGCATTCCTTCACGACGGGCGATAGTCTTTTGTTCTCAATGAGGTCAGGACTCCTGACCCTGGGAGTCGTCGAGGCTTTCGATAAGGACGAGGTACCCGAAGGTGACGGCGAGACACTGGGCGAGCCTCTCGTGGAGCAGGAATTCGAATCTATCTCTGCGGATGAGTAGCCAGCACTTCTACCATTAAGGGTTACGCATTCCAGGTTGGTAGACACCTCCCGAACGTCACCCGGGGGCTCCAGCTCCTTGGACCCGCTGATCTGGTCCCTGGAGACGGAGTGGAATCCTTGACGAACGTTCTTATCAGCCACGTGGTCGACGTTGCTGGGAATTCCTAGTTCCCCGCTGTTCAAGGAGTCGCAGCTGATGTTGCTCTCGTTGTCGTCACTGTCAACTTCCGCCCCGCTGCTCGTAAGACTTCCGGTACGATTGTGCTGTCCAGCCCCAAGTATAACGGTACTCGCACTCTTCTTCTTGGGCAGAGGCGGCGGAGTACCGTCCAGATCGCTGCAGGTGCCACTGTCCAGGGTGTCACTGGGCGAGCACTGTCCGCTGGACATAACCATGGCGCTCAGTGGGTTCTGGAAGGATCCGTAATAGAAACAAGCGTTTGATCTGTTCAATGATGAGTTCAGCGTCTCGGCGGTGCCTCTCTGGACCATGTCTTCGCGATGGTGCTCGATCTCGTTACTACCGACACTTATACGCACACAGCCCTCACTACTTTGCTCGCTGTTCACTACATTCGTCGCACTCACCACCACACAACCGTCTCTCGTGGTGAAACTTTCGTTACTGATATCGTTATTGTTATCGTTCCTGGTACCTTCGTCTAGAGTAAGACGCACCGTCGATATCACCTTTCCGTTCTCGTCCGGATTTATCTTGATCTTCACTACGTGAGCCGCCTGGCTGCTCTGCGCCTCGTAGCCATTCGACGATTGCACTTCCGGGATCCTCCAGGTTGAAGCTGGATCTGCAGGAGCGCTAATTCCAACGAATACCGTTGCTCCGGCCTCCGAGGGCGCTGAAGGTGGGGAAACTGCCCGGATTGACACAGTCTGCCGAGCACCTTGGCTCGGACTCTTCCCAGCCTGCAGTGGTGGTGGGACGGTCATCGTGGTTACTTCATCCATTTAAACATTCGGCTCTAGTTTCGATTTGAGACTCGGCGTCTCGTCACCTGACGTCTCCAATCCTCAGCTTCCGATTCGTTTGGGCGCCGGACCGATCTCGATTACAGAGGCCGGTCCTCGCTCTTCCTCGTTGCTGAAGCTGCTGCTGCTGTTGCCGTTGACTCTTTCCTGGAATACACCCTTCGGAAGGTACATTCCCCCATATTAATCTCAAAGCACACTTAACGCTTTTTCCTTAACATTCCGTCACTTCCGCACGGATTTCGTCGCCGAATACTCCTGGATCCTTGATCGAAAGTTTATTACCGTGCTTGCCGATTTCTCGAAAGATCTAGAATCGAACCTGGATCAACTGTAGCCACAATCTTACTGTATATCCTGCTGTCTTTCAACCGCTACTTCGACTCTTCTCGTTGCTCTTCGTCTTTCCGAACCTCGCCGAATCGTTCCGATCGACTCTGCACCAGGACTAACCTACACGATTCGTCTTCCTTCGGCAATGATCGCGTCCTCGCACACATGCCTCGGGATAGGCAATCGCATTTCGATACTCGCAAGTAATGTTACGCGACCTCGAGCGATTTCTCGCTCGTAAGATTCCCGCGAGCTCTGACAACGTCACTGCACCCGAGTGCAGCTACCGAACGTCAAATTATCGATACAGTTACTTGGGTGGAAATAAGAGAGGTTAATAATACATCGTGGGAGTGCATCAACGTGGTCTGTGTCTAAGTCAAGATTCCATCCTGTGTCTACGAAGAAAAGCGATTTCATTTCAACACCATATTATCACCGATCTAATTTCTTCTTTACCTTCTCAGCATTCTTGTTACGATCAACTAATTTTATCTACTCTTCTCGTAATTCTCAAATCTCTCAGCCTGCTCGCACCAATTCAGACTATGTACACATCGCGTTCACATAAGACCCTGGTACCTGCCTGTGTATACCTCCCGGAAATCCTACATGCTTTCTACATTAATGAGAAGCCGGTCACGCTTCTTACCGCGAACAAACAATCCAAGATCGCGTTGGACTCGAAGTAAATATTCAAGATAAAGGGCTCGGAGGTACCTTAACAAAGTTACGACGGTCAGGTTTTCGAATGACTTAAAAAAGTACCATTACGAAATACGTGGGAGATTCAGCGACGAAATCCATTGTGCTTATATCCGTATATATAAGTTTGCCTAATCCATTCGAATTGCACCACTTACGAATAACAATAATAACAATGACACCAAAACGATGATCGCACGAAAAACTCGTGTTGGGACTACCGCATAGTAAACTTCAAGACAGCCGCGGATCGTTCGGCACGGGCCGTCACTAACTGTACTGAGTGGTGCTGACACTCACTCACGCGGCTTTTGCCTGGGTGGGGACCGTAGACTCTCTTGAGGGTCCGGAGTCCGGGAGGCGAGACGCTGAAGGAGGTACGCAGGTAGACAGGAATGGTGACTGGGACGGCAACGAGTCTCGAGTCTCCTATAGACTGGGACTGGCTCAGACCTCAGGAGGTGGTCGTGGCGTCCTCTACCGAGTCAGGTAGGATCGACTATCCGGTTTCTCATTTAAATACCTGTTCCTTACCGTTCACTGTCGTCCATAGTCAGGTAGGTAGAGAGCCTGGCTGTAGCAGGCTTTATTACACCTGCCGAAACTTTCCTGGCCCAGCCGGGACCCAATACACTCTCTGGCCCCACCTGGGCCTATCGGGCCCGTTGCGTGGGTCGTCTCTACACGGACTCCGCTCGCCCCACTTTTATTAACTTCGTGGGACCCGAAAGGTGGACCACCTCACCTGGTGACCTTTTACAAGATGCGTCACCTGGAATTCCGGAATTTTACAGTGTCACGATAATCCGTAAGTGCTTCTTCAGGTATCGTCAACACATCTGGTATCTGCTCCCTGTTCAATTATTCTATTGAATTGATATTGTGGTCTATTTTTATTTTTTCAAAAATTTCACCAAAAATTCATCTACTAATTTTGGTTTCGTATCGCTTAAATATTATTATTATTTTACACGAGGACGGCCAACTATCTTTAGGACACTTGGCTCCTTCCTGTGGATTCGGGTAACTACGAACCGTTATCAAGGACAGGTAGATACGAAATCAAATTAACATAATGCCACTCCCTCTCAGGTATGTATATCCCAGTGACCTACGGCATACCTACGGAGGACGTTAAGTAGGTATACTCGCTGGACCCAGACTCCAGCACTTTATTGCATTTCTCGTTACAGGATCTTGTTTCGAAGCTGGTTCGATTCCGAATGACACAATTATCATTCGTACTCGTTGCACCAATTCGAATGAAACCTCCTTCAATTATAATGATTAATTATACACTCTACCGCTCTGTAATCTGACTTCTCAGACTCTCTGATAAATGACAGATTTTCATTGGTACTATACTATTTATCATATCCAGCTCTTTGGTACGCACGTGCATGAACAATAAATTCCATAAGATCTCCATATACGAATACCAAAGCATTCGTTCTAGTACATATGATAATTCTCAACCAGCGACAGAATTTAATACCATTTATACACCGTATCCAAAACCAAATACTTTCCGTGCCCGAAGGTTTTCTTCCATCAGCTTGAAAAAAAAAACTTTTGCTACATATATGGATTCGGTCGATAGGAGATGAGAGATAATTAATCAAAATCCCCCACCCTTCTCGCTACTAAATTTTCGACACACCTTATACGAATATCAATCCCATTGCTACCAACGTATTACAAATATTAATGATCCAGCCCTTTATCTATTGTATGTTAGTAGTGCCTTATCTATCCGATTTTATACAAAATTTATTTCCTACGATTGTACCACGTGATACTGTAGGATTCTTAGGTTTGAATAATATATAAGGTGTCAAAAAATAATTTCATCATTACCAAGAAATCGTGGCTGCTCCCTCAAATTATAATCAAATCTGTCACTATGGTAAGTTTTCGTATAATAAAAGTACACCCTGTACATACCGAATAGGTGGATAAAAAATTATCAAATGACTGTGTATCGTATCGATCGTTTGATAATATCGACGTTTCTACGTTCAAGTAGGTATAAACCTAATGGACGCCTATAAGTCTGATCGTGACGTCGCGACGACTTTTTTCTCTGATTCGTTAGGTCAAGTTCTTTTCTAAGCTGGAAATGTATTTTGATCTTTTTACCATAACGAGTATATTGATCGAGATGAAATTTTGGAATGAAATTTTTCTCGGTACTGGATGATTCTACGCGGTTGATATATAATAGTCATTATGCTGACCTTGGGACGTGCACGGGACGAAGAGGACTAGAACAGGTTCCGTTACACCCCCCAGCCATGTGCATTCCATTGGGCATCTTGTTTTGCTTTTTTATTTAACTCCTACAGCTTCTCTCTTTTTTTTCCATCTTTTTATCTTTCATCTCGCTATACGCCAAGAAGACACTACGTCCTGTTTCACTTTGATAAGCAATTCTGCAGCTATTTTCGTCAGGAGCGAAGGTCCTCGACGTTCTGTCCTAAAAATCATTTATTGCTACTACACTACTGTATATAGGTACTATAGGTTCGTGTACGATAATTATATTTTAACATGATAATTAAAAATTATTAATAATAACAATCTATATAGTTAGAGTACAACAGTTTTAAAAATACTTGAGCCTGTAATCTCAAATCTTCAAATGTTACTCCCCTTTTTCGTTCGATTATTTGCGTTTATAATTAAAAATAAAATACGACACGTCTTAATTAGAGTGACGTAAGAGAATGACGTAATACAAATAAATATATCATCTTATTAAAGTATTACATGAAAATCATGATATTTCTAACACGGAACAATTGTTTTAATTATTAATTAATTATTTTTATATTTAATCAATCACACAATTGCAATTGGTATACTATATAGATAACAGCCTGATAGTTTAATCTCTTGTTTTGTTGTATCGGTGATCAAAATAAAAATGGCCGAAACATCAACGAGAACAGTATGCAATCGGTTTATTTTTTATCTTTTGCTCGTCTTATCCCTGAGGATCATTCAATTCTTTATGATTGTACGGGAGCTTTATTGTATTGTTACACGCTTTTTAATCTATATAGGATCTCGATGTTATTGCTATTGTGAAAAGTTCTTTTCTTTTTTGTATTTATTTATACTGTTGCTACTATAGAGCATTGTTTCTCGTTATTGGATTACGATGGCAGCTCCCGCTCTCTGGACAGGAACCACACGTTCATGGGTTCCGATTTACCCTTCATGGTGACTGGACCACGATATTCGAGAAGAAATTGCGGATCTTGATTTTCAGGCATGCACAGGTACCTGGAAGATATAGATATATGAACATAATACAAGACGATTTGAAGCAGAGTTTTTGTAAAAACTAAACAGCAATTTTAATTATCATTGACATTTTCGCTATTAAAGTGTCTTAAGTACTAATTAATGTTTATATCGTTAGAATTAAATTTTGTAACACCCGGTACATTTATCATTAAAAAATAAGTCATGCGACAAAGTATCAATCAGATAATTTATTTCTTAATTTTGACTCCTTTAACTCAAATTATTAATACTTGATCAATTATTTTATATGAATAATTAATTATCGCTTGAAAATTCGTTTCTCGCACTATTTATAGCGTAATATCTTTTTTTATTAATTAATTTAATGTTACTGAATATCACAATTATGCGATTACAAAATATGTTTCGTGATTTAAAAGTATCCGTGTGTAACGATAAAAAAGTTTTTCAATTATTAAACGTTAATTCAGTATATATATTCTTAAAGTGAATGTATAAAAAAAAACAATCGATCGACGACAGCATAACCTCACATTGAATGGCGATAAAAATAAACGCGAATATCCAAAGATGCAAAGGTGCACCCCCAGGAAGCTACACCTCAAAGAAGCCTTTCGCGTACTCGCTTAATGACTAATCGAATTAAGCATCCCTCGTTCTCTACTCGTTGTTTCGTCAGCTAAAAAGTCATCCAGAAACGTAGCGATCGGCAAGAAGTTGGTTCGCGAGAAAAAAAAGGTCCCAAAGTGAAGTAAAGCCCAAAAATCATTAAACCCCACGCGACGACGATAGGAAGAAAAAGTAAGAAAGAGACAAAGACGAAAAAAAAATAAATCAGAAATGGAAGTGCTAATTGACTGTTACTTTGACAAATTGTTCGCCGAAATGGAACGCAGTAGTCTCTCGTCAAGGCACAAACGTCGCCAGCTCGTTAAATACTTCTCAGACGTAATAAACAGCTGCGCCCAAGGTAACAGATCTCATAAGTCACAATCACTGACATCAGTGGCCATTTTGAAAGCACGAAAATCAAAGTCCTCCCTTCGCAATCGAACAAAGCAAAATGACACTTCCGCCTTTTTTGTCCTCTACTTTTTTGTCCTTTTTTGTCAATGTATACGTGACTTAAGGTAACAGCTAGCGGTAGAACCACGTATGTGACGTACGAACAAATAAAACTTTTCAAGTATTTCAAAATTTCGCTGACGTGACGGGACACCAAATAGAAAAAAAAATAAAATAAAATATTATCTTCCAGCCGAGAATCTCGAGAGGGAAGACGTGTGCGAAAGAATCGTATTGGCAGCACTGCGTTATCACAACATAACACTGGCGGAAAACGGCTCGGTCTGCCTATTAGGAAAGTTTCACAACGTCCTGTACGTAGCAGCAAAATTGTGTTTCGACTGGAAGTTGAAAAATAACGAAATCGTATCCAGATTGCTGAACGACATGTTCTATTGCGAGAAGACTTTCGAGAGGATATTCGTAGGTGCGATATTTGGTACGAGAGTGACGCACTTCCTGTCTGGATGGAAGTGCGACTTTGACGATCGTGATGAAAATCTTCGTGCACTGGTGTACTTCATGGACCACGCAGCTGCAGGCAAATTAGAATATCGCTGTCAGTCAACGAACATAGTCAGACGTTTCATCGACGTCCCAATGGAGTCTTACGGTCAAGTGGTACCACTGAGAGTAGCAATTCAACATGGCGCACCGGATATTCTTCTGATAATGTTGCGCTACGGTGCGTCCACGGATGCTGATAAGCTAGCGCCATCTCCTATAGAGATACTCTTATCAAGGTTGACCGAGTACGAAAACACTGCCGGTGGTAGCACAGCCTCTCATCTCTATCCGGAACACTTATTGATCTGTTTGAAACTTTTGCTGCGCACTGTACCAACCGTTATGGTCAAAACACCAAATCACATTGCTGATCAGAGTGGAGTCTACCGTCTTCCCCTCTACGAACAATACCCAACGCTCGTGGAACAAAACCTGGTACCACCTGAGAGGAGCGGTTTGGTACCCCCTGAACTTAGGCACTTATGCCGCTGTCGAATTCGCGAGAGTCTGTTTGAAAACTGGGCTTTACCTCACGGGATCAAGACCCTGCAGATTCCGGAATCCCTGATGTGTTACCTGGACCTTTTACAAGACTGATGATCAATCCTTCGGATCCGTCCGATTGATCATTGCACTAGACTGAATATTGTCTAGAGTCATTCTAATTAAAGTTCGATAATTGGAACAGATATTTTTTTACTGCTTATGACGAAACGGAAAAAAGAGTATGTTAGAAATATGTATAAATGAGAGATACTTTTTATATTAAGAATGTCGCAAAACTTTTAGGCGACTCGAACAATATCAAAGACAATAAACCTCCGTTTTATGAATACGGGCACGCGATATATATATATATCGTACACCGTGGGAATAACTGGAACGTTATAAATCTTCGAGGTCGATATGTCCTATATATTCGATGTCTCATGCGTCTCGCACTTCGACACGACGCCTATCGTAAACCAGCGAAATTCGTAATAAAATTTTGAATGACGTCGTTCCGTTGTGTTATCAGAGTCGAGATATCCTTGAACTTCGATAGGATGAGTTATTAGTCCTCTTGACTTTTCTCCCTGACAATGAAATTTCATGGTATTACGACGGCTCATGATATTCCATAGGATACGTCTATAAATAACGAAATATATATATATATATATCCCATTGAAACACTGTAGTAACTATTTTAATTCGCTCGCGATATTCCTCAAGTCGTAAAGTCACGCGCCATTTGTATCGCCATATACGATTAACGAGTAACGTACGATTTTATTGTGTGATACTCGCCGTCGTCATATTGACTAACGAACCAATAAAGTGAGTTACGTGCCAAGCAATTTATTGAATTCTCAACAAAGACGACAGTCACGAGTAGCTGGAGTGTAGAGAAGAAAAATTTGATAAAAGTTTCCTGGTTATCGCAGCCGTCGCGACGCCGTATACCATCGAGTAAATAATACGTCCCCTTTGACTCACTAAATTTATAAAAAAAATTAATAAACAATACTTCAGAAAATCTTCAATTTGTTTTTTTACGCGTTTGAGGTAAAAAGGTTGGTTCGGATTTCAGCTTAAACCGAAACAAATCGTTGGAAAAAATGTGAGGACGAATGAAAGCGAAATTAAATTTGGATATGTATCTAAGAATGAAATGAAATATAAATTATCCTCTTATCATATATTCATTTAACTCATTACCGGTATGACCCATCACTGTACGTATAACGTGATATCTACATACATGTAGTTTGCATGGGAATGAATCAAGGATCTAAGGACCTAATTGAATCACCCAATTAAAATTTATTAATCTAAGCCTAATTAATTTTACCTGTATGCATCCTCCGAGACGTTAATCTTCCCAGGTTCACCGGTCGTTTCCGTACGGCTTGTAAGGTTCACTGTATTCCCAAAGAGGCAATAACGAGGCATGCGATGTCCAATAACCCCTGTGACTACTTCGCCACTATGGATGCCGATGGTAATTTTCTGTAAATTAAGTAAAAAAAAAATGCTCATTCAATCTTCTTACGGAGTATCATAGCTAATTTTATAAGAATTTGTTGCTTAAAAGCATTGAACAAGAGCCATCCGATAGCAGAGCCATTTTAATGAGAGTGTTCTAAGATCGTGCGACTGGATTCAAATACTTGATATCGTAGTACCAAGTTCAGCCACGGCGCTAGTGTTGCTATCGGTGACTCTGATTAATGAAAATGAGGGAAACGCTTACCACTGGTTCACCATCGATCTGAACTTCATCAGCTGCTAGATCCATCATGTCCAATGCTAGTCGAGCTATGCATCTTGCGTGACAATAGCATGGTTCAGGAAGTCCACTTACTGCCATATACTTGTCGCCAACAGTTTCCACCTGAGTATGGTAAATGATGGTTCGGTATGACGTTATCTTTGTTTTCAATCATTAAGGTATGTGCACAATAGGTACCTTGTAGACGTTTGGATTTTTTTTCGGATCCGTAAGCACGTCGAACGCTATGTACAACTGATTAAGCATATTCACGATTTTCATGGCGCCGCTGGAATCCGTGTGCGCTGCGCAGTAAGCGGCAAAGCCGACGATACCCGAGAATAGAAGAGTTACGCAATCGTACTTCTTCGCCGGTACCGGTCTCGAGTGTCTGAGTTCGTTAGCCACGGAAATCGGTAGTACGGAATAAAGTAATCTGTCGATAATAATAAACGATTCCTTTGATTAACTATACGAATTTGTAATTTGTATTTTATTGTATTTTTTTTTTTCGACAATCAGGGAGGACGATATACTAAAATAGTTCGTTACTTGAAATTACTGCATATCGATCGAAAGCACTGCTGGAGCAATCTCGGATGGTAAAAAGAATATCTGCAATTACCTGTCCGTTTTTTGCTTCTCCCCATCCAGCTCCCGATAAGTTTGCTGTAGCTTATCAGTGAGCAATTCCAAATTTCTTGTGAGCTTGTAATCAGCTTCAAATTGCTCGGACATCAGAACCAAGTCTCTCGTCGCGTCGTGCAAGGGAACGTCGCTCAAATACAAACCGCGCCTGAGGTACAGTCCGGAAGAAGAAAAAAGAATGTATCGAATTGCCGATATTCTCATAAATACATATGCGCCTGGTATATCTGTATATTCGTACGTCCGACATAAGAAAAAGTGTAAATTGCTATTAATTAATAAAAGTGGAATTAGTCTCAGAGAGGCGAACGGTGTTTAAAGTAATTATGAAAATTTAATTATTAGGAGAACAAGCGTCCTACAGCATATCTAGTTACAAATGAAAGTTAACCCAACCAAGTGCTACTGTAACGTCGACTGATTCACTTAAACGCTAAATATGTTTACTAACTATCCACTACCCCCTTTTGGTTTAACGAACTTGCCGTTACGCCGAATATAACGGAAATGATCCTGAAATTGACTGTACTAATCGTAGACATTGATGAAATTACCTGTTGTTTCACTCGAATAGGATTCATGTTAGCTTGTGCATGCATGCATACACATGACCTACTGTGTACGCCATATGCATCATGTGTAGCATGCGTTTAGATACCGTTTAACAAATTGACGTATGAGTACAGGTTGAACAAAAAATTGGATTGACTATTTAACAGTTATTAAATACTGTATAAATTAGTATCGATTATACTATTAATTAAAAAAAAGCCCCCACAACAATTCCACATGAAAATACGTAATATTCAATGGCATTTTTATTTTGAACTTCCATATCAATTTTTTATCATGCACGACATAGGATAAATCATGGATATGTGAAAAAATGCAATTTTTTTATATTAAAAATTTTCAGAATTGCATCGATTGGAGTTTGCATTGTTTGATACGTTTTAATGGTATTTGAAATAAAGGTGGGACGATCTCTTCCGGAATGACATCATATTTGTAAAATTCCTTACGAAGGAAACCCTTTTGGTACTGATGGTATCTAAATGATGGAAGGTAATTTGCATAATGGCAGATATTTCACGTGAGCTTTGAAATTCAAATGAAACAGCTATTCGCGCCATACGTCAAGCAACGCAAAGCGGACGCGTAGGGATGTACAAAGGTAATTTAAACAGATGAAATTCCACCTGGGAACGGCAGATAATTACTAAAGAGTAACGTTAAGAGACGTGGTACAGAGATTTTGGACTCGAGTGTTAACGGGTTTTATAAATTCGATCTTGAAATTTGAATGAGCGCGTAAAAATGAATAAATCATAAAGACAATGTTCGGTTTATGAATATTGCCTTCTCGCGTTTAAGATGGTTTTAATGTTACCTCGTGAGGTCGTCGAGATTCATCACGCTTGGGTAACATAGGAATATTACCAAGTCTGATTCGGGTATGTACAGCATTTGACCCTGAAATCATACAGAAGATGCAAAAGTAAGATAATAATTCTTTAATTCGTTCGTTTTTACTATTGCCCAGTGTTTCAATTTTTTGTACGAGAATTAAAGAAATTACTTGTATTCCCGGACGACACCTAAATCTTAATTTTCAAATACCTAAAATACAAATTTTATTACGTTAAAGGTACTAAGGATGAATTTTGGATAGTTCATATTACCTGAATTAATTATTAAAAGATTTTTGCATGCTGGCGAACTTATTGTACTAGATAATTATTGCAAAGACATTTTTCATGGATACTCACCTTTAAACGTAAATTCGAGTACTCGTCGCAAGCGTCGACTTTCATCACACCTTTTTTAGTACGCAAAACGTAAACGGTGTTTATGTGCGACAGAATATTTTCAAACGTCAATTCCAGGTGAGGCCTTACCTATGGCAATAAGTAAAATTTCATTATCGATCGCCAATATCTTTATAGGCAATTTCAATATGACCTATAAATTTTTGTATTGGACAGATTGCACGCGTTTTCAATTTTGCATGGAATAGCGATCGTTCTGTAGCGATATAACGGGTGTCCGTAATACGATCGATGTTCGAGACGCGAGCAATAATGCGCATCGCGTAAAACATCTATCAAAAACGAAGAGATATAATCGTTCTGTCAGTGACATAACAGTAGAGTACGAAATGACTCGTGAAACGAGCGATCACTGTCCTGCCAATTATGTGGATTAATAATTGCCATTTAATCGATCGACCGGTTTTAATTTGCGCGAACGACTGTATTAGGTAACCGTGTCAATATTTCATTACCTGCACGATTAAAGCACGAGGATCGAGAGGATGAGCCTGGATCAATTTTAACAATAAATTTTTTTCATACAATGGCAATTAACTCCCTTCACGACTCTCCTATACAAGATTAAATATCATTAAATAAAAATTGGAAAAATAATTTATAATTACGATTCAAATCCTTTTTTTTCTGCAATCGATACTTAGCAAAAACCATATACAGCATGCGGGCGTATATTGTGCATTGAAAATTATCAACAAGGAAACAAATTTGTAGTCACAGGTACGATTTAAATATTTATAATGAATAAATTCAAATTTCGATTAATATGGATGAGAAATTTTGCAAATATCCAACAGTGCATATACTAGCCAATATATAAAGTTCATTTTTTTTGGCAAGACATAGAAACGTTATCCGAACGAATTACCCATAGATATTAACCTATTGAATTCTGTATAATCATTTGACTTTTAATTATTATCACGTCAATTGATCTTGCAAACTGTTATCGATACAAAATTCATGATCAATAAAATAAGCTATATATATATGTATATATGCACTCAAATAAATCTAAGCTGGGTGTTGTGTATACGATTGCCTATACATTTATATATATATATATTAGGGTGGTCGTTAAATAGGGTCTGATCGAATTTCGTTCGTGCCGCCCCCCAAATCGTTCCC
>JAYRCB010000832.1:368249-428514 GCA_036026315.1 Trachelus stipa
TTATTTATTTGGGAACGATTTGGGGGGCGGCACGAACGAAATTCGATCACACCCTATTTAACGACCACCCTAATATATATATATATATATATAATCGATTGCGATTAAACTACTTGGTCCTAAATGATAATTAACACATTTTGTTTGAATAATGAATGTCATGAATATTTATGAGAAGGTGGAGAACGATGCCGTCATTATCGGCGTTGGCGTCGGCGTCGTCGTACAAGAATAGACAAACTCAAGATACTAGAGAAATGTTGCGGACGCGCCTTTGGTAAAGGTAGGAGGGATCGGATTAGGCGAATTTCCTTTTGCGATATTCAGCCTGAAAGTTATAATCAGTAGGAGGATCCTGGTGTGATAATATTCATAGAATATATATAAAGGGACGTGTTAATTCATCATAAGCCATATTGAAAATTTCGGTCCCGTTCTACAAGTATGGCATGGTACAGTCGTTAAAAAAATTTTCTCTTTAACCCCGTTCACACCGTTGTGAACCTATCGATAAAAGTTCTTCAAATTTTCCCCTTTCCGACTGAGATGATTTCTGCCAGATTTAACTTTTATGTACGTGCGACGATTATTTATCTACGGTCGAATAAAGAATTTCGAGAAGGCCGCTAAGCCCAAGGATGTGTGGCTACCTGCTGATATTTTTATCACGGTTTTGCATTCCTTTACAGAACGGTTCAGTTTAACGTTAGGTTAAGTTGGATTTGACAGATGGATAAGAAAACCCACGTGGTCAACGATGCACGTGTTTTTTATGTGATACGAATAGTTATTTCATCAATAAAGAATTTAAATGACTTTAATGATTATAAAGTTATAAATAATTTTAAAAAATTCTACAGAACTATCGATTGCTAGACTTTGTTAAATCGTTAATAGATTGTCATTCAATATTAAATGGCGTCTACAAAGACCTGTGACGTCAGATCAACTGTAAAGGGGCCATCACCTTACGACTTTCAATATAAAATAGTCCCCTGAACGTAAAAGTCAACCTAGCGAGTACTCGGTATACTACAGTAAATGTTACGAAATAGAAACGTAATCTCGACTTCCGATAATCGATCAATGACTGGTGAGTTTGACTTACCGTGAGAAGAATGTCATTCAATTTACAGTTGCCATTGGATACTTGCGGTATGACGCGAGTTATCGTACATCCGGTTTGCACGATCGTCAGTTCACGATTGAACATTATGTGGAACGGGAACACTCTGCAGAAAGTTGCCGGACTGACCTTCGATTCTGTAGCAATCAGTATCAAATGTCCAGGACATTACGACCTTTCTCAAGAAAATTGCGACAGAATTCTTATATCTCTTGTATATACATATATACTGATTCTAGTTCTGCATTGTATATAGATATACTGTAATCTGTATTAGAAGAATTAGTAAGGCATTCCCCTTGGTTCTCCTAATGGAATCGCATATATATGCATTTCCTGGTTAGTGATGAGAATTAAAAAAAACAAGGCAAAATACGTGAACCGAAGCCCAACAAGATTTAACCTATTGTTATATAATAAACTTAAAATATTTTGCCGTGAAGTCTCGTGTGATTTTTCCAGGAGAATATTGCAAACTCAAATGACTAATTATATAGTTTGTTGAAAATGGATCGACACGAGCCAAAGGATACTCGAGTGACTTACCTAATGACAGCGTTTCCAGTTCAGCGATCATAGGCTTGAAAACGACCCCAGGACCCGAGGTGTCGGTAATTAGAAACTGCACGTGATCGCACTCGCTCTTTGTCTTTAGGATCTGCATATCGACATCAGTACCGTGAAGTTTCTTAGCTACGGTCTGTGAAAGATTTTAATTAAAAGTTTAATTTTAAATATTATTATTTTTATCACGAGATCAAATATCTACCTTCACAATTCCTATGACTATATGCTCCAATCCAGGCCTGTCGGAGTAGTAGTGCAAAACAAGGGCCCCATCTTCGGGCCTTTCGGTACAACGAAAAGACGGGGACCTCATACCCGGATACAAAGTACCAAGATGATCGTGAAGCGCGTCTAGGTTCTAAAATTAATTTGATTAAATTCACAAGCTCGTAGTCATTACATATTCGCAATTTAATTATCTCCTAGTCATTAATTTTTTTAACAGGTACTCCATGCTGATTTTCGCTGTTAGCTATGCAGTTAAAATTTTACTATTTTTTTATCCTCATTAGTTCCAAGAGAGAAACGAACTTCCGGAACGTGTCGTAGCATCCGAAATGGACCGGAAATGAAAGCTCGGATAGAAAAGTCTCTTTCATGTGTAAGATCTGCTAATGGCCATTTTGTGTCATTTCGCCATACTGGTATTCTACCTCACTACGCTGGTATTGCACTCAAGAATGGATAAAAATAAAAAGTCTGTTTTATCTCTCGTGCTGCTTTACTCAAGAGAATTCTTTCAACCGGCTCTTCGTTATCGACCGATAAGAACAACGTGAACATCCGCTCATTTAAACGAACCAGACACTCAAGAGTCGGTAGGATTGATTTTGCAATAAATTTAAAATAATTTTCCAAAAAAGACACTTATTTTTTTTCTATCTTGAATTCGATACCAGAAATCATAATGAACTCTCTCTCTCTCACTCCAATACAATTTTCCGCAGCATCCGATATCATCCATTTGACCAATAGCCAATCAGTGTAGACAGCAGATCAGTATCGTACCAATCAAATGATAAAGTTCAGATTCCGTAATCAGCTTCGAGAGTCAATAGAGCATAATGCGATAACGCAAGACGAATCAGCGAAAGTGAATAACTTGTTCCGGAAGGGGGGGGGGGGATAACTAGAGTAAACCACCCCCTCCCCCCATCGATGGCGTCTCCTAAAGGCGCTGGGGAAGCTCACGGGCTTTCTAAAGTGATTACGTAGGAGGACGTGAATTATGTCTATTGACGAAAAGTCTATTGGCAAATAGATTTCATGTCTTAGATAGAGCTATATATACATATAAGTACTATATATAGATGGCAAATAGACTTGGAAAAGTTTCAGAGGGTACGGATCTTATATATGGACCAAGTTTCTCGTGTAGATCAATACGAGAGCTAAGAATTTTACATTGTAAATTTCAAACCTGATACTTTCTTCTCTTTAATGGATATACCGTGTGGATACTTTTATGCGATATCTGATTTTGCCTCGGGTGAAATTACTTTGAGAAGTCTCCCGGTGCTGGTAGCAAAATTGAGGAAATGTTACCTGTAAGAAATCTCGAGGCGTAGCGCCGAGTACTTGAAGTATTTTGTCGTATCCGGAATCCTGACAAAATTCGAAGAACGTACGGCCGAATAATTCCAGAATTTCGTTAGCTGGAATATCTAAAAAAAATGTCATAAATTACAATACTTTGCATAGGAGTTGACATTATATTTGAGTCAAATTTAAGTCATTCAACAAATTACTAATTATCATCTGAAACTATGATAACCGTGTAATCAGAGCGACTATGTTGGTTAATTATCACAACACGAGGTAAGACGATAATAATTAGTAATACTATACTAGATAATGTCTTTATCCACCCACACGTTGTTACGCATGATAATTCCTATGGCTATGCTCGCCAAACCGGTTTTCTTGGGTCAATTATTTTTTTGATATTATCTTTGCTCTATTTAATTTATGGAAAACTGCAACAATATTATTATCAGATAAAATTATTAAATTAATACAGTAAAGGCTCCATCGGATATCTTAATTCCTCTGTAACGTCATTTAATACAGTAATCCGAACAGGCTGTAAGGCGGCATTGATAATTTTGACAAATTTTCGAAAAATTTATTCAAAATAATTGTCACGTCAGCTATAGATAATAAACGCTAAGTTAACGTGATAAGATAATGTAATTTTTATAGGGTCGACAAGCTTCATCTCCTTTTTCTTTAATTTTTGTAAAGGAGATAAATCGTTTGCCGAAAACTACTTACTCATTGAGTATCCTTGAAAAACGCCTGATAATTTTAGCGAAATTTACTCAGCGCGAAAAGCGTTAAAGCAGAGCCGCTTACTGAACTTCAGCCTGGATGCTTGGAACTTATAATCAATAGTAGCGAACCAGACGCGTTCCACTTTGACCAATTTTAAAGCGCGAGCAACCTTTTATTCGCTTTTGTGTATTAAGAAAAAGAAAAAAAAAAGATTATCAAAGGAAAATTTTTGACAGTATAAAATATTAAGCGAGTATTATTTATTCGTTATATTTTATACCTATCTTTTGGCAATAAACATTCTTTCAATTTTATTGAAAGTTCGAATCAACGAATCAGGAATGATTTCGAAGGAAGAGTACAATTCACCATTTTACAAACTTAATGGTAATTATTTTTATTTTTAGAAATAAATTGAATTTATTCGCTCGAGATATTTTTTTGCTTAAATTTTTTTATCATAAGTAACTTTTTGTACGTACTCAGTCGATTTACGGCAGCGGAAATGAGGTTGTACGTGATCTCGTCGTCGTAAATCTGACGCACTAAAAATTGTCCCTCCATATTTACCGCTGCGTCCTTTCTAGATTATGAAAAAAGGAAAAAGAGAAAGATAAGTACGACAGTTTACAAATCTCTTGGAATTTATCAACTCAAGACTCTTTTAGTCGTGAATTAATAAGCTCGAAATAACAAAATCATTATGCTCGATTTCAATTAGTCTTTGCATAAGTAAATTATTTTTCTTCATATACACATAATTTTTTCTTCATATACATATCAATAACAACTCTTAAAATCAAAGACGAAAGATATGAAACGACCTACCAAAAAAGTAATGATAAAAAATAGAAATGACGCAAAAATTATACGACGCGCAAGTACAAACTTTTTAGCTGAAAAAACAATTTATCTCAATTACCCATAATGCTATGCCTTGTATCTATCATATCCGAAAGAAAAGATATATTTCATCAGCTAGAATTTTTATCACGCAGTTACGTAACTCGTATTTCGAACGTATTTCCCACCTCCACGAAGTAATGTCGATTCGCAATCTTTTTTGGCATAATTACTTTGCCACCTTCCGATTACCATAAGCGAGCCATAAAAATGTTAAGGTCACTGAGCAATTAATTTCGCAAAGAAAACTTTCACGTCCCTCGTCTTTTTAAAATCTGTAAAATATGCGTTTCGCGTTATCGGTCAAGGCAACAATGCAAATTCTGACATAAATTCTATCAAGAATCTCGTAGAAAGTACTTTCACCACTCATCCTAACAGAGAGAAAGATAAGATAAGAGCTGTGCTTTTCATATAAAAATATTTCAATATGACTATACGTAGAGTAAGGCTGGTTTACATCGGTATTAAAAAAAGGCATTCAAAACAAAAAAATTATCCATAGCAAAGGAAACCTTTAATCTCTGTGAAATTTCGAAACCTGAAGAAGAATCTTTATAAGCTCGGATTTTGAGTTATCGAATCAATTTTTTAATAAACCAACTTCGCAATCGAGTTAAAGAGAGCGAGAGTCTTCGTAACTTTAGAAAATTGACTACAGCCACTTAAGACTTTAGAAAGCTATCAAGGGACCAACTTCGGGCTCAAAGTGGATGGAAGTGGACGTGTAGTTTCGACACATGACTAAAGCGCTTTGCTCTTATACGAAGTGTAAGGTATCCTTAAGTGTGGTCACTCCATTAACGAAGGGCTAGTATACCAAAGTGTACAGTAAGTGTCCACAAACATATGACGTCCCTATAAGTAAGAGTAACAGTATCAAAAGCGATAGCCATAAGTAAAAGTCCACACAGGGTATACATACACTTAAAGCTACTTGAATTCCATAAAAAAATAATACCGAATGGACGAACGAAATCGTGCGAAATTTTTCGCAAAAAAATCAGCACAGAAATAACTAAAAATCACAATTACAAAAAAATACAGAACTGTACAAAATGCATAAAACAATATTGCGTTAAAATCCGCTTAAAATACATATAATAAAATAAATACGTTCCACCATATACCAGTATCCAGAGACAATGTTTATTTACGATTTTTAATTCCTATTTTTTTTCAAAAAATTAACCACCATTTTCATTTGAAATCCCTCGGGGCTCGAACGAATCGTAGAAATTTATAATGAGCAGTCAAGTAATCAGTTTGAACTAAACGACGTGGGAAAAAGCAGACGATGGTGGGATAAAATAAAATATTAAAAAAATAAACCACACTGCTGTCGGGCAGTTATATAATACATAAGTGCATATATAAACTAGCATATACCGGGAGGCAAAAAGTCTGGACGAATTTGCATCGTGTAATTTTCACAAGATGTCCAGGTCTACGCCTTATGAAACCGCATTTAGGGCGCATAAAGTGGCCCTTCTGTAAAGGCTGTCAAGTACCCAGGTTTCATACGGTAACCCCGTTTAGCCCATATACCACTGTTATTATTTCATACTAGGTACCTACCTACCTTGAGTATATATTATATACATGCACTGAGCCCAAGAATTCCTTCAACTTGGTATATTAATACTTGTACATGCAGCAGTATACGTATATAATATACGTCGACGTAAATATACAATACAAAATGGCGCCTTATTACCACTTGTATACTAAATGAAATTTAAATAATAAATTGAATTCGCTATACCCGTCGGCAATCCATTGTGCCTCATGGACCAGACTCGATTTTACTGAAGAAACGCGAAAAGGATAATTCTGAAGCTCGAAATATTTGTTTTACGTAGAGCAGGTAGAATTATTAATACTTTGTGAAATTTAACGAGGCAATAGAATTTTGCTGGCTGATGTGTTTAATTAATTCCGAAGTACTAGGCGTACGTTCCATGTGTGCATATGAGTATATACAGGGTGTAATTTTCTTTCGCATAAACTCATTTTTCCCAGACGTTTATTGCTTTAATAGTTATTGACAATTTATCACGCACTGTATATCTATACCAGGTGGGTGTAATAAATGTCTGAGCGTCTCAGCAAGCGGCAAGTCCGACACGGACGTTATCCACGTATGTAAGAAGTGTTAGCTATAGCTGACACGAGACTCGTAACTTTGTAGATGGTTGCACAAATTCAAAGTAAACAAGATTGGAAGTGGATCGTAACTATCGGAAGCAATAGCTACTTTGGTATTTGTATAGGCAGTCTGGCGTTTATAGTTTCTACTTGATATGGGTGCCACCTTGGCAATGAATGTAAATGAGAACTTAGCGAATAAATAATTACCGGGAATCAATTCGCAACCTAATTTCTACGATTCGTTCTAAGCAGATCTGATTAATGGAATATTAAAGAAATTACATGAGAATATTCAAAAAAGTTATTACTGTTGGAATTTGATTTTTGAAAATATTTTCTTTCGCTGTTTTATTATTATTTTGCCATACTCTGTAACGAGGGTATCTAATTTGATGAATACATATATATATGTATTCATCAAATTAGGCGGCAGGCGGCAGTTTCCAGGCTATGCGGCACTCACAACGGCAAGCTAATATATTACAAAAAAAAAAACTAAACCTTGGGACATGTGGCATTGGAATTCTAACCTGATCTAACCTAACGTACTACTTCTTAACCCATCACAATTCCGAGTATCCATCATTAAAAACTTTTTGAAAAATTCGGTGTGGATGCCGCCAAGCGGTCCTGGAAGCTTACAATTGACATAAAAGTTTTCCAGAACCGACCTGGAGCACAACAGATGTTCTGGAAACTGCCAATACGCATCGAAAAAAGTCCTGGAAACCACCTCACGATATATTTATATGTGTAGATATATATTTCTATGAAAAATTTATTCAATGGCTCCTGCGGGACAAATTTTTTTGAAAGAAACTCTCATAACTTGAAGTCGTTTCATAGACGTACAAGGGTTGAAGATAATGTCGTATTTGACGAAAAAAAGACATCTCTTCTTGTGATGTTAAAAAGAGACGGTTTCATTCAGTGAATTCTGTAGATACTACTTTTCTCTTTACGGTATTCGAGTTTCAATGAAAAACAGCACGTGCACATAGCCTGCGATACAGATTACGAGTGTCTCTTTGAGAGATTGCTCTTTTCCGACACTCGTGGTAAAAGTAGTGGAGTACATATATGTGCTGTCGATAAGAAGATAAAACAATTGTGGTTATTGAAAACAAAACTTATTCCACAGTTCAATGTACGGAGAAGAATATGTAAAAGATTTCGTGCAAATAACAAGCTGTGACGGGAGGCTACGAAATAATATAAATAATTAATTTATTGTACGGTAACAGCCAGAAATATTTTCGTGTAAAATATTAAAAATTATATATTTATTGACAAACACCCTTGTATCCATTTATACGATGTTTATTTTAAAACTAAAAAATATTTATCCTAAAGTTTTGCTCTTTTAGGTAAAATCGATTATCCCACCCTCTCCATTACCCATATCCTCACATAATAAAATAACGTTAGCGTTCCAAATACCCTACATACAAGAAGTAGCCAATGAAAATTGTCTCGGACAGTCGTCCTTGAACTTCCAAAAATGTTTCCCCTCCACGACTGAATCCCGAATCGACTATCGACTAATCCCGAAAAAATCTCCTCGAATTACCTATTTACAATTAAAAAGTTCGTCGATATCACGCAAATGCCCGAAAAATTGCAATGACCATCAGGTAAAGCAACCAGCTTGATGCGAGCGACGTCACTTTCCATGCTCTCTACACGACGCAGACAAAAAGTCAAGTGTAAAAGCTCCAAAGAGAAAGCAACTAACGCAAAAACAACAACGGTATACAACATCGACTAAAAAAAGTACAAAGTTAAACAATAAAATATCGAGCGACAACCACGACTGTTCACACTGAACCGGAACAAAGTGCATTAAACAAGCCTCGTCTTAATCGTTGTTTCTGTCGTTGTTATTGTACCTACTTTATTGCCTCCCATGTCTCGCTGTCAAAGGTCTTCACAACCAGCAGTTCGAGGGCGTAATTCACAAAACCGTACTGCACATACAAAACAAAGAAAGCAATACAACTATCTGTAATACAAAGTCAATGTATTTTCTTTCATCTTTGGCAACACTGTGTGGATAAGCAATAATCACTCCCAAGAGAGAAACTTAGAGAGGGAGAGAGATAGAGAACGTGAGAAGGGTGGCTGTAGAGAGGGAGGGAGGAACGAGAGAAAGAGATACAAGCAAGTAGGAGTACAAACTCTCCGCGAGTCTTAACTTTCGTGCAACTGATACAAGTTGATGTTGTTGTTATTATTGTTGTTGTTATTATTGTCGTGAATAGTACTGCCGTTATTTTTATTATTATTATACGATAAGCGAGGCCGGGCTTTAACTCGAACACGTACCATGTTTCTTTTTCTTTTTTTTTTCTTTCTTTTTTCTTCCTTAATAAACGCACCCCAAGCGCTGTTTGCTTTTCGCAATTATTGTTACTATCATTCCATTGTGATTGGCATGGGAGAGCGTGTTTACCTCATGCACACGAGACGCGGACTGCAAGCGAGTCGGAGTCGAGCCAGAGACGATAAGTATCGATTTTCGTGAACCAGCTGCGCCACCTAGATAGCCGAGCTTCCCTCTGTTCCTTTTCAATCCGCTTTACTGATGCTTGTCCCGGCGCTCCGAGTGAAATGTCATTGTCAACGTCATTGATGCCATGCTGATCATTTTGGCACTGGCTTTTTCTTTTTCTATTGTTGGCTGTTCGAATTTAATGACTGGCTGTTCATGGGGAAAGTATAATTAAAGTAATTAAGTGTATCCTTCGGAGCACGCCCATTACGAAGACTTCTTGCGCCATTTGGTTGACTTTTCTTGGGAGACTTCTGATGGCCGTTTGGCGGGGGGTTGGCTAGATGGTTTTTTTGGCTGTCGCTGCATATTGTTGGGGAATTTTATGAGAGTTGACCTCCTCGGATTAGACGATATGGAAATTTGAACTTTAAGTATGGGCTTTTATTTTTATTTTTAGGTGGTTTTTTGGATTTATTTTCTAGGGGAATATTATTATTTCGAACATTCTCGAGAGTTGGAGAACATTTGTGACGGTTTGTATTTTTGGGGCGTGTACTGCGAAGGGTGTAACGCTTGACCGACTTTTTTGAAAAATTCTACAGACTCGTGACCTTTTCAAAACGAAAATTACGCACACTCCGGAGTGGCTGATTTGATTTGCATATGATAAAGACCGAGGAATTTTGGGAATATTACGGGTGATGAATGTTTTTCAAAATTTTAGCATTTTCCACCAGCACGAAGTGCCCTCTAAAATTTCCTGTGTAATTTTACAAAATTTGATATCACGTGAATCCATTAATTTTTTCCAACATTCATGTTCGAGCAAACAATATATTTTTTTGTTTCTTCCGATCAGAAAACCCATTATAACCAAATTTGAAAATTGTTTAAACTCCGAGTATCGAGTATCTACGTATTAAAAAATCGGAAAATCCGGTAGGTGCGGAAATTTCTGATATCTCAACAGCGCGCTATTAACATTTCATCCCTTAAGAATTACATCAGCCGGGGGCGGAAGATCGGGGAGTGGCCCGAATGATGGATCGAACTGGTCTGTACGACACTTTTATATTTTATCGTTTATTAATTTTCTTCGCCAAGTACAATGCAAGGGTACGGTCCTTTGAGCATAAACGTTATCTTCGATGTTTTTCATTAAAGTTTCTTAATTAATTTACGACCGACAGAGAACCACCGTAAAATTGCTCTAGTAACAAGAAACCCAGGGGATGTAAAAAAATTCTCAAAATCTTTAAACAATGAGTGATAACAATAATTCCAAACAATGTGAGATCAAACAATTATCGTCGGATAAAATTATTAACAATAAATGACAGCCGCCCTACTATCATTAAGAAACTGTGTATTCCTCGTGTATCAGATACAACATTTTTGTTCATGTTTCTCTCAATATATATATACACATACACATATACAGAGCTATATACATTGTTAAAAATCAATAAAACAGCATACCCCAAATCTTGACCTACCCTTACCAAAAACTGTACATTTTTGCTATCATGTAATTACCCGGAGACCTCATTAGCATATCTGATAAATTTTGACAACAAAAAAGATAAGAATACACAAAGCTACAAAAATCTTAAGGGCACGTCAGCCATGTCAAGGATCTCTGATTTACCCAAATAAATCAATTTCTTGTATCGCCCAAGGTACCTCGGTATGTCCCTAGACGCGAAGGGCGGAACATATCTGCAAGTGATCCCTTAACATCCTCCCTTAGCCATTTTACACCAAGGGGTCAATTCAGTTACATATATAGGGTGATTCAGAATAAACGCACCCTCTCGAGCGGCACTATGGTCGTTTCACCATAGAAATCAAATGGGCAGAGTAACTTTCCATGTGGTGCGTTTGTCGTGAATAACCCTGTATACGTATAAAGGCACAATATGGGTGGTTCCTATGGGACCTTACGTCGACCTCGTTTCGGTTTTACTCGGCTCCCTCTGCAGCATCCAATTTACCTGGAAAATTCTGTAAAACCGACGGAAACCCTGTATAAAACGATCCCTTCGAATTTAAAATATTCCCCGACCTCAAATACACTACGCCCTTATTTTCAGAAGACGTACGAACTTTCGACCTCATATCGAATCACGAAACGGAAGCGCACCAGTTGACCAGCTGTTAGACGCCTGACACCTGAGCAGCAGTGAAACTTTTCTTCGTGATCGAAGTTTCCTGTTACGGAGATAAAAGTGCCGAGTAAAAAAAAAATAAAAAAATATTCAGATTGTCAGATAACCCGTTTTATCCACCAGACCTCCTTATCAGTAGCGACTATACCATTTCCCCGAGGAAATTACTCGTAAAATTTATAAACGTAATCCCAAAACGACCTTAGGAACAGCTTCGACCGTAATTACGAAACTTTACAAATTTACCTAAAACTCATATTTTCAACCATTCGAACATTTTTACACGTGACTTACCAGATGATATGCTTAAGGCTGAATTTATTCAAGCATTAAACTTTTATCAGGTATCGTATAAATATATATGCATATTTATAAATATTCATTCATACGTGCATATATATATTAATAGATCATACTTTGGGGACAATTTCAGTAATACAGCTGCTAGTTTGAGGACAATTTTATAGTTTGGGGTCGGTCCTCAAAGTATTTTCAACATGATGCATGTTTTGAGGCCCATAAAGCGACTGTCACACCAAATTTGTTTACTTTTTTTGAATACTAGACATTTGGAGTTGTGATGTACTTAGAAAGTATTTCGTCAGGTTAGGTTAGGTTAGGTTAGAATTTGAATGCTGTGGTGTTTCAAGGTATTAGCTAAAAGAAACATTAGCTCGCTATTATGAATGCCCCTTAATCGGCTGGGTCTTCAAACTATACTTTGTACATAATTATATATATGTATATATCTGTATATCTCAAAATTTGAATACACTAAGGGATATACTGTAAATCGGATAAGTAGTCACACGAGAGTCCTCGTGGATGAATGACACGTCGTACAGCGTATAGATCAGTTCAGAATCGTGGTCATAGGTTAACGTGTCGTTCTCATATTGTCGTTCAATATTGCGCGAGTTATGTAGGATGGTCTAGAGAATAAATAAACACATATTGCGTAGTTACATATTACAATCAAGTACTTGCATCACCTATACGTATAACAGTGGTTATGCAAGTTGTGATAACTTTTTTTTCAGAATACTGTTATGAATAAATGTTGAGGTGAAAAGCCGCGTTCACACAGTACAATTTCCATTTACCGTGCAATAAAGATTGAATTGAAGTGATGAATAAATATTATCCCGTTATCGATTCTATCGATTAGCATTATTCAACGATAATTGATATTCTGTTATTTGGAGTTATTGAAATAAATTATTGTTCTATTTACATATACATGCTCAATGACAAATATATCTATATTTACAGATAATCAAAGCACGACTTTCTCGTGAAATCGATGTGCTTTTTACACTTATGAATAATAAATGTATTTTTCAGGTATAAATTCACCATAAATTATGCACGATTTATAAAAATTGATCATCGAGAATGAATCATTTCTATGCTATAGATCATATGTTATTAAGTAGATCGAGAATTGATCGAAAGGGTCTCGGATCTTCGCCGTTCTTAATAATGACGAATCGTCCGGGGCTATCGTTAATTAAAAATACCGTCACGCGCCGAATATCGATGCTCGTCCTTCAGGAATCTAGGAAGTTGCGCGTGCTACATAATAGGTGTAATAATATATTGAAATGTCTGACGTCACTGGATGCCACGAGGGATGCTCCATTTTATTGACTTTTATAATGAAATTTTCCCAATCTGTATACAGGTGCGTCTTAATAAAATTTTTTTCTGTTTTAATTAACACGCAATAATAACCAACCATAATAATTGTAATGTATAAATAAAATTTAATTCTTAAAATACATATTTAGGGAAAGTCCGTACAAGACAGGGTAGTTTTGACAGACGTCACCTATAGGAGACTTGCGACACGTCTGGTCTCTAGCGCTGTTATTTACAGACTGATGTATCCTTCTCCTCCGTTCTCTGTCTCTGCACGTGCATGCAGTTTCTATGTTAAATGCCTATAGTAAAATAGTACCTATAGTTTCGTATAGATTTCGCTGTCCCCTCTTGCCCCGCTGCACAGACGTGCCCCGACTTTTTTTCCATATAACGAAATTATAAGTGGAATGAAACAGCACGTGAGGCTATTTGTAATTTTCTTTCTGTATTGATTTCTAGGATTTTTATGGTGGTTCTATATTATACAGATTTAGGATACAGAATGGGCCAATTTGCATCGTGCCACGAATCGAATAATTTATTTTGGTTGACATTTGTAAACAAGGTCATGCTGAATGATAGCATTTTTTTTAGTGAAAGAAATTCATGGACCATTCGGCATGACTGTCGGTATCAACTTGCATCGAGTAATCAAATGTCAGCCATGAGAAATTACGCTGTTACGTTTCTGTGCATGACAGATATACATAGATATAGTAGCGAATTCTTTAGTTCTTGAAAAAGGACAAAAAAAATATATCACTACTCTTATAACTCAAGGGACTTAATGTAATATATATATCTCTATACACGCTATCACAGTATTCTATGTGCACGTTGAAATTGAAATGAATTGAATTGAAAAGCAATCCGCTTCGCTGGGATACCCTGACAAATTGTTGCAACGAACCAGCAGGACAAGTAAGAGGCTTAGAAAATAATTTGATATAAAATTACGTAAAATTGGAAAAAAAATAAATTGATCAATTGAGGCAGAATTATTCATATATATAAATTATTTATACATTCGACTCGCTGAATATAAATTCATGAATATTTGCAAATATTTGCCTTCGTCACGAAACATTTTTATTCATAAGTCAATCTAAGCCTGTATTATTTATTACGTATATTGTTTAACATAAATTAATTTCATGAACGCCGCTCATAAATTTTGAAATATAGACATATACGTTCCAATTGTTATTATCAATTTCGCCGTATCTAATTTTATTGTCGATAACGTAATCAAGCTCTTTACAATATCCATTTTATGTAATATACGTAAAAATCATAACGTAAAAATCTCTTCCTGAATTGACCGGGACAATAATTGACTTTCCGCCGTTATCTCTCTCGGGAAACAATAGCGTGAAAATAGAAAAGATTAAACGAGTCCTAGCCCTCTCGAAAGCCTACGTCAAATTCAAGATCCTCGCCGATAAGCAAACGTACCATAAAGGCTAAAGGCCAGAAAGGAGGATCAAATCCCTGATAATGTTTTCCGCATTTCGACGACCTACGAGGGACCAAGAAGACGAAAGGCTTTCAAGGCACTTTGGCTTTCCACGTTTCCGTTACGTTCCTCACTGAGAAGCAAGAAAGAAAGGGGGAAGAAAAGAATAGAAGAATAAAAGAAAAACCAGCTCGCAATTCAAAACAAAATGATATCATTGAGCATTGTGGCCAATCGGAACGACAAAACGGTAGCTCCTGTAATCGTTTCAGGACCGTAGTCAAGGAAAATTGTACCACGTTTTCAAGACTTCTTTATTGCCAGTGACACCTGAACTACTGAACTCTTGAGACGCATTAGACTTTTAGACTGCTGCTTGCTGCCGGCAAAGGCTTTCGAGAGCAAATATCCGGAGTTTCACCGAAGTCATCTTGCCAAACGAGAACCAGAATGCTACCTCGGTACAAACTATGGAAACGCGTATCTTAAGACATTATATACATATATATATTCAATGTATATACATATATACAATCGAGGACTTCTTGGTACACCAGTCACGCAATTCTCCTCGATACTTTGCTCCGTTAACGGGATGTAGGTAGGTGGGTAGGTGTACAAACGTGTTGCCCGTTTAGCGGCCATTTTGTTTCTCTGCTTTTTTTAACCTGATCAATTTTAATCGACAACTCGATTTTTACGCACGATCTATTATACACGTTTTTAGGTTATAACTTTTATTTTTTTTAGTTGTACCTGTATAAATATATGTTGCGATGCATTTAATGAAGAATTTCATTAATACTGACCCGATTCGAGATTGGATATCAGATTTGGGAATAAACGAGAAAATTAATCTTTAAAGTCAGTCAAATGTATATGTATACATATGTATATATGTATTCTCTTGTGAAATTCTAAATACATAATTGGACAGTATAATATCTGATATCATATATTATCAATATAATACGAGAGTTTATATCCACGTAAATTTTTTTAAAAACTTTTTTAAAAGTAATTCTTTACCTGTTCCCTATTAATAACCCATTATATACCCTAAGAGTTTGTTCAAGATTCGCAAGAGAAATTCAGGGTTCCGATATTCCGCAAGTTTCTGCATAAGAATTCGTAAGCGCCTCACTATTCGCGAAGAAAGTTGAAGTAATTTCCAAGTTAGAAATTTCGCGAGTTCCTTACGACAGCCGTTGGATGATCTTTCCGCATAGTGCAGTAAAAAAAAGTATTAAAAAGTGAGAATCGCTACCGCGGGCGAAAAGTTAACTCTTAAAAAAATTTTTTAAATAACTTGATATTATCAAGTCAAGTTTTCATGCATAACGATGCTATGCGAGATGAAATTACCAATTCGCTAAACATCTGTTGTTCGACTGGATATTTATGCATAGGATGTAACGTAGTGGCGCATAGCAATTTGAATTTCATGTCGCGCTCTTGGTAAGCGTTGTAAACTGGGCTTGACGGGCTCAGAGGGCCAACCGTCGCTGGGGGTTACCTACTAGGGGGACGTGAACGTGTAGCGAAAGAGATACATGGAAACTGCCATATTTCCTGCGACTGGATTGGTAAATTTAATTTAATATATTTAAATTACGTTTCGTGTTATGTAAATGAAAACCGATCCTAATAAGTTTTCAATTATCCGAGATAAAAACTTTCGTATGCATTTTCAAGTGACGATTTGAACATGTCTGCATTTTCATGACTATTCGTTCGTAATGATTGTCAAATTTGAAAGTTGATTTAGCGTTTTTGAGCTGTTGAACTTTTACACGTACTTTCTTATCTTCATATTGATTACGCTTGATGGATATAATCACTGTGATTTTACGATAATTTTTCTTTTACATTTTTTCCCACTTTTTCTTATTAGGTTATGAAACTTAGTGTAAATTTATTTTCAAAATTGCTGCTACATGCATCTGTTCTGTCGTTAACGGAATTTTTTTGTTTTGCAATAAAATTGATGGGATATGTTCTGATAAGATAACTTTGGTCCAGCATGACGTTTTTGTGGATGCACTGCGGGCATTTTTGTTTACGTAATCAAAAGTCCAGTACGATGTATTTTCTACTCTTGTTAGGATGACAGAAACTAAGAAAATATGACGAAATATTTGGAGGATGAGAGTAATAAAAATAATAGAGATTAAGAAATCTTAAATCGAATTATACAGGGTGTAACTTTTTCGGGGTCCGATAAGGAAGAAGCCCTATCACTATCATAATTATACCTCGCTCGATTAGAATATTGTGTTGGTACATGTGCTAGGTACACTGCAATATTATTATTATTCCTACAACAACAAGGATAAATAGAAGGAGCTGGATCCTCACTCGATTTGGGCTCATCCCTTATCGGACTCCGAAGAAGTTACACCCTGTATATAGACAGATTTGATACGGAAAGGACGGTCAGCGATATATCCAAAAATATAAAGGTACCTGTGGCCCGTTGGTCCCTGTAGCCGTGTCCAGTGGGAAATCTGTTTTCCCTGTGTGAAACATATTTCATTTTCCCATTGGGAAATATTTTTCCACATTTGATGTAACAACCGTATAGGTTAGATAGATATATATAGATAAACTAGAATACTAGGTTACGAGAAAAACACGAAACGGAAAAAGCGACAGGAGCTAACGTGGATGCTGGACGATAAATCGCTTTCAGAATAAAGTTTGCCCATCATGAGTATAGAATGTATCCCTGGTCAGTTTTCGAGAAATGAAATCTATTTCCATTCGTTGACCTTTTACAAACTAATGGGAGGACGTGAAAAATCGTACAAAATTTTTTCTCATCATCCATTCAACGTTATTTGGATTGAGAATAGCGAAAAAATTAAGTGATTTCATTCGCAGGATAATCACGTCTTTAATCAGATCGTAAAACGTCTTGGAGGTTAGTTCCGAAAAAGAAACACTTTGGCGCTGTCATCGTTTAACGGCTACGTCATTGAAATCAAAGCCCCGTTCGTTTATCCTAGACTGTCGCGCCTCTATGATGAGCGGAGGGAAGCTCAATCTTACGCAGCGGACTTATAAAGCTTCTTTTATTACGCAGCATGAAAAAGTTAAGACGGATGAAGACGATCGTTTCGGTTAAGTTTTCCGAGGGCAGATAGCCCTGATTGCAAGACGGCCTTGACAGAACTTTTTTATTAGTTGCCCGCTAATAAGTAGGCAGATAGGAAAGTAATTAACGTTTATAACCTAGCGCCGTGACGTTCGCCATTCTACCCTTTAGGGTATGATTTCTTTGTGTAACTAAAATACATTGCTTCTTTAATGAGATTAGTTTTAAAACTGAGGTGTTACTACCAACCGTGCTTTATCTTGACTGGTCATACAAATCGCTTGGTACGAAATTTTCGAACTTTTGGAAATTACCATTTTTCACTATTTCACCATGAACAAACTTTTTGATTAAAAAAAAAATACGAAATCGAAGTATAGTATATGCTATTCAGTCCATACTCATAACTCTTCTTTATAGCGTCTCTTAAATTGAAGGTACTGTTAGCCAATCAGCAATCACAGTTATATCCTAAATCTGGATGCTCATTGGTTAACGATACCTTAAACTTAGGAGAAGCTATAAGAGACAGGCACAAGTACAGGCTCCGTAGTAAGTATTAGTAATGCCAAGTGGCAATAATGTCGCTCATTTAAAACTGGCCCTCGTACTGCATCAGTGCAATAAGGACTGGACCAGTTTTGAGCAAGTTCAGATCAAAGTGAAGCTTAACCAAGTGCGCTCCGGTTTGGAACCAGGATCCAGAGAGTCCTTGTGCACATTTCATCAAATTGCTCCCCGTACCAGTCATACTCCATTAGACAGGAGAACTCTCGATGCATTTCCGAACGCTCTCCGATTTTCAAGAGGAATTTGAACCGGCGACAGGGATTCTAGCAAACGAATGAAGATTTCGTTGACAATCGAAGATCTTAATTTCTTTTAATCGACAACCGAGGATCCGATGGTCCATGAGATTAATTTTTATCTCGCAAAGTAATTTCTTTAAAGAGATTAACTTTACCGAAAAAAAGTTATAAAATTTTTCCGATCAATAAAATTAATATACTGAATAGTCTATACAAAATGAATTTTTGTATTTTCAAAAAATAATAAAAAACATGACATAATCGAATCATGTGGATTACCAGAAAATTTTTACTAGAGAATAATCTCTTTTGTTACATTTTACATTATTGACAGATCCGTTGACTGATTTAATGAACCTTGTTACAGATGTACGTTTTTATCATTTATGATTTTTATATAATGCTAGTTGTGTCTAACGAAGATCGATAAGATCATACATACATACACACACACACATATATATATATATACACATATGTTGTTCTTCTTTGATCTTTCAGTGTCAATAATTACTCAGAAGAAGAAATAAGGAAGTATATTAAAACGAAACTGATAGCAGCTTATATATAATAGAGTTTATCAAAGTATCAGGATTTAGACGCTGCCAATACCGAACGGAGTAGCTTGTCAATGTAGAATATTGGTATCCGTGGCCTCAGGGGCTTAAGTTTCCTTCTAACGACCCTCTATGTGATCAAGTGCCTCGTGAACAAATATCGATATGATAGAGTTTTCTATGTCTATATGTAAACAGAGAATACGTTTAATTCCATCTTAAACTCAGTTTATGTTATGCAAGTAGCCTCTTAATACCATATTTTCAATTTACGTAAATCAGCCATACGCAAACGTGAATTGAAATTGCAAGAGTCCAAAATGCAAAAAGAAATACATAAAAATTACGTACCACGTAAGAGGATTCCAAAACTACCTAGCAATCACCATAGTGTACTTTATCGTCGGACAAAGACTGTAAAACGAACAAGGGAAATGTGAAATCGACAATTTTTTCTTATACAAATATTCTAATGGTACATACTTATTATGTTACGGTATACCTATATAACATATACATTTCTAATCTCACTTGGAGACTAACGAAAATCTCAGCAGAGCTAATGAGACCGATCGATCGCTTTACACCAAGTTACGTATATATATATACACACACAGTTGAAGGTAAGGGATGAGGGTGTCTAATGGTGAGTGGGTTGAACCAATGAGAGGGTATAGGTATGAGGCCCAGGAGAAGAACCAGGGTGGGTCGTACGTATCCGTGGTGACACGTATTGAAAACTCTCGGAGACAGAAGCAAAACTAGAACAAGGAAGAAATATATTAAATTTATGAGATAGAAATATTAAGAAAAGGAGAAAGAAAAGGAGAAAGAAAAGGATAAATGCAAACTGTATATAGACGCGTATAAGAGAGGTAGGTAGCGAGACCTAGTGTCAAGTGCGCACACTAAGTGGTACTATTATAAATGTAGGTATAAGCATGGCGAGAAATTGGGGCAGACGAAAGGCTTGGAGGCTAAAACTCTCGCAGGCATCAAGCATCTTGACTAACGTAAGGGGGTGAAAAGCACGCTCGTGACGGGCGCGGTGGTGTGTAGCAAAGGGGTTGTACGTGTGACAGCACGAGAGCAAAGCCGTAGGTGACCGTAGTACCCAGAAGAGGAATTGTTGAAACGTAGTCGCGCATGCGCGTTGGTACGAGCTACGCTTCGAATGCTCCGCTCGGAATTCTCGTTTAACCTTTTCGTGTGTTTCCGTTCGCGCTCGGCTCCCCACCCGAGGCGCACGACTTGGCGCTGCTGGTTGCTCGGTCAATTCTCAACCAGTATGGCGCTACGCGCTCAGACACGGCATTCGTTGCATGATGATTTCGATGATCCACGCTCGTAAATGTATCAGTGTAATGATACGCGCGCACCTACTAATCAGAGGCAGTTACTGACGCGTTTACGCGGTGCTTTTTAATCGACTGTCAGGATCCTTCTTCCCTGGTGCTTTTTATGTCATCAATCCCGTGATGAACTGCCGTGCACGCCCGGATCCTGATTTTTCTTCGTGATACTCTAACCGGCAAGATCGTTGTAAGAAATCGATCAGAGAGACTGATAAATCGAGAGAATTCTAGAACGAAGGAATACATTGGATCTTTATTGTATAAACTACGCGTCGTTGTTGGATTTGAATGAAAGATAAACAAACAAACATGACGATCGATACCAATCTGCGAACACGATCAGCTGATCGTACGAAGTCTTGCATGGAAATGGCGATGTGAATCGTCCAAGTTAATTAAAGGATAAAAGAGGGAAAGTAAGGGGGTTGAACAGGAGTGGAAGAGGGTGAGCGCAGGAAAGAGAAAAAGGAGTGGGAGTAGGTGAGAAAGAGAGAGACACAGAGAGAGAGAGAGAGAGAGAGAGAGCGAAAGTTGCTTCGCTGTCGCTACAGCTGATCGTAGATAAACAAGCGTGGCATGTCCGGCTAATTAGGGCTGTCCCGCACAAACAACTACTCGAGCGACGCGGCTGAGTCGTGTTTACAACGAGCGGCAAAATGGCATGTCCTTTCTCGCGGGGTTACGTGGCGACCAGCTGCGAAGATGATGACAAGGAGGACGTTGGGAATCTTGCCGGTAGTAAAATCGGCAGCAGGACTATCGGCGAGAGGATGAAGACGACGCGGCAGTCTTCCATGCATATAATGACGTCATTAACGGGCGACGAGAATGAGGAACAAGAGGATACGCAAACCCTCAATCTGAAGCACCTAAGGGCAGCCGTACTTGTACTTACCAACCCCTCGGTACACAGAGAATATACTATTACTGGATTTAATCTTCATTTGCTATTGTGTAAAAATACGTTTCTTTTTGTTTATTTATTTATTATTTGCCTCTTTGAGATATCCTTTCTGTAGTATTAATGTTTTCTACTTTGGCTAGATGCTACTTGACGTCCGACAGGAGCAAATTACAGAGAGTATTCGATGAAGTAAGGGAGTAAGAGAATTCTAAGGTGGCTGATGTTCAAGGCCATTTTCAATAGCTTGAATTAATTCGTAACCGGTATTACCTGTTGAATCGAAAGCACGATTGCGAGTCAACAAGGAAGGGGAGGACGACGGGAATTTCTGTGTAAATTTCGTCAACGATAGGGTTAGTCTAAAACGTATTTACCGCCTCAAAAGTTCAGGCGATATTCAACTTGCTGATGTATTCATTGGAAGGTAAATTTAGGGCTCGCAATGGTAACTGATAGTCAATAAGGTTCGTGCTACAGTTGAAATTCGATTTAGGATAATGAATTATTACGGAAACCCTTGCAACAATTTTTTTGGCTATAGTGACAGTTTTTGATTTTGGATCAATCACATGTATCTCAAATTTTGTTTGATTACTGTCCATTATTTTTTATTGATATAAACACTAATTATTTTCGATTTTTATACTTTTTTTTCATACTCGTATACAGTGTAATTCAAATGTTCGCGCCTTTTTTCAACTTTTAGTTTCTGCAAAGCCCGGTCGTGTTAAGGAATTTGGAATTAGAAAAAAAAATTTGTAACCAAGGATCGGTTTTCAATTTCCAAAATTATCATAAGGTCATTCTGGGGCAGTATACAGTAATTAATAATATAATGCGAAATTGAAAGATAACAATATAACATTCGTGATACGTAACTCAATATGCAACGAGCAGCCTCAGGGCGGATACGAAATTTAACAAAGAAAATTTCCGGCCACGAGAGTTTTCTTCCTGTCCTTTCCTTGCTTATTTAAAATTCTCTCTCGCGGTTCCTACCAGTCCCTTTCGCAAACACGACCAATACAGGGAGAGAATACGAGCACGTCATTCGCCTAAAATGAAATTTGAAATTCATCTATGAAATTTTTTTCTTCACTCCCAAACTATTCGTAGCCATCCGACCGAGGCAGACCTCGTTATTTATGTGTTTACTATTCACATTGAAACTTTCAACCCTCGACCCGATTGTTCCCGATTCTTTCATACTTGTAATAGAAACGGATACACACCCTTGCATGGACAGAAACGTGATAACAAAAGTGACGAGGCAATCGATAGTATCTTCTGCCATTGGAATGGCTTCGATATTAAACTCAACCTCCTTATATTAAGTATAAACGTATTTCAATGCAAACCGAATGTTTTCTGTATCCTGTCGGTAGGATATTGATTGACGAAAGAACAGTTACTCGATATCACGTAAGAATGGTGCATTAAGAGAAAACTATTCCGAAAGTATAATGTATTACGTCTATGATGAAAGTATACTTTCATTGCGTATACATATATACGTGATGCAATGAATAATGTAAAAATTGTGTGGGAATATTTTTCTGCAAATTTCAAATCAATAAGTAAATAATGCTTTCAGTAGAGAAACTCATCCACATGAAATATGGTTTTGCGTTAAATTTTGAATTGATAAAGAATAATTTGGAGGATTACTAAAACAAAAAGTCGAACGGAAGACAGAATCTGTCTGACGTGAATGACGATTTTAGGTGGAGTTTGTAAAAAGAAATTTATCCAGGGAATTTTGTTGTTAAAAAAAATATTTTTAGCGATACCGTTGAAATTTTTGTCTCTAGTGATTTTGTGGTATTTTGTTACTTCAAAAATTTGTTCTCTCTTGCTAGTCCTGTTTTCTTTGTGTTGGTCAATGTAATTTCTCAAAGCATAAAACCGCGCCTGCGGTCGGGTTTCGGTCGGCCTAAGGGTTGCTTTGAGTACTTTCTACCTCCGACTGGTTTCATCAGACATAGCGTACCTCTTTATGAAAGGATCTAGTGGATTTCTACCGTAGTCAAAATATCGTGCTGTTGCATTATAGTTTGGTTGTATATATAAACATTGTACTATAGTTTTTCGAATTTACTACAGTAACTATGATCCTGATCTTCCGGTTTAATAATGCATTTGATGGGGGTTCCAGTGTGCGCATTTAACGTTTCTCGTGATACTTAAGGCAAAACCAAATCCAAGTCTCGTAAATTTTCCAGGCAGACATAAACAAGATTATTTACGGCAAATTCCTACCTAAGGCTTAGTTCACAATGCGCTTAATACGACAATGAAAAATACGTTCCAGTATTTCGTCATACAATTCTCAGCGAAACGCAATACGTATTGCCGCGTGTCTTGTGCACAACGAAAGATGAAAAAGTTTCAAAATTTAATGAAGTATGATTGAAGTTTGGTAACGTAATAGAAAATTTGCGGAAAGAGACAAACTTTCGGAATTTTCTTGTTATGAAAGATGACTGACTAAGAAGTTCGCAGAAAGTTGTCTTTCGTCGCACGACGTAGTTTCATGCGAACCACAGTCATGCTTTAACATTAACTTCAGCCTCGGAGGACTCTCTTACATACAAATGCATAACGAGAAGGCCCCTCAAATATGAATGGATCTCAGAACCCAAGCATACCATTTTTCATCGTTAATTTTACAATTTTTCCACTGGTCGGTTCACATGTAGCTACAAAATATTTACGTCCGATTCCACTTCAATGCGAATTCTCAATATAATTCCAAACTGTTTCAATCGACCAAGATCCACGTCATTTTGTCTAATTTTATCCTCAAACCTTACTCACGTTTTCACCAATGTTCTTAATTTCCTCAAGGCGCTACCCGCACGGAAGAAACTTAACGACCAGATCTGGATGTTGGCAACACTTCGAAAAGAATGTCCCTGCAGTAGTCAGTCTTCCAAAAAAGTTTCACCAAGTTAGAATGTAGGATGACCAGAAGATAAAAAAAAATTATTTTGTCCCAATCTAGGGCGAACCCTGGTAACTTGATGGTTTTCAAGGCAAACAACTATAGTCCGCCCTAAGAGACGAGTAAGGAAGTGACGTAGTTCCACTTCCTCCCTCTCCCTCTCACCCTTTCTCTCGGGCGTGGAAAACTCGAAGCCTAAAGTTACCAGAGAAGTTTCTACCCTCTCGGAGGGATTTCCGTCTTTTTGTAATGGCAACCCTGTGTTAATATACGACTGGAACGTTCCGAGATAACTCAGGGGATACTTACCCTTGTATTAATCGATCCCTTGTCCAATCTACCTATATGAGTATACATACGTATGTAAACTGTACATACCCAGTAGATCGTCTAACAATAGATACCCATCTACCACGTATGTAAGGATACAAACCTCTGGCGATTTTCTCGATTCCATAGGGAAATTTCAATAGAACCCAAAGACTCGGATTTCGCAATTGCTACTAATTCCAATGCATTCAATACAGCCCGAATGGAGCTTCTGTTCGGATGAGCGTGTGAATTGCAGAAAATTCAATGTTCTATCTGACCGAGTCTCTTTTGCCGTTACGCGTAGCTACGAGCCTTCGTCCCTGATAACGGGACAAGAAGGGTTGGCCAAAAAGGGTTTTCAACCGTAAAACTTGCTGAACTTTGCGACCGGGAAGGGTGCGAACAATGTGGTAGATTACGTCGAGGATACTCAAATGGATTCAATAGTACCCAGAGATTCTTTACAATAGACACCCTTCAAAATTGGGGTAGACCATTTTTATAGAGATTCGTTATCCGTCCTTGAAACGTAGTTGCTGAAAATAACTAAGGGATGCTGTTTAATTTCTTTTTAGGTTACTATTTCATCGATATCTTTATCAATTCATGTATATCGCTTTTAGTTTCACATTACTTATCCATTTCAGCATCCCTTAATGCATCTTGTACATTATCTCAAAATTTTATGCTCCATTATACCTGCATAGACGCAGCATCCGTCTGTATCATTTCTCAATGCTGCAAACGGTTCTCTACCGTGATATCTTGTGCATCCTCGGCTCTTCGTTTGCAAATGTATAAATTTTTTTTTGCTTCGCTACCAAAATGCTCAGCGAGTGGCTTATGAATATTCCTCCGAGAGAATAAGACATTTTTAACGAAACATGGATAGAAGCGCTCCTAACGGCAGTTTCATGAATCACAATAAATTCGTCGTTAGAGAACGTTCTTCCTAGAATGCATTTCATATTCAAAGGAAGAATTTTTCGTCGACGAGAAAAAGAAGAAAAATCAACCAAAACCAACTAAGAACCCGATGTCCCTCCTTGGACTATAAAAATTCGAGGTCATCCATACTAAGACTAAAAAAGTTATAAAAGTACGATGCTATTGGGATAGACTGTATATTGCATGGGGGTAGGGAGTCGCTCGAAAATGACGACAAAATATTTTATAAAGGAGCAGGGCCGTCTAACGATCGATCTTCCGCCGTCTTTTCGGTCTCACCCTGATAGCGTTCCAGCACCTCCATCACTAGGGATGATGACGAGGTCCTCGTCTCAGGGCCGTCACTCACTCGTCCCGGAGGGATGAATCTTTCTGAACCATTCCTGAGGGTGAGGCCGATGGCGAATGAATTTTCGATTTACGTGCCAAACGATTTCACAAGAATTCTTATTGAGCTTCTAGTACATGCTATATGTATACCATATATGTATATACACATATAATTTAGCTATGACGATGCACCATGTGTTCCGAGTAGTTGTCGCCCACCCAATCCGCGGTCGAACCCCCGACGATCATTCACTTGACACGGGCCTGTCGAACTGCTCAAATGAGAACTCCTGAACTTCCTGATCACCACTAGTTAGACACGTATCTACATACGAACTGCTCTATTGATTTTGGCTGCAATCAGAATATGGCAATCAGGATATTGGCCAATCTTCATGCCAATTTCTCTCCTCCACATCCATATGGATCTATTCTCTTATTAATTTTTATTTTACTCTTCACAGTTTGCTCCCTGCCCTTCTTTCCCTCGCGGTCCTTCTCCCAGAATTCATCGGGACAGGAACGATCATTATCTACTAATTGAAGCTTCCTCCTTACGTCACCAGCGGGGCGCGCAAACTTAACGATTCGAAGACCGAATTTAAAGGAGTGATCACTTTATTTTCCTACTGCAGGCAGAATGGTTCGTAAAGAAGCTGGGTTCATTTTTCATCACTTTTGGATCGCTTGTATCTGCAGTACTGGTACCACTCGTGGGGATGCTGCCCCTTGTACTGGTGGAACGATATCGCGTAGGGGTTTTATCCCAACCCACTTTCGTAAATTTATCGCAAATGCCTTTACGGTATTTTCGGCGTTTATGGCTTTGCGCTAGTTTAAGAGGAAATGGATGGCAGTGGGTCAGGTTGAGGAATCCTAAACCCTGTCCTACATCTGTATGAACATTAAGGATGGAAATATTTTTGAGATATTTACTAGATATCACGTAACTATACCATCCAATGTTCTACAGTGTGAGTCAGTGTACTAAAAGTTTAAGAAGAGTTCTGGAAAATTTTAATAAATCTCCAATTTCAGTTGATCCTGTCATAGACATCAAATGGACATACTAATTTCAATTGATAGGTAGGGTCTGAATCATCCTGTATATTGAAAAAAAATGATTAGACATTAAAAGTTATGGATACATGGCCATTGGTTCAGGGCAGAATATATATGGCGTTTGTGTAGTTTGAGGACAGGGTATCATAAAGCGGCGTTCACAATAGCGAGTTGATGCGTTCTTAAAAAAAAAAAAAAATAAACCTTGGGACATCACAGCATTGGAATTCTACCCTATCCTAACCTAACGTAATGCTTTTTAAGCCTGTCACAGCTCCGGGTGTCTAGCATTAAAAGAATCTCAAGAAATTTGGTGTGACACACCGCTTCACGGTCCTCAAAACAGCCGTTACGCTGAAAATTCATTGAGTACAGTCCTCAAAACAGCCACATTCCTCAAAGTGGCCAATACGTAATTATAATCATTTCCAAAATTGGCCAACGCCAAATTTCTATTTATTTAAATAGATAAGATAATTTATTCAGGTAAATTGCTTTCGTTTGGGCGTGGCCTCTTGAAAGCTCATAAAAAATTCCCTTGCCGAACATTCGATTTGTAACGTATGTGGGAATAAGTGAGAAAGACAAGGAAGGACTAGCTACGATATAGTATAGGACAGACAAGAACACGAAGATACTTTTTACCGGTCTTCAGATAATCGCTCCTTGTGTCGTCGGCACGAGGCGCCGATTTGTCATCGTCAACAGATCGTCGAACGCTCTTACGCGATTCTTTGTATTCTGCACTGGTCCCACCATCCAACTTTTTATGGACATCCTGAAAGAATGCAGAGCAGCTGTTCGGCACGAAAAAAAACTTGCCTCCTTTATAGACAGTTCGCGATAGTCTTTTGCGCACCCTTCTTTTCCCTACTGTATATATATTCTTACATGTATAGCTATACAATGTATACGCTGTACATATAAATTGCTTCGACCAAAGAAAAAGAATTATGATTTCACGTGCAGGTTCATATGTGTCAAGGCTTTCGTATATGGGTTGTATATTAGATCCATACTTGGAAGGATTTTCCTTGAGGATCCTTATAGTACGCCATAGGTACCTACTTACTTACATGGTGAATATAATACTTGAAGTATTCACATGGAGTTTGTTGTGCTTCTCGTAAATTCAATTTCCTATCATATGTTATGATTGCTAAGTCTCAAGTGCATCCAGCGCATAGTTGACTTTATGCAAATTGCATTAACTTAACTTTTAACTCGTTTCGAAACTAAATAAGGCAAAACTTGTGCTTTTCGAGTATCGGTGTTATTTCAGAGGACGCGACTGACTAATCAATTTTTTTCACTTCAAAGCGCAGTAAAAATATTGTTAATTTAATATTATGTCATTTTACGGAAATTTGATAAGATTTTACGTAAACCCTGGATTCAGATTTATTTCTATACTTTTGGAGTGAAAGAAAAATTTATACCTGATCACGGAATATGCTTGGGAGTGACAGAAATTTTGAAAAAATAATAAAACGAGTTTTACGTTTTTTTGGGGGGACTTTTTAAAAAAAATTTCTCGTCACGTACGTATACGTTTTTACAGGCGTGATATGGCTAACGATACGGCGGGAGTTTAAACGAGTATCGTATGTGACTTTTGGGATTTCGATATAAATCAATGCAATTGTTTGTAACTTTATCCAAATGGAGAATTTTGCGGCGGGATATTCGAGGGTTTTTGGTGAATTATCACGGCTGAGAGAACTCGACTACTAATATACAGCAATTTTTCATCGAATATTCGGATACTAAATTCATTCGAGTATCGAGCATCCAATCACAGTATTTGATTAAATGGGGTATGAGAATCGCCATATCGTGATCGAGGATCTGGAAATATCACAGTCAAATGTAAATTGACAGGGAAATGGTTGGACCTGCAACGATTGGCAGAGAATGCGGATGCAGATAACTAAATCGTGCGTAACGTTTCCCTGACGGGCGAATTGATTTTCCAAAAATTAATCTCACCTTAATATACAGTTGTTGAGAAGGGATTGACATCCGGTTCGATTCATACATATACATCACATCTGGACCCCATACACCTACCCTGTACGGATCCATTGAGTTGTCAAAAGAAGAAAATAGAAAAAAAGGTATTTTGGAAAAAAAGTGGAAAAAAGAACAATTGATTTCCAAATAAAAAATTTTTCTGAAAGCACCTACTGTGAACACATCTCGGTTCTCTGAAAGTGGATACTGTGATTCACTCCCTCAATTAGCATACCAGCAAACAAGAATCTTGTTTACCCCCCAAGCAGATCCACAAAATCAACGAAGCACGTTCCGTGAATTTTTCAAACGCGACACGTTTTTTTTTCATTCTCAGGGTAAACAAAATCAACGCATATTGTTTTCCAGAGTCTATACCCAAGATTATTCATGCACGTGAAATATCTTTTTCAAGTAAACACAAGCTGAATGTAGAACAATTATATGTAAAGTTAGAGTTGAGTATTTTTCCCTTTTCGCTATAGTTCATGACGTTTATTTTATGCATCGTTTTATACTCAGACCAACCTTAATGCCCCAACCCCACTTGCCACTCACGTATTTTCACGTTACGTTACAACAGCCTAACGCACAGATTTTAGCGCGAGCAGTATACATAAATATATCTGATAATATAAAAATCCTCAAAGCACCACAATAACGATACTCGTGGTGAAAATTAATTTTCAACGCGGAAGAAAGGAGTTTAAGATCCCTAAAGTGGAATACGTATGAAAGCGACTCTTCAGAAAAATCACCACTGTAATATGGCGAAGTAAATTTTGACAAAGGGGTTAAATAATGATCAGGCGTATGAAATTGTGAAGCCGGCATTATAACCTCCCCTCCTCCAGCCATTCATGGTATTTTTTTTCTTTCAAAGGTTGCCTAGTGTCGCTGTGAACTAACCAGTATTAAATTTGCGTTAAAACGTTAAGAAACATAGGTTAGAACCCAAAGAAAATACAACGAGAATTTTCAGTCCTATTATAATAAGAATAGAGTCCAAATGACATTTAAACATAATCCCATAAACCATTGTTATGCTTACAGAACGAAGTAATAGCCGTAGCCCTGGGAGCCCTTTTGAACAAGAGCGAAATGCCGTTATCGACCTCGGCGTCTCTGTAAGTATCGAACAGCCACATTGCCTCAGGTTGAATATTTATAATTGAATGTAATTACGCAGTCAGCCGTTGCGCCCTTACGTAGGCCTAATATCAAAATTATAACACCATTGTTCATTATAGCTCCGCGATAAGATTCTTTGGTACAATGATAAGGTCAAACCGTCAGAAGAGAATTATAGGTTCCATTAAGCCGCCGGGGACGCTCGATAGCGTGATAAGAATTCAGGGAACGACAGGCACCATCATAAGTTTTCCAAACCCTCCAATGACGTAAGGATACGATCCAGAAAGCTAGTAGAGAAATCCCTTCGTTTTCTGTGAAATAACGTCCGAGCTCGGTCCGAGGGTCTTCCCGAAGAATTACCGACGCTTTTGACCAGACTTCGGCACTGTTGACAGATCGTTTGTTCCGGCGTTGTTCTTTCTCGCTCGGTCGGTAACCAAGTGGCATCTACATTATCGACGCTCCATTATTCGCCAAATCCGGTGGCTGACATGGCCTACGTTTTCAGAGAAAAGAAAAAAAAAGGTAGAAATAGATTTTCTATTCTGTTAATACATTCTCGGTGTGTATATATATGTATATAGCCAGGTATACCATAATCAATGAAACAAGAAAATATATGGGTTCGACCATATTGCGGGAACCCGAGTTAATACGATCTTTCGATCAGTTCAAAGGATACAATTTCCTGAAGCAGACACTGATTTATATGGATCCATTAATAATTCTCTCGGATCAATGCAATCCGGTAGTAACAAAGGTTGCTTTATTGTTTCCAACCGATTCTGCGAATTGGAACAAGATGGCCGTCTTTCGATCTTTCGTCTTGCCAACTGCGTTCGTGCCTACCGCTGTAATTCGTAAAAGTTCTATATAGGCGATATACGATTTTCCCTCTGAATGATAAATTGATTGATTTTATTCAATCTTTTATTTCCGTGTTACAGAGAGAAGCTCCTGTACAATGTCGAGAACGAGGAGAATTACAATTTACTCGAGGACATTTATGAGACACTGAACTATGACTGCGGTAAGATAACTCAACTGTGTCTTTTTCATATATATATTTTCTTGTATTCCCTCTACGGCACGTCGTATAAACCTTTTCCTAGGTATACGATCACGCAATAAAGCTACGTAAAATATACGAAGATCCTGTTGGTAGAAAGACGTTGTTACTCTTGGTCGTAATAAATCGTCTCCATTTTCATCGTTATCTCGTTACGCTATCGCAGTAGTATTTCGCAATAAGCATGGATAACGAAATGGCAACAATAGGCGTAATACGCGTGTATATATGCAAAAAGCACCTTGATAAATAATAAGAAAAAGAAAGCGCGGGAATTTTCATGAGATTAAAAATTTTCAAATGATAAATTACATTCAAACCGGCTATCCGCTCGATAAGAACCAAACGAAATTTTACTTTACCCATCTGGATGGGTATTAACGAAATTACTCCAGGAAATTTCATTTGATTAATTTCCCTTTTTAACGGAAACGCGAGTCTCGAAGTCGAATCGATCTCGCCGCGGCACCTCTTATCCTACTCTTCCTTGACAGATTCTTTTCTTTTTTTTTTCTTTTCGACCAGTATCCGAGCTCTCACGTCGGGAGGTTAGTAAAGGGCTAAAGTCACGGTAGTAAAGTCAAACAGGATTGTACGGATTGCTGGAAATCGAATTGCGAACGCGTGTGCTCCATGTGTGTAAGATCTATGGTTGACCCTGTTTCGTAGCAATCTGTCTTACTGTGCTAATGCGACGGTTGCCTATGTTCAGGGGGTATTCTGTTTATCTGACTATCTACTTATCTGTCGTATCTAGCTTCCTTATCTATTGCAGATAACGGCATAGGTTATGGAGAAGCCAGAGCAATTCGGTATGCGGTTGTCCCAGAAAGAACAAAGAGAGAAATCCTAATGGGATGTAATTCCTGGTTAATTTGTAAAAGCAGAAAATAAAGAAGCAGAATTTAGACGGTCCGTAATACAAATGTAAAGAAAAATTCTTGAACGTAGTTATAAAGCGTTTGGTGGACCTCATGACGTTTGGCAGTTTTGCTGTGCGTGGAAACGAGAAAGGAAGAACGTTAATGGGAAATATAGGTATGGATGTTCCTTTTGAAGTTGAATAACGAAATTACGATGCATTCAGACGGAATGGAACGCGTTGCGAAATAATTGAAGAACGCTCGGAATTTTTGTGCTTGACTCGTTAGAAAAAAAAGTAAACTCATTAATTTTGAAAACCTTTTTGTGCTTGACTCCTTTGAAAAAAAAGTCGACTCGTTAATTTCGACGAATTTATACGAGCATTTTATTTTTTGTCTTGAACACACATTTAGGGTAGTTTTCGCTTATCAATTTTCTTACATATCTCGTACTTAGGCAGCCCTTTTTTTTCTGGATTTGCTGACTTACAGGGCAAAAAACCCGAAGATAATATCTTGCGGCCTCTTAAATATTGACTTGCCGATATTCCTATCATTTTCTTATCACAGTTCAACGTTAATTATTGTACTAATTTATTGATACTCAACAGTGAACATTGTACAGTACCATACTACGTCTATGAGAATCCTGTAATTCAAAACGTCAAATTTGACATAAGGGAAAACAATACTGACAATAAATAAAATACGGCAGTTTCCATTCACGCGACTATTTCCATTTGAGAATTGTCCATAGGATCGAACGTTATGTCAAAAGTAATTTTACCAGATATCAAATCGTATTTTGTTGTTTCTTCTATCTCAAATAATATATTACTATTTGTTAGTACACGATTTCGTTTATTCTTGATATATCATTAAAAAACAAATATTCGTTCGACCTAGAAAACTAGCAGGAACCATTGTGTAAAACGAATACAGATCTTTATAGGTTAGCTTTTCGATCTTCTACCAGCATGCAGGATTACAGTGCCCTTTATACAGACCCCTTTGTCATTCTAATTGAAATTCATTGTCAGATATGGGTTTCTGGGTATTTGCATAAAATATAACCACATTTGTCGCAACAAGAACTCGACCTAATACTCGCCGTGAGAAATCATGGCAAAAAGCATCCTCAAGTTATTTGTCTACGGTCGAGAAAGAGAAACGACGTATGTCGATTATTACAGACATGAATGGTATGCATGTGTATGGGATAAGAAATTTTAAATCTAATTTAAAAAATTTTATCAACGATATAAAAGTCGAGGATAAATTTTAATACATAATTTTGAAAATTAAAGTATCCCTGACGCTGGAATAATTGTCGAAAGTTAGAAATGCCAGAAGCAACCTGACTCGTTCCAGCTGCTTAACATAACTGCGAAGGGTATACGCGTGAAATTCATCCCCTTAACTAAGGGTGTAAGTAGGTGAGAATAAATGATGAATATGATCTAGATACCAAGGAAGGGTAACGTCGACGACGACTGTAGTGCCAGTTTTTCCTTTATACATATAGGAAACGTTTCTCATACTTAATATATATCCGTCCAATATCTTGAGTGTCTACGCCCTGTGCCTCGTCGTTTCTTTAGGACGCGACCGGGCGACGCTCGGCGTCGCGTTCCACTTCTTGCGTCTTGATTAAATTCATGAAATATTCACCGTGCCTACTGCCACCCGCTATCAGGGTTCGTCCTCTTATCGATATACTCACGTTCCGGATATTCTATGTCGTTTACAGTTGGGATGCTGCGCGATGAAAACGTGAAGTCGTGCATCTTTTTGTTCTGCCTGTACTTCCTTTTTTTTCACTTTTTCTTGCTCCTTATCCTTTCTTCGCTTTTTACCCTCTTTCACGTTTCTTCTCGTTTCCACGTGTTCTACTTGGTCCCCTGCGATTATTCTGCTGCCATCGCTCAAAAGCCAACGGCAGTCGCCTTGGGGATAAGACATGAAGAATTGAATATTTCATTGTATCACGGGAGTGGGAGATTACTCTATTTTGAATTTGACTGTGATACATACATTTCTTGCTTCCCTTTTATCTGGCAAGAGATACTTTTCGTGTTGCTTAATTAAACGTCGAGTTTCCCAGGGTTGATTGATGAGTAGTATGTTGTTTTGTCTTTTTTTGTGAAAAAGAGCAACTTAAATACTTGATGATTCGTTACTTGTGCGTAGTCATTTTTTTATTAAAAAAAATTTTTTTGTTCTTTTTACGTCACTTTATTATTTACGGTAGGGTTATCGGTTCACGCGCTTTTCGTTACGCTGTGGACGCACCTTTAATACCTTTAATTCAGAATTTTGTATACTGGAATTTAAATTCGTCATTCAAGTTGGCAGGAGGGTGATTAATTTATGGTTAAACAGGATTAATGAAACTAGACGGTGTATTACGTTGCTGCGTGAGAATTTATATGAAATTTTTGTAAAATTCAAAATAATAAAAATATTTAATTTTTTTGGTCCCCGCCCTGTATATCATATAGATTCTCAATATTGTATAAATTGTGCGCTATTATCCATCTTTATTCATTTTATTTCGAATTTGTCAAATTTTACGGATACCTTGGGACTGCAATATGTTTTTATAATGGAGTCTAAATTTTGTTCATATCTATTTGACTGGCTAGAATTGATATAACAACGGTATCAATAAAGTAAAAATCGCGACAGGTATTACGTAACTGGTTTTTGAATCGAATATAAATCGATTTGTTTCACAGCATTTTTTTAAAAATCCTTTACCAGCTTCTCACTCGCGCAATTTACAGTTCCTAATTGAAACGTGTGAGTAAACTATACGTAAAAGATAGCAAAAAAATCAAGTACCTATTCACCGAGTAAAGTACTTATCTGCTAACATGATTACCAACCTGGTGCAGGAAAAGCTGAAAAGGAAAAAGAAGACTCATTATTTTTTTCTTCCCCTATTTCACGCACAGGGCAAGGTCGAATTCGCAAAAAAGCAAACACGGAAGTTGTACCGGTGCAATTTGCAGCGACAATGCCAAGTAAATTAACGAGTTCACTGTATATACCTGTATTTGCTATATTTTGTTACCTGAGTACTCTGCACGCAGTGCTTTGTTTGAACAAAGGAACAATAAAACTACCCTAGCGACGTCATGACAAAATTGCAACTGCTCCTAACGAGTGGACCGAGCATTATTTCCCTGGCGAAAGAAAAACTTTGGTTTTCCCTACAAGTACACGCTACTGAAAATTCGCCCGCCACCAGTTTTAAAGAAACACAAAGAAAAAATAAAAATACCAAAAGGACCCCAAGGTAAATTCTTTCGGGTGAATAATCGAATTCTTATCGAACGGTTTGATCCGAGCTTTGATCTTTTCAAAAGTGATAATCCAATTTACGTGCTGCTTTCAGGAAGCCCGATAGAGTTTCGTGAACTTTCCATCAATCACCATAGACAATCAATAGCCCCGGTAATTTATTCCAACTCCAATTTCCCATACCAAAGTCGGACAGTCCAGTCGGGTTATAACGATCTCGAAATTACGAAAATGGCCGAGTGCTTGATTAATAATGCTCGTGAAAAACAAAAGGAAAACTATCGGAGGAAGGATGAAAACAGTGGGTGGCGGGGAAAAGAAAAGCTTTTCAAAAACTTTTAAACGCCGTTATTAAGAGACCGTTATGGTATATATGTCTGAATATGCTTTTCAAATGAAACTGACTGTAGAGTACTGTCTAATGATACGTGAGCGTGACAAATAACTGCCCTTGAAAAATTCAACAGCTGTACGTACCAGAAATCTTTGTATCCTGTATAAGGTAGAAGCTGATATTGGATTTTGGTACGTGGCCGTTGACATATAGCTTTCGATACGTGTGCTTTTTATCAAGCAGAAAAGGCGCCGACTTCGAGCTAATACATTTTCAGGAGAAATTTACTCCCGGCTGCAAGATTCTCCCGATTTCAGCTCCATTTACTCCATTGACTTACGAGCGTGTTAGATTGACGGGTACGACGTAGACCTCTGCGCCATCTGTGTCTAAACGCTCGAACCACGTATTTTTCGATGGATCAAAACAAGTACAGATTTCTTTTTCTTTCCAAGACAGCTGGCATTAATAACGTCCTTCCTTTTTGTACGCTCTGCTTGTCCACTATTGTTTATTCATTCCACGCCATGCTGCAAGTTATCCTATTTTTTTTCAAATAAAAACAAAAGATTCGAACAGTCGGGTGACTCGTTGAAAAATCCACTTTTCACGGAGACTTTTGACGTTTCGGTATCCACCTGAGTTTACGACGTCTTTGTTTTTAGTACTGATAAAACTGGAATCAGTTGTGACACTCGTAACTTTTCTCACGAGCGACCAAGACGCTGCGACAGTTATATACGTAGTACGTACATTGAGAATACAAAGGCGAGTGTGCATTTGGAGCGACGGAGTTAACGTGCACTGACTGTGCACTGTAAGTTCCAGACGCATCGCGTAGAATAATAGATGGCGTCAACAAGGTGGGAAATGCAAATGCTTGGGAACTCTGATATCCGAAATTTATCATAAATTCAAGGAAATTCGAAAATGCATAAATAAGTATGCATCATGTGTTTTACAGGCACATAAGGAAATATGAGTTCAGCTTCTAGTGCCTTTTGGTTTTATCACTTTTTTTCATACTTTTTTACTCGTTCATTCTTTCTTCCTTTCTTAGTTTTTGCTTTTCTTTCTTTAATCTTTTTTCAAAATCCATTAAACGCTTCTCTTGATACGTGTTCGTAGGTGCATGTTGGATCGAACGTGTTACGTTTTTTTTTGTACGACGATCACACCAAATCCAAGTGCCAAACACAAACACCATGCATAATGGGATAGTCTGTGAACTCCCCTTTATCCACAATAATCGAAATCTTGTTCCATTATCGGTGAACGGCTTTAATCGAGAGGCAACTGTGTAAATTTGAAATTCGTTTACAAAGAACCGTCGGCTGTGTCGAGTAGAAGCAGTGGTTACTCCTTTTTACCTTACGCTTCATTTCGCTCCCTACTTCCTAAAGCTTTATCCACACGAAAAGTGCCGATAAAGAATTTTACTCAGCGATTTTCATTGAACTTTGAGTTCCCTCGCGTTTGAATATCGCGAAAAGGGTTGCGAAATTCCGTCGCTTGGGATGCAAAATATTAATAATCCCTCCTAATCCTCTCGCACGCATTTTAATTATTTATTATGAACCGACCTTCATACATGTCAATTCATATGTAACGATACGACACGAACGAGATTAATTAAAAACCAAAAATCCCCGTGTCAAAGTTTGACCTGAATAATAAATACGTTAGGGGATATACCAAATAAATAATTGAAACCAATTAATGCCCATAATTGATTCATCTGAAGTTACCAATAAGAAAAAAACTTGACAGTGACAATTTTTAATATTAAATTTATTATATATTTTCATTATTGCGTGTTACACTTTCTACAGTTACGTCAACCAAAGGGAACGATTCTTTTAAATAAATAATATATCGCAGTGACATTTCCGGATGCTGATCTGACTCAAATTGATTCCAGACGTCGACATCAATGGATTCCTGGACCTCCTGGGTCAAGAATTGATCTCGACCGCTTGCGTGGGTCTACTGGAACGTGCGTTTCGATGTCTCGGAAATGACCTATCGGCCTTTTTAACGACCCTCGACGGTGTCAACGACGTGGTCCAGCATCAGTCAGGTTCCGAAACGGAAGCTGAGTTCGTCTGCATCGCCACCCAGGGAGCGCTGGAACTTCACTTCACAACCGATCACCCGTCCACAGCTTACCTATTGGTCGGCAGCCTCAAAGGAATCGCCAGGCAATTTTATAACGACAAAGCTGACGTCTACATACTACCGGACCCGTATAACGCAAAGTTTTTTAGGTAAAAGTTAAAAAAGCAAAAAGTAGAAGTATTATTTTTTAACAAATCCAACGAATAAAAACCATAAAAAGTATTTAAATTCCAGAGGAAAAAAGTTAGCTTAACCAACCGAGTTAAAAGGACTTGTAGTAAATTCCCGTCGGAATGTGAAACAAAGTGACGCTGGAGGAGTTTGCCGTTTTACGCGTTTCCTTGTTTTCCTTTTACTTTAAGATCCTCCTCCGTTTTTTACCGCGCCAAACTCCACTTACCACCCCAAATAAAATATGTTGAAATCCTCCTTCCCGAGAGTATTGACTTTTCGAATGAATACTCGAACACGTTATTTCCAATGAAAAGCCACAAATCTTTTGTAAAACAATATCCTACCCTGTATTGTGTAATATTTTCCTTACCTATCAATCGAACCGCCACCAAATTCCGAGAGTAAACGGTTTATCGATACTATGAAAGTAACAATGCGTTATCAAAAAGAAATTTCTACGAATCTCTTCGTGATAATTTCAACGGGTCAACAGTCTTCACGTACAATTACGCAATTACTCTGTATCACAATTTATGTACTTTGTGCGATATGTTATCTACGTACAGTCGCGTCTCGTATAAATAATGTTAATATGACTCCTTACGATTTCAGATATCGCATAACGCCCGAACGCTACGACCAAGCAGAGTCTGACCCCGACGACGATTTCGATGTGATAACAACGCAATTCCGTCCACTGTCAACCGTGGCGTCGGATCTTCGTATGGGCGTAGCAAGCTTCTGCAAAGCGTTTCCATGGCACTTTGTCGTCGATCGCGATCTCGAGCTGGTCCAGCTGGGCGCAGGTTTCATGCGGATCTTCGGTCAGCATCTGAATTATCTCGGCCGAGAGATATCAACGTATTTCGTCTTCACGCGACCACGTGGCGTCACGCTGACCTTTCATGAAATTCTCAAGCGGGCCAACACGCCGTTTGTCCTGGCTCTGCGGAAACCACAAGGCACCGACAAATTTCCGGCTGAGGTATATACACTTACGGTATATGTACGCCCGAGCTAACCCAGCCAAACCCATGATACGACCTAGGGGATATCGCCGGCGAATAAAACAGATCGACGGGTCACGGCTCGGAGTCTACTGATTTTACGAGCATGCCTTTCAGTTACTGTCTTCCGGAAATACGTCATAAAGTGGTTATCTTGCGGTGGAAGACGAAGGAACGATATAGGTATAGGATATCGATTGCTCCCAATACAAGAGTCACTTGACTCACTTAGTATTATTTCTCAGCAGCTGTTACACGTGGATATAAATACAGAGAATATACTATACAGAGTTATTCGGTAGAAGCGGACCAAAGAAGCTATGAAATCGATTCTAGGATAGAGATCAAATGGACGGGCTGTATATTAATAGATAGTCGAAATTAATTGCAGCATCTAGGAATTATGCGTTATTAATTATTAGGGATCAAATATTAATTTTTATCCGTACACGATAATTAATAGAGCATATAGATTTTTCATCGTAAGGGTAGATGCGAGTTTACTTTGGTTTATTGTGAACTACCCTTAAAAATTCCGTGCTTTACTCGAGCGATAAAACTGTTATAAAATTGTATCGATTTTATCGTCATTCGGGATGCTAATCAATGATAAGTCGTCACTCCATACTGCAAAGGGGTGTCTCAGTGTATTTTTATCTATTATTTTAATAAGCAGCCAGGTAAAACCGAGGAAAATACTTTTTTATTAAAGGGACTAGAGTTGAAGGGTCAAATGGTCCATTGTCCAGAATCCGACTCGATCCTCTTCGTGAGCTCGCCTTTTTTAAATGGCCTGGAAGGGCTCACAGGACGTGGACTTTTTATCTCGGACATTCCTCTTCACGACGCTACCAGGGACGTGATTCTTGTTGGGGAACAAGCCAGAGCTCAGGTGAGCGATAAGAATTAATTTTCGAGAATATTAAAAGTGTCGCGTCACCCGTACCTCGACATAGGCACAGCCCCTAACTTATAAATCCACCCTTACGAGAAGCTGTTCTTGACTGAATAAACGAAAGGTCCTGGTCCAACATTAATTACAGGAGACGAGAAATACGGAGATTCACGGATCGTATGACGCAATTTAAAAAAAAAACATGGCAGACCTTTCCTCGCTACTACCCAATCCCACTTAATCCCAACTCGTGCCGTTCGTTTCGTGTAATAAATCATAGGTAGATATTTAATATGTATTTATATATAATCATACTCTTCCCCCACTTCGATCCCAGCCACCCTTATTTCGAACGGGAAATCAATTTCGGGACTCCCGTCGGAGCCAATGTCGTTAGGAGCTTTTCATCCGAAAACGCTGATGGGTATTTATCTTAGCGTGGCACGGCGAATGAATAAAAGAACTACCCTGGTAAATTCGACATATCCAAGGTATATATTTGTCCTGTACAATCCCACGCCTATTCGTTCCATATACGTATGAGACATTAGGGTCGTGGGACGAGGATAATTCAAGAATAAAAATAAAATTTCAAAATTTTCCTACAATCGCCAATTTGTCTATATTCCGCGTAGTTACTTTTTAAGGGATGATTTCTAATTGGGTTTCACAAATTTTTAATGGCGATATTGACGCCAGTTACCACCGTCCAAAGTTTGAGTCAACCCATGACTCACTATATGCATACATACATCACAATAAAATTTCAAAAAACCAATCGACCATCCAAATTCATCCCCTTATCACGTACAATATTTTAAATGTAAATATCTTTTGCGTGCCGCATATTTATACATACTTTCTTATCGTGCAGGATGGCCTAAGGCGACGCATGGACAAATTGAAAAGTTCCATCGAGGAGGCAAACAGGGCTGTCGACGCCGAGAGGGCGAAGAATGTCAGCCTCCTGCATCTTATCTTCCCACCGGATATAGCGAAGCGGCTGTGGCTGGGTGAGTCGGCGTCTACTGTCGTCGGGACGCCCATCCCGGAATTTATCACTATGGCTTTTCACGCGTCCAAGAGTGTGCGGCGTTTGGCTCTGAGCATGTGTGTACATATGTGCACAAGTGTATACGCTTCATATATATGTATATCTATATATACACACATACACACACATATCCAGTAAATTTCAGTACAAATACAGAATTATGGAATTTTCATCGAATTTACATAAGATATATCTTACATTGTTGATATTACAAATCCAACGATTTCATTGACTATTTGGATAAGAGATTAAATATTGTGTGAGATGTGTTTGTTATCAATCGTAGGGTCAATAGGGACTAATTATACGTTTGAATTGTTGATCACGTATCAGTGTATGTTGATTGATTCGTCTGTTATACCATATTGATAAGGTAATACCGGAATGATAACCAGCAGAGTGCGTTTCAATGTTGGCCTCAACGGCTGTTAGCAGATTAATTTAGAGTTAAACACGGTACTGCAGTACCGCGTTTAATCCATGACACTACATATAGTGTCATGGGTTATAGTGCGTTATAGAGGAAGACTGAAATTAAACGTAATCCTGGAAACTGTGTGAGCCTAGGTCCATTTATGATCTCTTGTCAGTTTATCTATATTGGATAATATTTGATTAACGGTACCTTACTCTGTTTATTCAAGAATGGCACCTGACCCGAACGTTTTACGAGCTCAGAGTAACATGGCACCGCGCAACCTGCAGTCGCAATATCCGGCAATGTCAGTTTCTGTCTTTTAGGTGAAACCATCGAAGCCAAGACTTACGCCAACGTTACGATGCTCTTCAGTGACATTGTTGGCTTCACGGCCATCTGCTCCACCGCGACGCCAATGATGGTCATTAACATGCTGCAGAATCTTTATGAACAGTTTGACCTCTTTTGCGGTCAATTGGACGTCTATAAAGTATGTGTATATATATATAGACTTAACGTTAAAAATTAAATTGATTTAATTACTTCTATTCGCGAGGCATACAATTTTTGGTGGTAGACAATGATCATTTTAACGTCCCATTTTAAATGATAAGAATTACAATTTTTCAACTTTACATATTATTTTATAGTCGCACAATTTAAAAAAATTTATTTCTTTTACATAGTGTCTGTATGTACGGGTGGTAGCCGAGATAATAATTGTTTGTAGCTCATAAAATTCTTAAGCACCGTCAGCCACAGTAATTTCCTTCCACGGGTGTAGAATACGATATTTAGAGCTATTCCCGTAAGTGGAGCGCTGTGCTTTCTTACTTATTTTTGTTACTTGCTGTACTTCCGTCAGTGTCCGGTAATGCGGTCAGGTTAATTCAAAACTGATCGATGGACCGAGATACATTGTTTATATTGACAGTCTTCGTAACGATTTAATTTCCAAATTTAATTGTGTATTCTTCGGCACTCCAATTTCTATTACGATTATCGTTAAGTGAATATATCTCGGAATCATTGAACTCGATTATTAAGCAATACGAATTTCTCGATTACAGTGCCAATAATTAACATTGATTTTTCTCCTTTCGTTAGGTCGAAACCATCGGCGATGCCTACTGCGTTGCATGTGGACTTCACAGAAACACGAAGACCCATTCACAGCAAATCGCGTGGATGTCCCTCAAAATGATACAAACGTGTTCCCAACATTTGACACACGAGGGCAAACCGATAAAGGTACGAAGTTATTCGTATGGTCTGGATATACTACGTGGTACCAGAATGGAATTAGTGAACCATGTGCACTCGTAATGTTTCTTCGGGCTGAATTGTGCAGTAGCAATTAACCCGTTGGTAAAGTAGATTCCTAGCGAGGTGCATAATGATACGTCGCTACCGGACGACAATTAACAGTCGTAAACCTCATGTAAGCGAATTATGCTAAACGAACTGGAATTCTCCATGGTGTACCATTGCGATTTTGAAATTTATGGGTATAAGACTGTAAACTAGTAAAACAACTAAATTACTGGTTTCATTACGTACACTGGTTTGAGTCTCGGCTGACATTTTCTTCGCGCGGTAAAGCGTAGGATGGGACTAAACCATAGTGCCTTGAGAACTAATGACTGAGGTTAATGATTACAAGCGTTCGTATGCTCGTTACGTTAAACGACCTACTATAATTCTTGCTGAAGACAATTAAAGCGGAAGTTGGGACAGGACATACGTTTGCATAGGATCTTAAGTACACGGCGGAAAATTGAGACAGTGAAAATCAAGAAAGAATTTCTATGAGCAAAAAAAGTGAAGTGGAATTTTTTTTCAATTAATACATTTCTCTCGATTATTTCTATTGATTCATAAATATGGAGGCACGAGGTGAATTATGTATCAGGACAGTATTTTCCTTTTTCCACGGATACGTGAATCATTCCTACGGGTTATAAATCATTGCTTTGCTTATTCGATCAGCAGACTCAGGGTCTCCAGGGAGGTTATGTCCGTTATCTCTTTTGTTGGTTCAATAAAGATTAACTACTTTGCGAATTGCTCGCGCCTGACGTTACCGTCTTTCTACTATAGGCGGATAGTCAATTGTTTATTATTCGCGAGTTGAAAACTATTAAAAGTTTTCTCGTTTAAAAGTAACTTTTCTATCGGGAATAAATACTCAGTCCGGATATCAGAGTGCAATAATGATGCTCTTAGTGAGTTGGATGCGATTTTATGTATAAAACGCGTAATAAGATTATTTAATAATGAGGAACCTACGCCCCCCTTTTTTTTATAAATTCCAATTTACATTCAGCACATTTTCTTGGTTTCATAAAAATATCATTGGAAATTCATGAATTCTTTCATAAGATGGCTGAAGGAAGCACAATTATTATTTTCTATTAAATATTTTAATATCGCAAACGAGGAGGTTCAATATGCACTGTAATAATTTTGAGTAATCAGTCAGAGTCAATTAACATAATGACACTGTAGACTTTACCCATCTGTTCAAAAGTGCAGTTCCCTTCCTTATCGATTATTTTTTGAATTCACGATGCGTTTAATTACTTTTAACAAATGTTCCCTGTCACAACAGGGAAAGATGATTGCAGGTGTATTCAGCAGAAATGCGCTCGTTCGTAATTATACTGGGTGTTATTTAAAATAACGAATCAAATATCTTATTGAATCTACTTTCAACTAAATTTTAGCTTAAACCACGTTCAAATGTCCCGCCGCTTCTTGCAACTATCTTCTCCTACTATCGAGTGTGCCGTGAGAAAATTTATAATGCTATAAATTACAGTATTTGTCTTGACAAAATATTAACTCTTGATAGTCAACGTTCTTTTGTAGTATAGTGGATACTGATGTTAATTTTAATTTTTTAATGAACTAAGCAATAAAGATAAGCTACTTGAATGTCTTTTCAATGGGTACCTTAAATTATACAAGAAATAGAGTGAGGGGTTGTTAAAATATATATATTAACTGTTATTAATATATTATTATGGAAATTTTATTAATTATTTATTTTATTTTAGATGCGTATTGGAATCCATACCGGAATGGTACTTGCTGGAGTAGTGGGACGAAAAATGCCAAGGTATTGCCTTTTTGGACACAATGTCACTCTTGCGAACAAGTTTGAATCGACCAGTGAACCACTTCGGATCAACGTCAGTCCCACCACGTATTCGTAAGTCAAGAAATATTAACGTTGGACGATCATATAGCAAATTTGGCTGAGTTACATAGCTGAGTTACATAACAATACCATAAACATCGCTCCCATATGCATACACGTATCAGGTATTTCTTATCAGTAATAAAAAAAAAGAGAAATCGATTTGAAAATCAGTAAAAATATAGTGAGAAAATAAAAAAAATTTCATTTAATTTCGAACAATCAACGATCTAACTCCGTTTATACGAAACGAGCGAGCTTGATGATTCTTCGTTGTCCGAGTAGACGAAGAATCGTAGGGTTTTTCTTTTTACCTTCTTAAGGAAACCAAACAGCTGCTTTGCGTCGATATCGAATAAGCAATTTTCCTTGAAATGTTACAGGTGTCTTATTCAGAGACCAGGATTCATTTTGGAGCCGCGGACCAAGGACAATCTTCCAAAGGAAATGCCAGCAAGTACGTCGGGCACGTGTTACTTCCTGAACGGTTATCATCACAGTGACGTGGACAGAAATGAACCCCTGGACGTCCACGTGCAGGCGGCCATTGCTGAATTAGGAATTACCAGCAGCATGTAGATAATTTGTTTTATATGAGGGAGGTATATGTAAAAGAAAAAGATACAGAAGTAAGCAAGCATAGGTTAAGTAAAACAAGATGAAAGGGAGTTAAGAGAAAATATGTAAACAAGAAAATTTGTCGATCGAGCGCAGGAATCGTACGAAGGCAAATGTTATACCTTGTCGTGCGATAACGAGACGTCACTTACCGACGGTCGATAAAGAAGTTAGAGAATTTATCCCACCGCGGCTGAACCCCCGTAATGTCAAACGATAGAAAATATTCGTAACGTTGACACTCTGCATGACACTGCGCTGAGCATTCATTTGTACGCAAGAACAATGAGTATTACGTTCAAATCATTATTATAACGAGCAAGCAAATAAATGACACTGAGTATAAAAGACATCGAATAATTATTTTTCCGTCCTTCACATCCCCATTGTGCTTCGATCTTTCATACAGTCCCATGCGTGTAAATAGACTTCTATTTTATCTAAAAAATCAGAAAACCATCAGAGCTACGCTAACCCGACGGTCGGTATAAAATCTTGCAAGAGCAAGAGGCAAGTATGGAAATTGTACTTTTCGTGTTGAAAATGTAATTCTGGACTGAAAAGGGGTAAGGAAAAAAATAGACAGCACCAACGTAAAGGCTAATATTTGCTCTTGTCAACTTTATAAAATTTAAAACATCACTGCTACCTCTGTCGATCAAGTGACTAAGAATTTGTTCAGGTCCACGAAGAATAGACGAAATTCGTTCGAAAAGCCTACAGCTTCCTTTGACCAGTCTGTATTTTCCTAACACTCGACGAATCCCTTCAGCAGTCGCAGTTTTCATTTAGCTGCGTAATGCCTTTCCGATGTCTCTATCGATGCTCCTTCCATGAGTTTTAAATACTTGCACCTGGCAAACGTTCCTTTCTTCTCCGTTTACGTATTAAAAATTCATTTGTATGCCTTAGCCAGCTTCTCTCTAGGACACCATTCACATGGATAGACTTTATGCACTATATCTATATACAGAAGCGACACCCTCGTGTCCCCTAAATCTTTGTCTCTTTTGTCTGCTACTTTTTCACGTCTCGATATCACGGAATCCCATCCTCGTTTTGCTCCGATTTTCATCTCTTTTCACCCAGCATCTGAAACTCCATGATATCGTCCCTCTATCGCTGTAACGCGTAACCACGTTAAGCCTCGGGGCAGTTAAACTATTTTCTTTCCTATTTCACCTGCCTTGTCGCTGTCTTAAGAAAAAGGATGTTGGTACCACTGCCCGTGTCTTCTCTCATCTTTTTTGCGACTGGCTGATAACCTTGGGATAGTTGGTACGTATCCGTGCTCACGGTCTTTCACGCCGTAATGAACCAGCCGGCAGTATCGTGGCTAAGCGTTTCACATGTTCTTGAACCAAACGAGAAAGCGTCCCTGAAGAGCAAAGTATAGCAGTTGGTACGAGGAGGGATGCTGCGATTGTTCATCCGTCTACTCTACTTTCTAGAAGGTAATGCAGAGCTGGGAAAAATCAAGCGGAAACGCGTTGCGGAGTGGACTGGGTAAGAATGAGAAATAAAAATAAGATAAGAGAGAATCCTAAGTAAATGGAGTATATATGTAGGTATATGACTTAGGTATACCGGATACTTATAGTTTTCTATTCGTGTATATAAGGTAAATGGATATAGGCTTGTAGTGCCCCCAAGAAACTCAGAAGAGCTGAATAAAGTTCGCGTGATGAAAAAACATTTACCCCGGGTGAATTTGCGTTATTGAAAGTTTTATGCAAAATTCAAGCAAAAAGAAATAAAAGGAGCTGCGCCAGACGTTGCATCGCCTGGAGGTAAGATAAAATCAGATAAAATCCGTCAAGTTTTCGCTACAGACTGCTACGTCATTTTAAGTACCAGCGACCACGCACAGAGGGCAGGTCGATCTCCAAGAGTGGAAAATGTACATACAGGGAGCTAAGTGAATCTCTTGAAATATTTCATGCTAAATTGATTAAAATTTTATTAGTTTTTTATTATAGCATTCAGGGGGCGACCTCCCCTAACCATAAAGCATTTAATCTCTTGTTATTATTGTTTTGTCATGAAATATGATTTTCTTGGTTAAGAGCAATCGACCTCAAGAGCGAACCTCAAAGAGCAATCAATCGGCTATAGACACTTGAACGCGGCTCTTATCTTCCTTTCTCTTGTTTAAAAAAAATCTTTTTCTTTATTTATTATTTCCTTCGTATTATTCCACTTGGACGATTCATTGGAATTTATCGTTTATCACTTGCTCGTGTTTGCGCTTAATGGAAGACAGACGGATGCTGGTTCGACGGGGTATGAATTTCGTATCAATTATTTGTATACATTCGACCGTATGATTTGATCTGATGTTGTTCATTTATTAATTAAGAATACTGACAAATTAATACAAAAAAAATTAAACAGATTATACTTGGATTAAAAAAAGACGTATTTCAAAGTTATTCAAGTCAAGCTGTGAGGAAAAATTAAATCTTATGTTTGCAGTTTGAATTATGCAATTTATGAAAATCTTTTTTTATGAAAGATTCTTTTAAAACTTCCCATACAATTCCTTCAAAAGTCATTTTTGACACGTGTAAAAGATACTATTTATGTCCCATTAGAGACTTTAAAGATGGCTTTTCAAAAATATATATGTATTATCTGGGTCGTATCTTCCTAAAATTACATGTGTAATTTGGAAAGACTTTTTGAAAGGACATTCATGTTACTTATCAATGGGTATGATGATAAAAGAGCCAATGTTTGGAAAACACTTTCTTTGAAATATCGGGTCAATAGGTCCTTATACATTTTGATCTTAACACTGAACATATCGGCAATTTTTTATAAATGTATTTTTGGCTTTAAAACGGTCAAATGACTGGTCAATGGTACGTTTAGTGTTAATCAAGACCAGACCAACCGGCGTGCCTGAGCTGGGCTGCTGCAGTCTTAATTAAACACACTAACTTAATGCATTACAACTTTGCACAAATTAATCAACGCTCTCTTCAGCGAAAGAGGGGCGAGTACGGGGTACGGGGAGTGAAGCCAGAAAGAGGAAGTAAAGGGAGATGAAAGATGGGCGGGAGGGTAGTGGTTTCAAAACAGATGAAAAGTTGGAGAAGAAATTGATAATGCATGGAAGCTGAAAAGAAAGCAGAGAAAGTGCAGGGGCGAAGGGAGAGAGAGAAGAATTAGGGAGATGAAGGAAATTATAAAAAAGTGGGAATGAGGTAAGACGTGGTTAGAGAAGAAACCCGGAAGAGAAGTGAAGGGTAGAAAAAAGAAGATGGTATTGATACAAGGGTTGTTGAGAGTAGGTTTAGGTGCTCCACACCCTAGTTCCTGGTGCTCTAGATAATCCTTTTCCTAATTTTCAGGGGGTAATTGGTCTGACCTACCAGGGGATGCATTTCCCATCATCTGTACATCTTAGGATCCCTGGACCAGGTGAAAAATTTTTAACCATGTCGATGATACAGATATTCTACGTGGTGTTTTCGTTTTTCACCAAATTTTTCGAAGAGTAGGTTAAAATAATGATATCCTCAAAAGTCGACCTGTTTACATAAAAAATTTGATTAGCGTTAATCATGAATTGATAACAATTATTTAAAATTTGTTAATAACCCGCAATACGACTTTTTGAAAAGAGTAGGTGGACAGGGTCAGCAAATTTTTTCAGCCCTCATATTTCGAGATCGAAACAAGGGATAATGATTAGCCCCGTTAAATATTTTCATTAAAGCAAAAACACGTGTCAGACATTTCCGAATAATTATTTTTTATTTCCACCCTCATAAAAACTCATTGACAACGTATACGCGTTATGAGATATTCTGCCATTGAAAGTACAGCACTGACCTCCATTGAAACCAAATTGAATTACCCTCGTCCCATTCACATGTAATGACAGTGAATTGGCTTGTTTGTATTTATAACAAAAAAATTTTTTTCCACCCCACCAGCTGTTTCGCTTAACAATGTCCTGCGTGGAATCCATAGTTTTATTGGTGTATGAATGGGAAGCTTTCATTGTAATATTGAAAACTAACAGGCTGTTCGACAAAGCCGGTATAACGCAGGAGCACAGTGGATCGCTCCCACAGTCACGTGTATACATATACATACGGAGAAAAAATAGGATCGAAAGAGCGACAAGGAAGGAGCTAAAGAAAAAAAGGAAAAACTTGAATATTTCTTATACCGGCATTCATTGCAACAACCCCCTGTAGCTTGCGAGTACAAAGAAATTAAACATCTAACCCCCTGCCTCTCCCCCAGCAATATGGCGTGTAATCAAACGGCACTGCAAATACGAGGACTCTGCCGGGGATATCAAAATAGAAGAAATAGGTACGTATAATAACTTGGGTACCTGGGTTCGTTGGGCAATATACGTAGGTGCTCATAATGTGCTCTATCCTTTTTGATCTACTTCTAAAACACGTATTGTCTCCTTTATAATCTCAAAATATCAAGAACTGCACTTTTTAATCAACCGAATCGGAAGCTTCTTTGACTGTAATTGCTATGGCTGCTGCTGTACTAATAAAAAATTTTATTCTTGCATGATCTTAAAACACGAGTATTTCCTGTCATCATGCTAATTTCGAGATAACGTTACATCTTTTGTATGGATATTAAAAAATGTATACTAAAAAGTGTGAGGGTAGTTTCTTTACTTTTACTTGTATGCAATCTTTTATGTTTGGTACTATTTAATTTATAACATATAAGTAAATAATCGAATCGTACCTTGTGAAAGCATAATATGTAACACATTGTTTCCATTCTAAATAAAAGAGACGACTGTTATTTAAATCTTAAAAAAAAATATCAGTCCCACGATTCCATAAGCTTCTTTCTTGTTTACTCGTCCGACTGCCACGCCGCGCGCGGCCTTTTTCCTTACTACTTACGAGCCACTGGAATGAGGATTTTCATTATTATCCTTCACAAGCTTGCGGTTGGCGCGAGAAAACCGCAAGGAGAACTAAAAGAAGGGTCGGCGGCCGGAAGTGCTTTGCTCGGTAAATCGCGCGTTGATTTATGATCTCGTAAAGCCAATCCTGGAGAATTTCCATTTGGCGAGTCTTCCCACGCTAAAAAGTTTGTTTATTGTTACGAATATCGTTTGTAAAACATGAATTGTGACTTTTCACGAGAATCAGTGGCTCCTTGGATATACTTCGTTATATACATACAATGTGGTCTTTGCCTTTTTACACTGACTGTACAATATAGCTCTGGGGCCATTACTCTTATCTGCGGATGCACCAAAGGCAAAAATATACTATGTTAGACACGCTCGGAATTCCTTTCGTTGTTTTATGGACTTTGGATTCGTTCCAACTCATTTTCTTCCGCGACAAGTGTTCCTTCCCGTTATAACAAAAGAGAGCGATGCTAAAATCCCATGGACGATCTGACTGACATCTTTATTTCGTACTGGGGTATAGTTTCGCTAATTGCTATCATTAGCCCACCTTGTACCGTTGCTCGTTACGTGCTTAAGATCATCTCGTGAACGTCAAAAGTAAGAAACTGGAAGCGCAGACGTCAAGGTGTGAGAAAACTTTGAAATCTTTGCAAACTTCACGACTGTGCGAAATGTCACGTGGAATTTAATGATCGCATATATGCATGGATGAGCAGACAATTTTTATGACAAAGGGTTCAGGGGGTCAAGGGGCTACCTCAAAACGTCGTGCGGGAGATTTAACACGAACCGTCGAAGGGGTTCTAGAATGTTCTAGAAAGTTCTCGATCGTGTGAGATTCCTGGAATCGGGGGTAAAATTCTTGAAATACGACGTAAAATTCCTAGAACCAGCCTTAGATTCGTGGAATCGGCAACCCCCGTGACGTCACTCCTAAAATCAGGGGAATCCACGACGTCGATTTAGCATGGATGCGAACCTTAGAAGGCTCTCGAAGTGGTGGTAAATGTCGGTGCAGGAATCTGTGCCCAAAACCCCCCTTGTTACATATACTAATGTCGATCACAACGAATCACGTGGCAGCAGAGACCGACCGAAGTCGGGACAGTGGCGAATATTTCTTACATAATTTTTTACATGCAACTTCCGATTCCTCAACGACATGGAAAATTAAAAATCAAGGAACCGTCGTATATTAGTGCAGTTCTAGGGATACACGTATAAGAGACATAAGGAACTAAGTTATATCTATCCCAGATTCTCGTAATGCATTTCGAAATTAGACCCGTACTATGGGATAATCTCATTGGCTATACTTCGGATAGATTCACTGCATACTAAATAATTTTCATTTGAGATATATATATAATTAGACACTCGTGAGAGGAGGTATTTTAAGTGACTACGAATTTCTTAGTTAAAATTGCATTATCTTGAATATGATAATAATTTCGAATAAATTGCAATTTTTTTTAAAGGGAACCAAAGACGACGATTTTTAATCCGCATATCTTCCTCGTAATAAGCATTCTCTGACGCGTAATAAAATTCACACGATCCCCCCCTGCCCCTCTTAGCATACAGTTACGGTAACTCTACCGACCCGCTTCTCTACTTTCCAATAAATCATCCATTTTACTCTTTACGTAATCACCCCGTCGCACCGTTCAGGATTATTTATTGGATATTATTTTTCACATTGAACCTGCGTAACTTTATGCAATCTAACAATGTTTTCCTGATATTGGCAGTGAGTATGTAAAACAGATACTTTGCTATAGTTAATTCTCATCAATTCTCCGTAATATCTTGACAATGAAGACGTCGTACACATTGTTATTATATTGGACAAACAAAATTATGCACTTTATTTTTATTTGTTTCATATAATTTTCAGTGATCGCGATTCTTCGTAGTCTACCTTTTCCTCCCTTAGTCCAGCCCTCTTCACACAATTCCTGCTGCAAAAGTCTGCACTCTCGTCTGACGATGCTCCGTGTCCGCGACTGAAGTCTGTCGGGGGTCGGAATCCCCCTCGCCCCCCCCCCCTCTCCGTGCGTCACAGCAGTCCGCGGTTGCTTCGGTATCTATCAGTCGGACCCAGGCAGGTCGTAGGGTCTTGAACTGCGTGCATTTCGCACCCTAAACTGCTCAAGCTGGTCCTTTGCGTCTGCCCTCCGTCAATTGTCATGTTTGTAACGATTATTCGCCATCTCTGTCATCATCATCCTTCCCTCGAAGTTTCTTGCCTCGGGCTTTCAGCCAATCGCACCGTATCTTCCGCTGCCCTTTACCCCTTTTCAACGCTATCGAAATCGCGTAACGCAGTGATTCTATTCAAACAACTGCATCCCAGTGATTTTCTCTCGCGCGCGAAAATCCACGCGGTGGTCCATAGTCGTACCAAGTGAACGATAAGTTCGCGTTCGAAAATACACGTAGCGCTGAATAATCGCCAACTCTACCCACGAACGGACCTTTAGTATCAAAGGACGAAATGGAATTGAGATGGCGAGCGAGATGATTTTATTTCAGTTCCGACGTCCTCGTCTTCGTACCATTTACTTTTCTACTTAACAGATGGCGCTGATTAGGACGCGCGGTTGAGTATTGCGCCAAGTGTAGGCAACCGGCGATACAGCCAAGGCGACGAAGCAAATCATGTAACTGAGGGTCGTTAATGGCGTCCTGCTTGTTGACGCCGTGTGGTGAGGTAAGAGAGGAGAAAAGCGGTGACTATTAAATCGTAATTCAATACGGGAAACAGTAGTAATATAAAAAGAGATAAAAGAGTAGCGAAGACTTTATAGGAAATTTTTTAAATATAATTAAAATGATGGACCAGTGCTAGATCATGTAGTAAGTAGATATGCAGTGACTTATGTACTTGAAATTGATAATATGGATTTCAATAGTTTTCGTTTGATGAATTCACAGCACTTGGTATAGTTTTTTACACGTGTTTTCTTTTGGACAGGTTAGGAATACAATAGCTATGAAAATCGATTTAAGCAGACTAGACGTGTCGTAAAGTCCAATGACGTATGGACGGGGAGCCACGTGAATGTCAACCCGTTAGGTCGCCCAGTCTGGATCGTCTGCAAGTCTCCCAGCGTAAGACAAGAATGAGACAAGCCTGAAAAATAGCCGTACCTCCTTCCGGTACAAAGGTTTCATTAAGAAACACTTCGTAATTTATTTTCGCGCCCTCAGGACCCTTCGGTCCTGCCCATACAGCCGAGAATAACGATAGCGTCGACGACATTGGACGCCTGGCGTCTGCCGACGACAAATGTACGCCAGTAATTTCTACGTTTCTATATCTAAAAACGTAGTTAAAATTAGATACATTATTTACTGCTATTTACACTGGTATACATATACAGAGTGTACTGACACAAGCAATATTATTAATTAACGTTCCATTGAAATTTATTAATTCAATTGGAATAAATAAAATATATTTTATTTACACGAATAACGCTGAAATTCAAATCGATTTGTTAACAACGAATCTCTTATTTAATATTTCGAAAATAATTTTCAATTTTTCAAATTTATATTCCTAGTATCTGTAATTACGAATATTTTTCATTTTTAAGTATTCGATACGTTGTTTACGTAATTGCACGATAATTCGATGTCGGTACTAAAAATTTGTTCAAAAAGTTATTAATTTTTTAATTACAATTTCATATCTTATTTGTCATGTACGAGTTATTAGCGATTGATGCACAATGTTAAATTTCGAAGAAAAAAAGCTTAAATCGATGCACAACCTAAATACAATTTTACGTTGCGCGTTATACGTTCTAGATTATAGGAATGATGCAACGTTAACCTATCTCTGATTAACTCCAATTACCAGCCGTTCTAGTCCGGCTTGTCATACTAATCAGTTCCGGCGTTGATCATGTCACAGGGCTAGTTGAAGCTTTTGAGTGCGTTGGCAATTTCAGGCTTTCTCGCAAAATCGAAGCTCAAAATCACAGCTCTCTCGATTCTCGGGCTTTTCGCTCATTCGGGTAATTTCATTTTACCTATATGTGATGTAATATACATGTATTCACAGTCCTTTCTAAATCCAACGATTTCGAAATTCCCAAACTACTCCCTGTTTTGCCATTCCGCCATTCCCTCCGTGCTGCCACTTCGCCACGATTACGTCCTTCTGCAATGCCAGGATACTCCACTACGTTAATCACGCTTTCTCGGCTTTCATGTTTTATGCATCCAACGAGCGTTCGCATCTGCGAGAATTAATCCTATATATCCTTGAAGGGTGGATTGCTAATTATTCGGGAAGGACAGGATAGGCTGCCATTTTTTATTTCAACTATTGTGCAAATAGGAAAATTATTTTTGACTTGTTATCAAAAGAATCAGTCATGGTCATTATTAAGTTTACCATGAGAAATAAGACCTTTTTGTATGGGGAAAAGGGTCGATAGGGACAGATTCTTTATATCCACTAATTTTCTGAATTCATTTTCCTTAAGTAAATACGGAGGTCGTATTTCCTTACTTAATATATATTGATAATACGATCTTTTGATCATTGCCATTATTGTTGTTATAAAATGCTTTGATTTCTTTATCATTATGGACTGATTGATCAAATTGATTCTTAATGCTCCACTTGTTTGACTTGATATAGTACATAAGTGATTTACTTTTACGTACGAAATTCTTTCTGTATAGCATATAGGATACTTTGTACAGTACGTGACCGCAATTTTGTATTTGGAAAATTTGAAAAAAGATCGTTAAGGTCGCCATTGTATTTTATGAAAATTCGCCCTTATACTCTGTCCTTCAATAATACTTGTTAAAGTATTCACGAATGATAATAAGAATTCTAAATTACTCCTTAATTCGAATTCATGGACTTTGTCAGAATTCGTGTAATTGGTCTTCCTTGTATAAATATAAATGCACGTCGTTCCAATTGGCTCTATGTAATTTTAATTTTTTAAAAAAGATACACTACTACCCAATTAGACTCCGACAGCAAGGACAACCTTTACGATTGTTCGTAAAGGCTGTTTCACTAGTAGTCGCGTGGACATTTTTCACATAAACTGTTCAGATATTCACTTTGAAAAACAGTAGATATGAAACATGCGATACGCGTAGCCGTAGCGAACGAATATCGTTTGTTCGATGAAACAATTATTCAATTAATTGCTACGTATAAAACGCGTATTGGCTCTTGTACAATAAAAGCAGAAACCTGTACGTATTATTGCCATTCCTATAGCAAATATGTACAGTGCCTATTACCCGAGGAAGTTGCGATTATTTTATATCAATTTGCTCAACAGTTGCGAGTCAGAATTATTTTTTGCCTGTCTTAAGTTCGATTCCTCTTTTCGTTATTTGAACCTGACCGTCGATTTCAATGAGTATGGGTTCAAACGTGCCATTTTCAATTTCGCGAATATCAGATATCTAACTTGCCAAAGTTAAATACAGTCAGCGGACCAAGACGCGGACAGCTGATAACAGTCGTGGAAAGTACCTCGAAATTACGAAAAGCTGTTTGAATAAGAAGTTTGGCATATTTTTGAAATCCCGAAGGAGAAGATGAATGGAATTAATTACGAATAGAATTTAAACGTTATTTTTATTCTTTGCCAATACCAACTTTAATTAAACATCCCCGGTTTGATAATATCACTTTCAGTGAATTTTTGTAAAATTTTTTTCTCGGCGTTCATTTCTTTTTACTTTCATCCTATTCTTTTTTCTTCTGGCAACTTTTGAATTACGGTCAATAGCTATTTCCCGTTTCGACACTGACACGGTAAACGAGGTAGGAGCGGTTGGCAGCTAAGGGTAAAAAAAGTTTTTCCCTAAGATAGCTTAATTAAATTTACCTCGTCAGTTTATTCCTTCAAACTCTATAAAACTGCGACAATATAAAAAGCCGCGTGAAAACCGGGTGTTGCAAGGTAGTACATACTATACATATACGTATACATTATATACTATATATTATCAAACGGTACCCATACCTACAAGACCACGCCTTTAGGCTTAATTAGACCCAGGATTAAACTAATCCACATTTAACTCTTCTGTAGCCAATTAAGCAGGGTTAAACTAGAAGGTCATGAACTTTCAGGAGCATCGATTCTCTAATTATTCTCTCTTCGCGCCAGAAGAATAGCAGTCATTCGGCCGAAAGAAATGAAAAAGAAAATCTTCGACCCCATTTCTTTAACCTCGGTCCAATTTTCACGGCTGCACATTGAAGCTACTACAGCTCGGCAAAGACGCGCTGGTAGAAAAAAAAAATAGGCCGCAAAACATGAAAACAGTATCGATCGTAAATTCAGTAAAACGTCCAATGACAAATGTCAAGGTAAAGCCATTGTTACGCGAATTCCAGCAAAGTGTATAAAAACTTTACACGCAGTAGAATAATCTGCGTTGCGTGATCAAAAGAGGAATATCTCCTAGGGTGGAGGGGTGGGTGGAATAGGAATAGGGGTAGCCAAGTATTGTGAATGGGTAATGGGGACTCGCGGTTAATGGAACAACTTGAGAAACCTTTTGTTGCCAATTATTCCGAAGATCGATCAAGACCGTCCTGAAAAGATTCCGTCAATTAACCAGGAGAGATGTTCGTTAAATTAATGAACAGGAAAGAAGATTCGAAGTTTGAAAGGGTCTTTGTCTTTATGTCGGCGGACGCGCGAGCGACGTGGAACGTGACGTGCGGGGATCATTAATAAAGTTATTAATGAATTTGGCGTGCCTGGTACACAGAAACGTGGATGAAAAACAAATATCAGGTCGAGCTGATGATTCGTTTGAATTAAATTTCGAAATAGGCTCCAACGACAAGGTAGCCACGTGGCACGGTTATCGCGTGGAGTCGATATACCCTTAACGAGACAAATGCAAAAGATACGGCAAGATGCAGAGTTTGGACTCTGACGTCATAATTGCTTAATAAATTCTCCAAATCTGGCGCTTTGGTCATGGAGCAAAACATTTTCGCGCTTTACTCTGTGTTCCTGCCGGTCTCGTCGTTGGTGGGTGTCTCCGTCCCTTTTCGCTTGAATACTTTTACCAATCCTCGTACTCTTTCCATGTCTCGTACCTTTTACTCTGTTTGTCTCTTTCTCTCTGTCACTCGGCTGCATTCCCTGCGCCAACGTAGAATTAGTGCTAATGGAGACAAGTAAAAACGGAAATACGTCAAGTGGACAAGAACAATGGCCTAGTCGCCGCAAGGGCGTCTTACACCCTCGCCAACCCCCATTGCCGAGGGCCAAGGCTTTCTTTTATTTTAATTGGCTCCCATTTGGCTTGTGCTCTTGTACTGGGCACGGCTATGTGTCATAACCCTGCGTATCTGTCGGGTATATTTTTTTGGAAGATATAACATTTGTAATAATGATTTTGACGTTTGTTGATGTAAGAAGAAAAATGTTTTCTATTGCTTAGTACAGTGGAGAATTTAATTCATTGAGTCGCGTCTTTTCTTTTTGTAGCTACATACGTTACTTTTTCGTCTCTACCTGGCGCGAAGTTTGTTTCTATCTATTTCGAGCGATTAGATTTTGGAAAGGTTACAGCCGATGGCCACGTGCTCGCAAACAGCGGGATGGCGACTCTTCGCGATTTTACTTCACGGAGTTTTGCTTGACTGCGAAAAGTTTGAGAACGCGGAAAAAGAACTGCGACAAAAATTGAATGCTGATATCCGTAAGGAGTTTCTGTACGCGTAGTTTCGAAAGGCACGTGGTATTCCATTTGCTTTGGGCCATTTGGTAGACTTTGGGTACCATTGACTTGACATGTAGGTACGTGCGATAAGACAGTTTTGGTTGAAAATATATGGAGTTCTTTATCATTGACTTTCGGCTTCTGGGAACTATTTTTAATGATATAAATATTGTGGCAGTGAAAATTTGGAGAAATATGTTTATTTAGGGTGACGTAACTTGGTGGATATTATTATTATGACTATTGGACTCTATATACGTGTATATGTTGATTTTCATTGAATTTTCGTTTACGTTCATTCAATTTAATATTACTTTGTACAATTTTATGGCTTAGCATAGATAAGGTGATACGTTAATAGGTCTCGGAATTCGAAGCCGTAAATTAAATAAAGAAAAGATACGTTAATGGATAATATTTTGTATTTACACATTCGTGATATCGAACATTAATATTTTCTATACCGTTGGTGGATTTATTAAGCATACTTCGAGTAATTTGAATCCGTACTTGGTTTTCATTAAATAAATACGCGGTACAGCACAGTGCTTAAATACACTTGAAAATTGGCAGAGTATTTGGCATTTATTCATTGAATTGGGATCATAACATTCGAAATGATCGTTCGAATAAAACGTGCATATTTTCATTGCAGGTTCTGCTGCAGTTGCACTATGGATTTAATATTGGCACTTTTGAAATCGGTTGCATGGAATCCCTAGAAAAATACTATACGTGATTAAATGCTTTTACTAACATATTTATACCTGATATACGCATGCAAATTCCACACGCGGAACAGTTTTACCAATTGCTGAAATGAAAATTGTAAAATTTTATAAATCGAAAAAAATAGTTATGCCACAGACATATTAATCGCAATTTTATTTGGAATAAAAATTTTCTCATTTTATTGTATTTAAATAATTAGAATTACGTAATCTCGTTTAAAATTGGAGGACAACAAAATTACGCAACGAATACCAATAACCGGTATCATTATTGTAATACCCTGTTGGGTATCGAGTATCGATTAACATACAGGAAAAATAAACGTTTGGAAATATCAAGACGGTTAATAATACATCGGAAAAAGATTGTGTAAAAAAAAGTCATACGTAACACCCACATGACTCTGTTTTTATTTTAACAATATTTTTGCTAAAGATTGTACAACGCTTTGGATGTGTCTATATAAAGTCTGTGACATTTTGTAAAAATTTTTTGGAATTTCCAAATATTTATTTTTACTGTTAATCACCACGCGTTGCTGTCCATTCTGTATTACCAACTAGACTGCATACTTGTCTATATACCGGGTGTGCCTTCATTTACGGAACATAATTTTCTTCAAGGTCCAGCTTCCTGAGGTTACCATATGGCACTATTTTTGGCATTTTACCCTTTCGCGTAATTCAGCATCATAAATATGAGAAATTTAAGTTCTAGGATTTTTTAAATTTAAATGTTATATTGTTAAGCGTAACTAGGTAGGTGAATTAAAAATATATATACACGCCTATATTACATCTGCATATGGTGCAAAAGTGCACTGATAAGGATGCATGACGAAATTTTGCAATTTTCTACGAATTTACCTAAAACTAAAAAAAATTAATAGATGCGTTAAAATATTTGATATTGTATATTTACGATTACGAAGCTAGGATAAATCTCCATTTTATATCGTACTTAGAAGCAACTAGGAGTTTTCGTGGTTTCGTTATCATTAACATATGTTGATAAGTAATCACGCGTTTTTGTCCTGTCACGGAACGCTAACGAAATACAATTTTATATGTGAAAATCGGTATCGGCTGATGAATACGAATGGCAGATTTACTTAAAGTATCAAAAGGGCGATCAAGCCTTGGATGGTGCACACGAATTGAATGACACCCTAACGAGCATGGGGGGATAATATTTTCATCAAAGGGTTAGTTAAGTGTGTGTGCGTACATGTATTATTAAAGGAATGATTCAATTACATGTGTGGCTAACGTTTCTTGCAGAACGAGGAGACACACGAGAATTTTTCTAGTATGTATATACAGTACAGATATACACAAACGTATAATATACATATATGATATAACATATAGTATAATCAATTCGATTATTTTTATTCAAATCGAACTCAAGAATTTGTTGATCTGATCTTCCAGTATATATATAAGTTGCAACGTAATTTTCTTTTCCCTTAACTCGAAACCGGTAGCGAAATACCCGAGAACGAACTATCTTCGAGCACCAACCTACGTTACCTTCGGCCGTCCACCCGTCGTTCATGTATCCGCAAGC
>JAYRCB010000832.1:432077-443622 GCA_036026315.1 Trachelus stipa
TAGATGTGAGTGCATCGCAGTGGGAAGGAGGAAAGTGGGTAGAAAGAAAAATTGAGGAATAAGCATATTGAGTATCAGAAGTGCTCTGCTTCTCAAAGTTAGCAGTGGCATCTTTCAGGTACAAAGCAAGAGAAGTGGAGAAGAAGGCTAGTGAAAGAATAAAAAGATAGGAAAAGAAAAAACAGATGGAATATTGCAGCGTGGCAACTGACTGACGTTAAATCTATGGCCTCTCGACGTAATTTCATCTTGTAGCAACGCGAGTAAAAAGGACAGAGAACCGAGCGAAAATCTCAAGTCCAAAATGATCAGTGTACGTCGCGGGAATGGAAAGGGATGAAGAGGGAAGACCGGCCATCATTTTAGAGGATATATCCAAGGTAGACGGAGTGCCTCGAATAAAGAACGGACAAAGAAAACAGGTCTTGGACTAGAAAGAATATTATTTAAGAAAAATTTCAGATAAGAATGACGAGGATGAAAGGCAAGATGTTTCGTTTCACGGAGAGTAAGCTGAAAGATAAAAAAATATGATTAGTCTCCTTCGATGCAGAAGCAAAACTCTCATGTCATAAGGACACCTAATGAGGGCGTCGGCCGCAAGTGGCGCGACAATCGCGCGCGTGAGGCTCCAGTTCTCCTTGCAGTTCAGTCTAGCGGAGTCTTTAGTACGCGGCGGTCGTGCCGAGTCGCTCCGTGATTCTGTCGACATTCTTAAAGTGTCGCGCGCGCGTCACTAAAAATCATATCTGACAGTGAAGTCTATCGTGAGTCATGTGACAACGAATAGGTATAACTTTGCCTTAATAACACTTGGCAAAGAAAGGTGCTTATTTTCAGTGTTTAACTGAGGTTTTTCATAATCGTGAATACGTGCTTCTGTTAATACCACGTGAGATTCGAATGAAATATCACATCGATTTGCTTCATCTGCACTAGATCTAAACACAGGAGTTTAACCTCAAGGATAAGAACGTGATCGCGTTGCGAGTTATGAGTGTCAGTTTTATCAGTGACGGACGAATCGGCGTCCTGAAGTGCATAGCATTAGTGTTTCTCGCGCGAGTTCCTCGTTAGTTTTGGTAAATAGTGATTTGTTTGTCGTACAGTGACGCCTTCATTGATTTCGAATTGCAATTGGTCCATTGCACTTGAGACGAGCTACGACGGGTACCAGGAAACGGAGGCCTTATATGGACGTAAGTCTTACTTGATCTTCTTTTTATTTTATTTTTTCTTTACTATGTCGAGCGTGGCGTGGTGCACGCTGCTTCTACGTACGTTTACGGTGCATACACGCTACGGCCTACCTAGTAAGGCGTTGCTACACGATGTGAATAAGTCAGTCAGTTGGATCGGCTGGTAGCACGGATTCCTCTGGAATGGAATCTTGTCTCGGTGCCTGTGCTCTCTGCGGACGCTCTCCGAACCGGCCGAGAGCCGTTCTTCAGGAGATCTTATTGTTTTGAACTTTTAAAGAAAGGGCCTGCCTACCGGTTTCTTTGCAAGAACGCCATCTTCGCGTTATGGTTTTCATATACCTTGCAGAAAACGTTCTGTCGCATTTAGTTCTCTTGACAGTAATAATTGAAGATTGGTTGTATATAACCTTGTTGAGAATTTTTTTTTTAACGTTCAATTAATTCGGGAATCTTTTTTTAACTTCGATGTTTATTTGCCGTCAATAATTTTTGGCATATTTATCGTACGCTTCTGCGTTTCCTGACTGTCTTTAAAAGCAAGATATCTCGTATCATCCGGATTAGTTTAAAGTTATCTGTTTCTCCGATACCGTTGAATATTTCAGGAACGTTATATTTATTATGAAATTTGCGCTGAGAAATTGAAGACGGCGTAGAAATGTTACTGGAAACTTTTATTTTTCCTCGCGTTTCTTTCTTTTTTATTACTTAGTCACACCGTGCGAAAAAATTGTATATCACGATTAGTTCGGCTCGATTCAATTTTGCAGCATAAGAAAATAGCCTTTTCGACGCCTCGTCGGATATTCGACATATTTCTCAGGCGTCACTCGTTGACGAATGTAAAGCGTTTTCCTTTAACGGGCGAATATCGGAATTCTCGCTTAAAATTTTTTCTCCCCAAGACCAGCGCAATTTACCCGGCAAATCTCGATCAACTTTTTCTTGCCGCAATCTCGAGGACGATCGTTAAACACTTTTCGTGATTTTCATTGATATTATCGAGAGTGCTCGTCAGTCGCTGACAGTTCCTTATAATAATTTATTATCATTACCCATATCGTCCGTTGTCCCGCACTTAAACTGGACTTTAATTATTACAACGTGAAAACGAATATAATTTTTTAACCGAACACTGACAGCCCGTCGTCATCCATTTTTCTTCCATTACCGCTACCTCGACATTTAAAACCATTTGTTATTTTATCCCGACGAAGAACGTGGTTCGTAAATAAAAAAAAAATACAATTACTCCATTTGACAAACGGTCTGACCACGCGAATCTCACGGTCCATTTATATAGTTTAGTGGATATTAAAAAAAAATTGTATCACCGCAATACAAATTTTACTCGCAACTTGTGAAACGCGACAACTTTGCAAGTCGCTTACACGTCCTGTCTACATAGCTGTCACAGCCGTGTAGACGCCGGTTCACGTTCATCGTGAAGCCACGTTTCCATGTGATCTCTCAATGCGTCTATCTCGCTCTCACTTGCGGCGCGCATCGCTGATCCGTCCATTCGTTTCATCTGGCCGGAACTGCGACGGGTCGTTCGGTCGTTCCAAAAGTTGTCTGATCCTCTCGAGAGCCGGGTGTGTCGTTGCAAAAAAAAGCCTCAAGTCAACCGAATCCCTATTCGCCCGAGGAAATCCCAAGTAATACACCGCGCTTTGGTGGGCCCTATCTTCTCTTTCACTTTTATGTCTTTCTTCTCTCTATATCCCCGTCTCGCTTTCTCTCGCAAATCGTCCATATCCATTCCTCTCTCGCTTCCACAGCCATTGTTGCCTCGCATTGGTATCCCCGAGAAAGTCATGTAACGCACGATTCGTTCATGGGATTAGTCACCCAGTGTTTCTCCGTTTAGCGAGATTCCTTCTCGATCTTACCGCAAAAATACTATATCGAATTGCTCATGTCAGGGTGACTCATTGCACGTGAAGTTTCATACGAAACGACAATGGAACCAGCGCGACGACGTCGACGTCATCGTAGGTGGATTATCAATGTATGGGCATGACGATCGGCACTCCATCCGTCTTTTCTTACTGTATGTATATATGTATAACTAACGTGAATAGGAATTACATATACCCGGAGCTCGTTCATGACGATGCTGCCACTCGCTGGATTACGTACTAGTGAACGCGCGAGTACTCGCGAGTAGGATGAATGTGATGCGATGATAAAAAATTAAGAGTGAAAGAGGAAATGCCGGATCCACAGGGCAAGGGGCGTGAACGTTCGGTTTTTTTGTTGGGCGTGACACCTCGTATTCTCTGCCTTCACGCCTTGTATATATATATATATATATATATATATGGCTTTTTTACGGGCTAATGTTTCTGCGAGATCGCTCGTTGTGGACGCGACAAAGTCCCTAAAATGCTCTTTGTTCGGGGCGACTGTTACTGATTGCAAGTGATTTTCCTTGTGTCACGAGGATACGTGGAAGTCAAAAACATACGTGTGCTCGAGCGTAACGACTCGTTGAGTCGGCATCTTTGTTCTTGAGGATTTCTTGTACTTTTTTTTGTTTATTTCTTATTGTCTCCGTATCACTGACTCCATACGGCCTTTCAGGACTCCGAGTGCTTTTCATACTCTCATAGGACTTCCGGTTTGACGAAATCGATCGTTTTACATCGATTCACAAGTCACGCAGTAGGTATGGGGGGTGTCGTGGGGAGGGGGGCGGGGGCGTGCCGCTTTCATACGCCGAACAAGTTTTTGAGCGGCTTTGCTTTGCGTGGCCTTTTCAAGCTATGGTTATATTGATTCTATTGATAAGCTTTCATACAATCCGGCGGAAGTAGGACTTCTAGATTGCACAGGTGCGCGCCTCACGGATTCGAATCGCACCTACGTGACAGCGCGGGATGCACGCAATGACGATCGATCGATCTCGCGTATCGATAGTCCGCTCAGCTTTAATTTATTGATCGACGTTTATAATTGGGATACTCGTGCTTGACACTGTAAGGGAGAAAATCGTTTCCGTCGTAAACGGGAAAAAAAATTAAGTTTACTCCTTTTAATGGACAATCGGTTTCCCGTTGTCAAAGCTTCGTTCGGAATGAAAGGCGCGACTGGTCGGTTACGGCGATACTCGAGCGACTTTGCGTTAAGCAAGAGTACGATCGCCGACAAGCACTGCGCCAGCTTCTGAGCAGCGTGCTTCTTTATTGTTCGATACTCGGCGCCGTATTTAGTAAAAATTTTTAACTCGCGGTGCGTCAGACTCTCGGTAACTTTAAACATATTCACAATGGGAAATATTATCCCCGCAGGATTTCAGTCTTTGACTTTCTTTTTTACCTTCGAGCGTGAAACGAGATACAAAAAGTAAGTGTTTGGATCTACCGCTGCGCCCACGCGCGCGCTCCGGTCGCTATGAAAGAAATTGTTTGTGTAGCTTTCAATGGTATTTTTATTTTGATCTACGTCGTCCACTTTATCCGATTATTCTTTGGCGTTCGACTTACATGCATTTCTATATCTGTTATGACCTTACACGATTAATTCTCCCAGCTGTCAAAATTTTCCTTTTCTCGTCCACCCGAACTCCTCGCATGCTCAGTGGCTTTCCAGTCGAAACGCCAACGACCCTACCGCGTATTTACGCCTCGACGATCTTCACGTCACGGGTACACGTACGTACATAAGTATTGAAAGAGCCTTTTTCTTCTAGTTCACGACTTTATTTCCTTCCCATTCCGCACCTTTTTTTTCCACGACTTCTCTACACGCCTTTATCTCAGCGTCATTTTTCCACCATGCCAATCCAAGCTTCGACCAGTTACCGCCGCGCGGCGCTGTCGACCGACTCTTGGCTTGTCTAATTGCAGCGATTTCGTATAGCTACGGTTGCCGTCGCCACGAGTCACGCTAATTCGACGCCGTCGCACTCATACACGTGTAATACCATGTACTCCTAATCGTCACACATGTATCAGACTGATTTATTCGATCGATATTAATATTACCACCAATCAAGAATTTATATACTTTATCATGGCTTCGTAATTTGCCGGACGAACTCGCGGCGGATTAAAATAACGCGCCTGATATCGATGCTTGCGATAAGACAAAGAGCACCAGACGGGGAGAAGGTACCTTGCCCGGTGACATTTCTTTTATTCTTGTTTTCTCTTTACCTTTTTTTCTTTTCTTTTTTCTCTCTTTCTTTTCACTGCATCTTTATTGTACCCTCTAATTATGCCCTAACGGGCGGGACTCCCGCATCCCTCTTATCTCCTGGACACGGGGCTTTGAAGGGCACAGGGGACGCATTACGCCGATCTCTACCCTGGGGTACACAACCTGCTGGAACATCCCGATCAAAGGCTTTCTCTTTCTCTCTCTCTCTCGCTTTCAAGATTATTATCTCTTTTTCTTTGTTATGGCTTCGTCCTCGGACCTTCTTTCGCCTTTCACCATATGGACAGGATGCCTGTATATACACATATAGATGCCTACGTACCGCAACTACGCGGTGGGCCCCATCTGTGATAATGGTGAATCCGTGACTTTTTCATCTTTTCATTTCAGACTTCTAAGGTAATGAGACGCATTTGCGGCGCCGTCAAGTTATCATGAATATTCGATAAAGTCACGCTTTCCCGCTTTATACCCAGCGTGTATATTGGGATCGATGTATATATACATGTACATGTATATGCACGTTATTACGCGTAACCGATGCAACACGCGTACTCTGCGGTTGCGCTTAATGTTGCATTGATATTTATGCATGCTGGATTTTGCATTGCGTTTTGTTGCGTAATGACGAAGTCGAGAACTCGTAGCTCGCGTTATTTACTATTTTTATGCGACTACAGTGTTTGTCCTTTTTTTTTTTAAAGCGCTGCCAGGAGACAGGGGATAATTTTTAGTTGTATGCAACACACTTGATGTTATTTGTTTCTATCGAAGAGCCTTTTTTCGCGCTGCAAGCTTATATCCGTTTGTTCTTGATAAACATTGTTGTAAATGCAGTGGTATCGCTCCTAGATAGATTTATTGTTGTTTAGACTGTACCATACGAATATGGTGAATAATTAGTTTAAACTCGTATATGTGATTTGGGTTGACTTTCGCGTTACGAATGCGCGTATACGCACGTATCTCGTGCCGTTAAATTTTATATATGGGAATCGACAACTTTAATCAGTAGCATAAAGGTCGGTTCATACGGCTGAATTAATATTTAAAGAGACATCGAGCCTTTGGGGTGTAACTAACATTGGTGTTCCGACGAAACTTTAACAAAGTTAATCACTGAAATCGTAATCCTGAGTATCCAGGGTTGGACAGATATTAGTGAAATACGGTGTGAATGCCGTTTTATAGTCATTAAACAAGCTTTTTATACGTACAAAGGCCTTTCGTTATCGTCATAGAACGACCGCGGTCATCAAACTAGCCACTTGTTAGCGAAACAGCCGCTCTAGGTATACCATAAAGAATATGCTCCAGCCACCGCAGAAACTTTTGGACGCGCGTGTACGTCTTTATATAAAATATACGTATATATCCTATTATTCGAACCAAACGCGCCACTTGGATGTGATTTTGTCGTAAGAATCAAATGGGCTACCTGACCTCGGATTTGTTTCTCTTTGGGCAACACAACCCAGTATTTCCTAATGATCTCCTACAGTCACGTCAAATCCCTTAGAACGCGACCAATCCCTCTATCCTTCCGTTCTGTAAAAGTCCTGAGTCTCGATTACGCATTTCACGACTACACGACCGACATCACCCTTGCTCCATTATTTCACCTCGATTCCTATCCTTTCGCGGCGCATTGCCATTTCACTCTCGTCTCGGCCGTTTCGCTGGGATCCGGGGGAGCTGGAAGTGCGCGGGTGTTCCTGTCAATTGAAAAGTGGAATGGCCGACTCGTAAAGTTTCCGATGCTCATCAAGCATTTAGAACGGGCGATCGGGTTAGCCGGAATCTACTGTAGCCGCTATACTTCTTCCCGGGACTACGCGAAGCGCGGGGGGAGGGGGTGGAAGAGGCGGTTATCGATCACTCTACGATTTGCCATAATTGAACGATTATCGACTTTCTGAAATATTAAGTCTCCTGGCCTTTACCTACCACGTATACTCGAGTGTCGGGATGGCCGCGTTGATGCGCAAAGCTCCCACGATAAATCCGACACGCTCGTTACTATCTGCCACCTACCCTTTTCGTATCCCCACTCCCCGCTCCTGCATACCACTGGCAACCAGGACACGAAGTAACAAAGCATCGACCTGCTCTGGGGACGACCGCACCACTCGGCCATTTCCGACCTCGTCCAGTCCTTTTGCAGCGCTGTTAGATCTCCTTTACCTTTCTTAGCGCCCGCTCGACCTTACCCAACCCTTCGATCGCCTCCTTCGTGAACTTCAATGTTATTTTCTTTTTTTTTTGCATTTTTGGTAATCCTTGATTTTAAGAGTATTTTTTTTCTTTCTTTTCCTTCAAGGATCCGACACTTTTTATTCGTTTTAGGATCTGTTTGGGCTTTCGTTATAGGGCTCGTTGGCGATTTTCTAGATCGGTGCTCTTTCTCACTTTGAAGTCTACCTACCCGGGTGGCTCGCGCTTATTATTATGCCTACTCGGCGTTGGGTATCACTCACGAATGCGGTTGCGATAGAGTCGGTAAAGCCAAACAGCGGTTTAGGTCCGGAAACCGAATTTACATTCCTTCTCGATGGATCATGGATCATTTGGGCGAAGATCGTACGTAATACGAGATATTCCTCCGAGTCAGACTCCGTCGATCGTTCGTTTTCTTCGGAGTTTTTTCATTCCGTCCGGATTTTTTTTTTCATTCTCGGACACGTAACTCGAGATTTTACCGTGCGCAGCAATACGTTATGCGTGACATATATGGATACACTTATGAGTTATGACATACCGAGGTTTCTTAAATGAGGTTGCTATTGTAAATTAATATATCGCTCGTGTTATAATCACGTGGGGGTTTCTGGAAAAAGTCACGGCGGCTGCCAGAAAAACACAGTATCATCTGGTTCAAAATTTTCCTTTATCAAAGTTTAACTGCTCCGTATTTGGTTCGCTTATCCTGAACGACTACTACCATCGTCTCCTCTCTGTCTCGATCGACTCTTCCTTACCGACCGCGCTCGTCAGTTGTCAGGCAGATCGCACATTCACATACAGCGATACGGGCGTTCAGACTGAACAAAATTTTTCTTCACATTTCCAAATTCGATCTGTGCCTTTTCATTCCGTCGTTACGTCACATTCCCATCGTCACGTGGAAAAATACAATATTCGTGGCATAGTGCCAATATATCTTTTACCAATACTGTACATCGTTTCTCAATTGTAAGTGACGTCACGATCGATATGAATTTCTCTGTTTGCGTATTGTTCGCGCTTATTTACCAGTGTCAGAACTTCGGCGCAAACGGACATCAAATATCCTACAGCGTTATTATATTCCCCGCTCGTAACGTACGTATTCATATACATATTTATGATTCCCATATACGTCGGCCGTCATCTCTCTAATACAACTTTAAATTCACTTTTCTTCGGTACGATCGACCGTCTCTCTCTCTCTACAGTGTTTACTCGCTCCCTCTCTCTCCCTCTCCATCCCACTCGCGCAGTCTCGTTTCTCCCTGACAATCGTATAATCCCAATATAATCTCAGTGCAAATTACTTCAATATTCATGAACCACGAATCTTCATGAATCACGATCCCGAGCTTCGTCTTCCGACTCAGCTGATTCTTTTTCATTTTCCCTTCGCCTCTCATCACGACGCTGTAAGTAAAGTCGTTCCAGGGCACCGATAGTGGAGCTCTTATCCGAGTTTTTCGATTTCCTCCTTTTTTTCCTCATTTTTTTATTTTCATTTTTCTCACCCCTCAAGTCGAATGCTACCACTTTCAGGCATCCGTTTACCGATGGCTCTTCGTCTGCAATCTGCAGAGATCGTACCTAAGCCACGTGGGTAAAGGCACAGCCTGTAGGTCGCCTATATATATATACACACACACTTCCGTGCACAGACACTCATTCTCGCCAGGATATGATTAAAGTATTTCGAACTTTGCCGGATGGAAAAGTTTGAATAATGTTTCAGTTACTTAGGTTCGAGCTAGCATACGGAACCATCGAATCTCGGCGGGCTCTCGATCAATTCGATCGCAGACAGGATCATAGGATTGCGGTAATGACCCCCTCCCCACCCGCCCCTCGTGCCCCTCGTGACCCTGATGCTTCTAAATGATGCGCATCACTTGGTGGGGACGACGCTGTGTCAGATTGAAATATTCATTAGATTAAATCTTGATTTCGATAATTAATTAATTACCAGTAATACGTCCCCCTCCCCTCCACGTCTTTTGATCTTTTCTTACTTCTCGCTGTACATATACGCGGCAACAGAGGTAATCGCCCGTCTTATGTGAGAGTCGAGGATTAATGAAATTTTCATCGATCTACGCTATTAAAGGACTGCTTAACTACTTTGCGATCCGGTGAAAATCGATTTTCTAGGTAAATTCGCGTATTGATTAACTATCAAGTCGGGCAAGTTAGTTCGACGGAGTTCAATCAGTCGATCGCTATTGATGAAGGGGTGATGGCGGGAGTAAAGGAACTGTTAAATTTACCTAGTTTGGAAATACTTATACTAATTTATGGGTTTTGATTTTTTTTTTCGAGTACTTGTTCATTATTCAGGTCGGTTTGGGGTCACACGTATACGGGATACGTGCTTTCGTATGGGGAAAAGTTTTGACATTCAAAGTTGGCGAACGCGTTGATCGAGGGTGGCTACGTTTTGACGCAGCCTGTTTCTCTCTCGTGGAGATTCGCCCGTTTATGGCAACTGCCAATTTTGTCTGGTTTTATTTCCATTTTTGTCGACTTGATCCTTTCGCTTTTATGAAGGAGTGGCCCCGTGGTAGGGGGTGGGGGGGGGTGGAGGAAGTCGGGGGAGAGACGTAATAAAATACATACTTTACGTCCCTTAACACTCTTAATACTTTTCCCTTGCACTTAAAGTCAGTTGGTCGCGACCTAGATTGAATTTGTAGTAAATTGAAAAAAAAATTATGTAAAGTCCATTCCCACGGTTTTTATGCTTTTCACGTAAACTCGCGCGTTTGTATTCCCATTTATCGCTGTCGGACGTTACTCAATCGAATCCTTGATACGCTCATTACGTTATACATACTGTGGCAAACAGCCGTTTAGTTTACATACGTGCATTCGTATAATTCGAATAGCTAGCGATGCAGTTCTTCTTTACGAGTCATTTATTGATTATTTCTTTTTCTTTCATTTGCCTATTTCCTTTTTGAAAACGATTTACCCAGTTCTTCGTTTTTCGATATTTTATCGAATTATATACCATATATATATACACCGATGGTTATCCTTGTCACCATGTAAATTCGCTCGAATGTATTTCGACGAGATGACTTTATTGATATTTGGACATTTTTTTTTTCACGCGAGAGTGAATGTAAAATTTCATAATTTTTTTTTTTTATAATCGAAGAACCGATTTTACGTCACGCACAAGCCTCGCTGCTGTTTTTCAAACTTATACTTTGTCAAAGTAAAAATTTCCCTTTTGGAGAGGACACCGGATACCTCGTCAAGGATAGCAGCGAGTGGCCCTGCTATCGAGTACTCCGATATCCTTGAGTCCTAAGATCCTCTTGATCCTACGCTCTCGTATTACCTACGTATATGTGTACATAGCTGCTATTAGGTTTACATGGTCACCGGTACGTGGTTATTCTCATTGGTCAGTGACGGACATTTGTAATCGGTCGATTCAAGGCTGCTTCCAATTACGCAACTTCCTGTGAATCATCCTGTAGGCGGTCTGACGATTTTCTAATTACACAAAATTTTTTTGTCCGATTTTGAAAATATCGTAACTCTCTCGGGGACAGAGAAAATTTTCGTCTCGGTTATATTCGATTTTTTTTACTCGTTCACTTCCGCCGCTCATACTCGGATCCTCGGGCTCCCTTCGGAATCCTCATAATTCAATGTTCCTCATTTTGGTACTTCCTGTATGGCTAATCCACGCCTAAATCTCCCTCTTCATGTTTCTGGGAGAATTTCTACGAGGATGACGGTGCTGCCGGGGTCAAGTTTAGTCCCGAAGGGTTGACCTTTGTAATGCTTCTGGCGAACCTACAGGTGGAATATGCTTTCGTGCTACGCGAAGCCTGTTTTTTGCTCTCGAACCGTATATTACAGGATTTGCCACTAGGGATAAATTGATTTTTGTAACTTCAGGCTCCTCGGCACTTTGCTAACAAGTGGAATCTCGGGCGTTT
>JAYRCB010000832.1:447674-488757 GCA_036026315.1 Trachelus stipa
GTACAAACGGGGTACAATCGAATCACGTTTTGAAAATTATAATATTTTTAAGTCGGGTGCCAGGTTCACGTAGGTGTGAGTGTGGTATAAAAATAGGTTAATAACCGTAAAGCTGATCCCAGACCGAGTTCCTCTACCTGTCTTACCCATTCCTTTGTTTTAACTTTTTATCCCGCTACTTTCTTACCTTCGCACTGGCGCGAGCCAGGTCGACGCTGGCACGTTAACGATGTTTATCCTCGTACTGTCTCTATACGTACACGTCCACGCCAATGGATGGTTTTCTGGATGTTCCAGGCAACTAAAATATTCATCTCTTGTGGGGGGATCCTGCATCGAGAGCTGCCGTGTGAATTGCGCGATGGTCCCTAAAATCCGTACGCTCCTGGGTTCCCTGAGTGTCGGGTAGGCCGTGCTTTGGGAATTGGACTTATATAGGGTGTCCTTGTTTATTTTTTTTCTTTTCTTTTTTTTCTAAAGGGTCAGACAATTTTTAGGCACGAATGTGCTGTCTGCGCCGTTGGAATATTTGGAATTTTTTTACGTTGACCCGAAACCACGTAGTTGTAATTTTGATTGCTATCTTTTCAGGTCTTTTTTGTATTATTTTTTTTTTCGTTCGTTGGCATGCTTTATACTGGTTCGCGGTGGTTTTTTTATTGTTTGACTTTTCTTTGTTGTGCGTAAAACTTGCTTTGTTGCGTGTCCCGCGCTTTGCTACGTGATGCGTGGTATCTGACGAATGGTAATTTCTGCAGTGCTGTATAACGGGTGTATAAGTGTGTGCTTTTGACAGTCACGGAGGCGGCAGACAATGGCAGGCTCTGTGTGGTTTGCTACGGTGTGAGGATAACGACAAGGTCGACCTTCTCAGATGTAAAAGAAACGTTAAGTAGGTGAATAAAAAAGTCACGATTACATCATGAATTGACATTGTCCTTAATGCATATAGATATAGTAGTGAGAATTAGAGGCAATAAATTATCGAGTTTTATGGAAATTTTAAGAAAAATTCCATCCCTTTCGGAGTAAGGTTTCATTGATTTTTTTTTCGATTCTTATTATATTTTAATATTTCAATCGATTTCAATCCAATCCGGCATACTTGCATATTGAGTCATTTACATACGCGGCGGTACATATGTATATCGAATTTCTCTCTAAACAAAATTTACATGAACATGTCTGCTCGATTCGAAAACAAAATGTTGTCGATGTCAAGGAAATTGGTCGAAAATGGAAAAAGATATGTAAAAAAATTTTCCGTTTTTTTTATTTTACGAAAAAGTTAGTACGGTGTGTTCTGGGCTTTTTTTAAAGTGACCACGCAACACGCACACCTCATTTGCCTATAATAAATTCATCATCCCCTGCGCATTAAATTTCCTTTTCTCCGTTGCCTCTGCATTTCTCGGTGCACGACGTCCACTTCGGGTCATCCGCTTCAGGTAGACGTCACCGTACTGTCAGTACTTCGAGTACCGGTTTGCGGGTGTATACCTGGTTTACCTGGTCGAACTCGGGGTATTGGATAAGTTTCAGCAATTTAAAAAGAAACGAGAGAGCCGGTAACGTTTCCCATTAGCCCACCCTGTACCTGGGGACCCTGCTTATAGAATAGCAATCCGAGGAATTTCCCAGGAGGTCGGGAAACTGCTTAGTATCCTGCGGCTCGTACTTGCTTGGGTCACTTCGTGATCAGAGTCGAGACCAGTGACCATCGTTATATTTCATTCCAGATGCCAGTGGCAAGGTTATACACCAGTTACTTTGTTTATTGGAAGAGAAATTAATAAACACGTATAAAAAGTGCACCCGTTAGATAATCTGCGAAATCGATCCATCGCGCATTCCAATTATCGTATAGAGTTACGTTCTCTAACGATAAAGCGTCCATACCTGCATTATACATACATATACAGCGACGCCGAGGAACGTGGTGAACAGGCGTCCCGACGTAGGTAGTAGAATGCGACGAGACTCAGGCATAATTTTCATACTTTTATTTTCCTCTACAACGACAAAAAAAAATAACTGAATTCTCGGCAAGCGGATAAAACGAGCAGAGCGCGCATCCCCAAACGCGGTATAGTGGATTAAAGTAATGTAAATTCATATGTGGAACGATGTAAATAAATGAACGACAAAAAAATTATACCTCGCCACGCGGTCGGCAAAATAATCATAAATCGAAGGAAAATGTCTGGTGACAAAGAGATCAATGACTATATCGTATATCGACGTATTAAGTATATCCACCATTACACTGAATCAACCGAATAACTTCCGATCAATAAAACTGATTGACTAACGACATCATCGGGATAAGGCAAACTTCTATAGGGTGTCGTAAATGTGTCTGTATATCGAGTGTTTTCGTACGTTGCACACGTACTGAGCACATCCTTATTTCCATTAAATATATATATACTGGAAGCATCATTCGGCAGCAATTTCTCCAAGTGGTTATTCTTTCTTTATTGTTGTACACCGCACGGACGCTTCGTGTCCCATTCACCAAGTGCAACCATTCCAAAACCGCAGCTAACGGGCTGCTGCGAAATGGTCCATTAATCGAAGGGACGCCTGACAAATGGCCAAATTTCTACGTACATATACATCGTGCACTCGAAAGGCCACGTCCCTCTTGCAATCATATTGAAACCCCGTTCTCGCGGTTGCCGGCCACATAGTTTACTGTTTCAAGATGCCATCCCTGAAACGTCCTATACAAATTGTAGCTTCGCCTTACTACCATGTATATATATATATATATATATACACACAAAGTATATACATATACAGGTACATCAATAACGTACCAATCCATGGTCGGCATGCAACCACTGTGACACCCTAACGAGCATACAGCATTTGAAAGTTGAATAAAAAAAGAAATCGTAAACAGTTCAAAAGCATCTGAAAGCTAAGTGGAAGGGCTGCGGAGAGATGCAGCGGAGTCGAAAGGTCATCCGAGCAAAGTGCCGTATAAAGCATAATGTAAATGTTATGCCGGAAGTCAAAGTGGAGAAAAACTCGCAGCGATAGTTCCGCAGTGCAATGGGGCGCGTTAAGTAAGTTACACAGCCGGAAATTATACAGTGGAGATATAAAAATATCACAGCCTCTTCATGCATATGCATCGCTTCTTTATGGCTCGCGGCAGGAGCGTGGCTCGCCTACAATGCATAACGACTTGCAGCATAACGTTGTAAAGCGAGAGCTCGATGCGGTGCAGTAAAATCACGGGTCAGAGTCTCTCGGCACGAAGAAGTGAAACGACGATCAGGGATTCCCCCGTTTAACTCGTAAAACCAGATTCAAGTGATTCATCGTTTTGACGATGGAGGCGCTGGTGGTAGGTATAGGCGCTTTATCATTAGATATCCTAACTCTGGTGCGAAGATCGGAATGTGTGATGAATTTCGAAACGAACAAAAATCGATTGCATATATATATGTATATATTTCGAGGACACGCGGCACTCACAACGGCAAGCTTATGTATTTAAAAAAAAAGCTAAACCTTGTGACACGTGGCATTGAAATTCTAACGTAATCTAACCTAACTCTTTCTTAGCTCATCGCAACTCCGAGCGTCCAGCATAAATTTTTTTTTGTAAATTCGGTGTGAGTACCGCATAATGGCCACGGAAGTAATTTTTCCAGAACCACCATGAAAAATATCAATTTTCCTCATAACTGCCAATACCCAAGAAAAAGAAAAGTCCTGGAAACTGCCTTCTAACATATTTGCTTGGATAATATTTGAAATTTTTCCTTTTTCCCGCTTCTCTTACTAAATTTATCGCATTTCTTTATCCAGCCTCTTCCAGTGTCTTTCCGAAGGCTCCCTTTCTCTTAGCTCAGTCGCAACTTCTCTCTCTCCTTCTCTTGATATATTTTCCCTCCCCTTTTATCCGCTACCCCTTCCAGTCAGTCTGGCAACTCGAGCTCAGCAGAAACAGCCATCCCCGTCTCCGCCTCGAGTTTTATCTCAATGAAGCATTTCAGGATCATCAACGCGGCACCGACTTCCGGTTAATTTTGTACTCTTACCGATAGCGTATACAACCTCAGCAACTGGTCCAGGGAAGATCCTTGCACCCAATCTGACCCGTCCTTCTGACCCATGTCGGATACAATAAGACGCACCAAACCATGACCTCCGCCAAAAACTGTCTTCCCCCTGTCGACTGCAACCCGCTCGTCTCTTCCAGCTCCGTTTGCTCTTCCGCGATCCTGAGTCTCTTTTCACCGCCTTCACGCTTCGCGAAACACGAGAGGGACCACGTGGACTGGGTCACATTCGTGTCCACTCTGCCGCCAAGTTTGTCCCGCAAATCTCGCGGTCATTCTATTTCACTGGACTTTTTCCACCCTCGCTCATATATGACATGTATATAGTAGCGGCAACCTTTTATATCGCCTTCATGGAAATATCCATAGCTCCGGACTTCATTTCCTTCGTTTCTCCTTCCACCCTGAAATTTCCTATGAAAAGAAACTACCACTTACACGTCCTCGAGACCTTCTAGTCGATCTCGGAATCTTCATACTGTGTCCACCCATGTGTGTATATACATATATATGCTCCGTACATTCCTACACGTCACGTATGGGTTTACCTAAAGTATGACCCAGCGGAAGCAGCCTATCCAAACGGTGCCGTGGGATCGTAAACTTTTGAGAGCGATTTTTATGAGTCCCATGTCTCACGGGCTATAGGCCTAGGTACACCACCCATCAGCCCTGCTGGATAGTACACGTGACCCCTTGAACCCCCCTTAGACCCTTTACCCCTCGCCACGTGGTATACCTGACCGACCTTTTTGATACCCCAGAATCGCCGATATACGAAATTCACTCGTGGTTGCCCAAAATGCTCTCTCATCCGTGCGTTTGATATATTTTGAAATTTTCAGCCCCGCCCCCCATTCCCTTACTGACCTTAAACCTGGACGTTACTCCTCCTTTCTGCTATATAATTCAAGGCCACCACGTCTTTGACCATATTTTTCGAATTATCATACATCTGCATATATCAGACGTTACGCGTGTTCTATCCTCTGATATTCCAGTATACGTATCTATATATGCAAGTGGACCGGATGGATTCCGATCATTGGCGGCAACACCTCTCGTTCGGTTCGTGCATGGATTTTCACCTGTGTTAAATACGCCTGACAACGGCAGGCGCATCGGTAAAGAACCAGGACGTGCATTGTCCGCAAAGCGACGACGAGTGATGGATGGCGGTGACGTATCGCGGCAATTTCGCATGATTCGATTGGTATCGATGACCGCGTGCATCGGGCAGGACGCGTCCGCAGGGGGTTGCGTGGGCGACACCCCACGCGCGTACGCAGTCGTACCAGCCACCCTCTTTGGCTTTGAACTATATGTATACATATATACGTGCATACACATACATATAGTTATAAACATGCACACATCACCGTCGAAGCACCAAATCGCGCAGCACTTCGTTTCGAGGACTGGTACGCACCCACGTGAAACTGACGTCTACGCTGACGTCGATGAGACGTCATTAGGCGAAACGCACTCGTCCCACGGTGGTCTTCTTGGCGTCGTCTGAAAGCAAACCTCTCTCGTCCGTCTCTGCAGCTGAACGATGCGGAATAAAGCAGGGCTGGTGCAGCATGGGGGATGAAGGACTTGAAGGAGGAAGACGTTCTCAACCCCCTTGAGTTGCTTGGCAGAATGGGGGGGGGGGTTACCCCACCTCACCCTCTCCATTATTTACGACTGTAATTAGGGGTGCCTTAATCTACCCGGGATGTAATTGTCCTATGGAACAACCCCCCCGCCACCCCCCAATTCACCCGCTGGTAGTCGCCGCACCCTAACGGGGGTGGCTACTTTCGGTGCTTCCGCTGTTTATTGTTAGCACTGTGTACTATTTCATTGCGTCTCTGTTCGCGTGGTTCTTGTCTCCTGGCAGCTTTATTGTTTAGTAGTAGTAGGATGCACGTCGGGGGTGGGTCTTGATGACCCGTGGGGTCGGCGCGATGATGATAATGATAATTTACTCGAGGGATATTTAATATTTAGGCGCTGGGAATTTCGAATGGAGGGGTAGTAAGGTGGCGGAGGTAGGTAGTGGGTGCTTTCATAGTTGACCGGATACTACCCCCTAGCTCGTACTTGCTAGATCCGAAATTTCCTCTGAAACTAGTTTGCTAATCGGCGATGTAACTTTCTAAGGAGATTATACCAAAGTGGTTAGTCCACCAGCATATAGCGTTTACTTTCATTGAGCGACGTACGTCGCGATCATCTACGTACATAAGGTGGTTATCGTCCTTAAATGGTCTATCGGTTTTTAATTTGGCAGGCCGCAGTTTTTCTCCAAGTATTATGGCTGGTTTCCAGGACGCGTGCTCAATGAAATAGGTACGTGAAAACTTGACGGAATCAAGATCCGCGACAGTAAACCAGACGTGCCACGCGCGCGCTGTCGTAAAACACGAGCGTTAAGCTTGATTTTCAACAAGTCCGAGGCGACTCGACACTTCACGGATGAGATGCGTCGGTCACGTCTCGCGTGTGTCCTTAGGGATGGTTGTATACTTGTGTATTTGCCTTTAAGTTCTGTCCGTATGCCAGCCCGCGATAAGATAGCTCGTATCAATAAAGGCGCATCTGTATGTACACGTTTGACTTTTTTTTCTCTCTTATGAATAACGGTTTCTGATAAATCGACTATCTGTCGGGGGCCTTAGGTCAACTTCACATTCCAATGAAAATTCCTTTGAACTCTCCACGCGTTACGGAACTACCTGATGTACGAAGTGGACGCGCGCTGGGAGCGCCATCTGCGTTTTGACAAGAGAACCGTAAACTGTATTGCCGGAGTATGAACTGCGTTTGAGGCTGGAACGAGGTGGCGTGGGAGTGTGGCGAGGGCATTAGGTTTTTGTGCCTCGAAACCATGAAGGAAACCATTACGGGTATTATCGGACCTATGAACGATACTGAAGCCTCTTGAAGTGTTGCGAGAACAGGCTATCTATATTAGGCCGAGTTCACGTCCTTTCAGCTGCTCTGTATTACCATGGTCGTCTCGTTGCTTTTACGTGAAGGATGGCCGAGTGTGGGCAAGGCTTAGGGAACGGCTCAAGCGAAGACGAGTAGGTATTGAGGCTCTTTTTTTTCGTAACGACAGGATCGCTCGTTCGATATTTTACGAACGACACCAGTCGCCTCTGACGGTCTTTCTTGGAAACTAATAGCGATAGTTCGTAATTGCGAATCGTTTTTTTTTTCGCGACATTTCATCACTGACAGAGGAATAACCCAGATATGTGACTTCTCGACGTGGATGTTTCTCGTTGCGAGGGAAGAAAAAAACTTTTCTTTTTTCACCGCTAATGGCGCCACCGGTCACCATCCGCGACGCGTTATTCTACTATATCATGCTTTCGTGTTCCGCTAGGATAACGGACCTATGGTTCCGTGTGGTCAGATCCTGACAGTGATTGATACACTCGGGGAAGTGTGTCAAAACAGCTTTATCGCTGAGGTTGACATCGGTATCACAGGAAAGTCGCAAGTTGCATTACATACCGTCTCTTGTTTCCGTGTCGCTTCGATCGCTGTTTTTTACGTATCGTTGCACTCTAGGCAAATACCACGATCTATGTCCAAGACATGAGGGAATAATTCGTTGAGGACTTTTCGCGATTCCTTTCCCGGACACGTCGAGAGATGGAAAAATGATCCTGGTGGACGTTAACCTCGATGTGTTTCTATGGCGGCGACGTAACTTTCTCACGGAGATATTCTCGAGACGTTAACAAAAAGAATGATGCAATTGACGGGGTAAAGAAGGAGGGAGGGGGGCGCAAGGGGGGGGGGGAATGGAGTGAAAACGATATATATATATATAGTCATTTTTATATTGCCCTTGTTGAACTTTGCTTAAAGGCAGTTTCCACTGCAATCTATCGGCTTCGATAACGCGTCCAAGGATTTCCACTGTTTTATCTTCTTATCCGCAAAAATCGTTTTCGTCCTCTTATATTGCTTGAGAGAGACAGAGCTTGTATATATATATATATATATGTACACAAAATAAAAAATAATGAAGCAACGGCTCCTATTCTTGTGAGTTCACGTGCATCTTGCACGTGATAGCTACGACACATAGTGCAAGGCGCTTCACGACGTCTAGACGACCAGCGTCTCGACGCCGTTCCTCGACCGCCGGTGGCAAGGAAAGGTAGGTATGCCAGAGATTCAAGGCTTTTTTTCATCTCTTTGTTCCCTTCTTTTACTTAGCTCTCGCTTTCCAGCTTATTCCACGTCTCTCCTGTACGTTTCATCTCTTTTGGGATGAAACTCGACACGAGATTCGATCTGGATGCTGCAGTCTCTCGCGTTACAATAGTTACCCTCGAATTGTCGATTTCGCAATCGAAATAATTTTTCTCTCAAACGTTGATTCGCTATGGAATATGAAAAATGACGAATCAATCGAACAACGAAAATTGCAAAATTCGCCAAAAAAGGCGTCTCACGGTTTTTCACATTGGCCAATATATGTTCCAGGTGTACTTAGCGCGCATAACTCTCAATCGTATTACACCTGGTAATATATTTAAGAAATTTTTACCTCCAACGCTTAAAATAATTTTTGCATAATTTTCGCGAACAGCAAGAAGAATAAAAATGGCGCCCAAGTACGGCTTATGAAAAATAATTTTCCGTTAAGTCATATATTTTTTCTTCACCTCTCCACGTAATACCTTGACTATACGACGGCGATGGATATTACCCTGAATTTTTACACGCAAGGGTCTGGGAAGTCTCGTTAAAATTTTTCCAAATTAAATATGTATACATATAAACGTTTAAAAACTCAAAAAACAATGTCTTTCCCCACTTGAAAGAAAATCGACTACTCCAGTCAGATGGATCTTTAAAGCCGCATACATACATGCTTCTCCCTCCCTCGGCTGTCTCGCAATTTTTTCAAGGGACGAGACACGAGGGTTGGCGCGATTATGTGCAAGAGAAAAGAAGAGAAATATAAAAGGGAGGTTTTTATTCACAAGGGCCAGAGCAAGAGTCGAGACACAGGCCAGGCAGGTAGGCCAGACCAAACCCCTGGCATCCCTTGCACTAACCTTCACGTACGTCCAGCCCGAAGTACCATTAATACAGGCCATAGCGTGCCGCGACCATTTTTAACAACTACCGGGTGATCGTATTCGCAGCGAAGGGTCCTCTCCTCTCCATTCACCCACGCGCATCATATCTCACCTACCGTCCCACATACGTGCACCCTTTATATGGTTACGCAGGTAGACACGTGGAGAGTGAAAAATATCCAACATTTTTTTAGCGACACCGAAAATAATAGGCACACGCGGAGGCTGTCCTTCTTGGGTGCATAGTATCACGGGATACATATGTAAACGTGTATGCATCTGGATACTCTGCCAAGAGTATGTATAACACACACACAGTATATAAAAATGGATTATTCGACTCGTCTGATTTTCCTTTCATGTCGCCCTTCCCTTTTACCCCTACGTGCCAATTCACTCGAGCACCAGCCAAGGACTGAGGCGCGTCTAGTTCACCCCCTTCTAAGGGGATCCTCAAACGTTAACCACCGCTCGATGGATATCATCGTTTTATTCGATGCGATTGTCTGCACTGTTTGCAGTTTCCGATCAATAGGATTACGGAAAACCGTAGCCACCGGTGCTCGGACAGTGTCGAATGCTGGCGCAGCGGCGCCCTGTGTCTCCTAGGTCAATTTCGTCTCTCTTTATCTGCCTGGGCATACCGGCTCCTCTCTCTCTCTCTCTCAGCATGTCTTTACCTTTCCTACTGTTTGTTCTCTCTCTCTCTCTCTCTCTCTCTCTCTCTCTCTCTCTCTCTCTCTCTCTCTCTCGCTCTACTGTTACCGCAGTGCATCCGCACGCAATGCGTATCGTATATACAGGAACTGCGGATCTATAAATAAACAAAGCTCCCAGGTAGGCGTTTGACATTATCGGATTTGTAGACTGCCTTGAATGACGTTAGTATCGCCATTGTGCGTTCTCAATTGACGGGGAATTTCGTAAGGGATCCTCTGGGGTGGCGCAGACTCCCGATCTGCTGATACACGACAGACGTATCGAACCAGATGATATCGTTCCTTGTCCCTTGAGGACTGTGTCTGTCATATATGCTTTAACCTACATCGACCGGGCTGAAAAATGACTGAAGTTCGATCGCTATCGAATTTCCCTCGTTACGATAAAATTTGAGTCGGCGAGATGCAAATTTATGGTTAATTTGAAAAATTGTACTTTTTAAAAAAAAAGTTAATGGTGAAATTTACCTAATTTATTAATTTTATATTCAAGGAGCCATTCGGATCGTCTTCATTGTCCTTCATCGGGTCGAATATCTTTTCTTCAGGGCTGTGCCATCTTTTGCGAAAGTTTATCCTGTGGGCGGTGGGAGACTTTGGACGAAGGGTGAAACTTTCGGCCGTTAGAAGTTATCGGGTCCGAGGTTTCCTGGTGCCTCGCGCAATGGACCACTCGTGAACCGTAACTGTATATCTATAGGGTGTAACGAGAGATTCGCGCAAACTTTCACGTAACGAGTTCTCCGTCGTCCTTCTTCCACGTAGCTTGCGCGTTACTCGTGGGGCTCCTTGCTTCGTTTCTTCTTCGTTTCGTGGCGGGAGACTCGATCGAATTTGAACTTTTACCGCGCTGTACCAACGTTCAATCGAGTTTGACGGTCGCTCGCGAATCTCACCGGTAACCAGAAAGATTTCGCCTATCCAGCTTGCAGATCGATTTGCAACATCGACACAAAGTCTTCCGATGCTCGTCGGGCTTTTTACGAGAGAATATTCGCATTCGGAGACGGAAAGTTTTCGTCTTTCTCTGCGAGACCCCATGCGAATATATGCATTATGTTAATTTGTCGAAAATTTTGATATGCGTATAGGTACGTCTGTGTGTGTATATATATATATATGTAGACAATTGTCGCCATCTTACAGTTCGGATAGTAACGTTACCCTTTGTCATGATTTCGCAAATTTCGCACCGACGAGTCCCGCGAATTTGCAACCCCGTGCGAAATGCAAAGAGATCGAGTCGAGCGTCGCATGCAGCTATAACCTTACCCGAAGTTACATCTTAGAGTTAGTTAACTCGACGACCGCAAGCCAGAGTGGCGCATGTGTGCCTTTCGGATATCTCGCGAATTTTAATGACGTTAAACGTGCCGCCGGGCCGTTACGGCAATTTCATTCCCTTTACGATCTGAGCTCTAGCAATTAGTTAGTCGTCCTCCTCGAACCCCTTTTGCCCCATTGCCACGTTCAAGGCAATTGAGTAAACGATTGCCAATTTCTGCATTCGTACTCGAATCACGATTGATTAACCCGGACGTCCCAGTGAAAGGGGCTGCTTTATTGTCCGCGAGAGTCGTGCGCCTCCGGACCCCGGAGGCTGTACGTCACTGCTAAGTAACGTTAGACTCGCGAGTTACGGTTGTAGCTGGCAAAGCTAAGGGCGGTACTCTCAAATTTTCATGACGCCTGCCGCAATGCGCCTTCGCGTTGGCGAACGTGCCTCCTGGTATCCTCTGTCCAGGTGAACCAGGTCCAGACCTCCACCAGGGTACGTAGGTATGGAAAGAAAAATTTTCAATCCTCTTTAGTAAATATGTCTGATCCTCATTTTCCGTATCTCAGAATTTCAGGATTGTCGCTTAAAGTAGGTTTGTTGTACGTTTCCATGTCACGAACCCATATGCATATATTTGTTGCTCGCTATTTTCCCTTGACGTCCACCTACAGTAGTCCCCTCAAGATCCAACAGTCCTTTCCCTCGTAAACAAGCGCCACTTGCGGCCAGACAGAGAACCACAAACAGACTGAAGACCCCCTTGGGAAATTCTGTATAACAAAAATCAAGCGATGTAATTTCGTGCGTACGTGGCTTTAAGCGTTGCTGTAGCGTGTCAGTCCTTTCGTTGGTAGAATTTTGGACTTATCGCATGACGGTTAAGGTCAAACCTTATTATACGGGTTGACGGATTCGAACTGAATCCAGTATTCTTATTCTTTATCGCGAAATTGGATTAGGTTAGGTCGAGCTCGAGCAGACATCGCACCGAGAACTTTCCTTTCATACTAGTTGTATGTGCCTGTGTAAACCTGGCAGTTTTTTTTTCTTCTATCAACAAGAAAAGAGCGTCGGCGAGCGGCTCTTATATCCTACAGTGTAGTAATCAGGCAAGCATAACGATTGAACGCCTACGTATACCTTATTGTTATAGTATTTTCAGAGCCTTTGGCTATCTCTCTAGTTGGAGAATGGACACGTCGGCTCTCCAGTTACCTACCTTACCCACCCCTGTTTTCCCCTTCATTGTTCTCGAACTCTGCAGCTGTTTTCTTCGCGCACATGTGCACGCGCCTATTTCTGTGTTTTGCCATTATGTTGTACACGTACCTTCGCTTGGTATATACATCTCGGCTGTACCGTTCTGTCTATTACGGCGCACAGCTTGATGTATATTCGCCCTGAAGTCCAAGGTATACCAATCGCATGTATATTGTATATAATAAGTATCCACTTTAAGGCTTTGACCGGTCGCCTGTCTGAGCTGCTGCTGAATACCGGACCTTAGAATTATGTCGCCGACGGATTTCTCGCCTTTAACTTTTTTTGTCGCATTTACCCGTCAAGTCACGATTACTTGAACTTCCTTTTTTTATCTTTATCTTTGCATCCTTGCTTTAACTGACACTCTTATCATAATCCTTGGGAATTTTGAGTCTGTCAACCTTGCTTCTGCTCGATAATAGATCCATGGTAAAATGACCAGCCTCGATTATCTCGTTGCTTTTCATTTATTTCCCTGAATTCGGTGTCGCTGCGAATTTCGTTGTTGGGCTACGTAAAAATAATTGACCAAACCTATTAGCTGCATTCGCAACGCGAGCGACCGAAACTGTTTTCAGTGATTTAGTCGCGAACGGCCCCCTACGCCTTTAAGCCGTTTAAATCAATTATTTCGAAAATATTGACGCGTAATGGCGAATTGTCATACAGCCGTGATTACGACGGGATTGAAAACGGGGTTTAAACTCGTATCACTCCGATACTCAGTTCCGCCGTATTGTCATTATTGTCCGCAAAGGGGAGTGTTTTTTTTCTTTAAGTACATTAATCGCTTGATTAAATTCAAAAGAATTTTATTTCATCGATTTCATTCGTATAGATTTTATATTTCGCGGCGTTAAATCTTTTCATTGAAATTGAAGAAAATCTATTATCTCGAAGTTTTGTATTCGTACCGCCTGCTGTTCCCTCTTATCATAAATATACAGGCCGCGCTGCCGATCCACGTAACGCGAGAGAAATGGCGACGTTGTTTTAACAGCGTTGCCTACGCTACGTTCTGTCGCGTGCGCTCATCGTCAAAACACAAAGGACAAATACAATTTTCCGTGTAACCACTCGGGGTATTTGTCAAACAAGTGGCGCTGCCGATATTTGCGCTAGCGCTGTCGTATCGGTCGAAATTAATTGATTGTAAGCGTATTTAATTTCCAGAGCTCACGCGAACGTGATTTTCAGCGAGTGGCGAAAAGATTTTCGCGATATGCAACCGTCTGTCGTTCGACACGGCAGAGAATTGGGAGCAAATTGCTGTACCGTATAGTCATTAGAAAAATCGCACGAATTTATTTTCTATACTTAGGGGTGCACGTGCTGGAAAACATCCCCTACCTTCATCCCCTGTAAACTTTCCGAAGGTATGCCTTCAACTTGGTCTCTCTTTTTTTCTCTTTCTCTCACTTTATGTCCTACGTTTAAGATATACTGTTGTCCCTTTCGTTACCCATGGCAACCCCCCCCCCCCTCCGTCCCTTCCCTTTTGCGAATACTCGGACATCTGTACAAATAAGCTGAAACGCCTGGCATTTGAGGAGAGCTTTATTGGCTCGCGAGTCGTGATTAATAGGGTAGAAAGGACAAACGTGCTCAGTACGTCTCCGGTGCAGACCCACCACCCCCTTAGGAAAACCCACGGGACCTCCAGGTCCCTCATAACAATTTGACATCCTTTAGGCCAGATCCCATTGCTGACCTCGTTTCCTGCTTAACTCTCTTGGCTCTGTTGGCTCTGTTGGCTCTCTTGGCTCTGTTGGCTCTCTTGGCTCCACCGACTCGTCTGCCGGTGCCGTTAACCCTCGTTGTACATGCTGATGTTGAGTTTGCTTTGGAGAAACCCCTGAAACTAAGTCTTCGAAGTCCTGAGGTTTCCTTACTTTTTGTTACGTCGAACGTGCCTTCCCTTATCACTCTTCACCCTCTTCCTCCCTCCTTCCCAACCCTTTGACGCTTCTTCGAAACATCTCGGAAGTTCCTGACGTCGTGCGGCTCTCGCACAATTTCCGCTCGGGGTATCCAGTTCGGTTTCAAGACGTCAGGGTTAGACGCATCTAGGGATATATTCCACCCTGGCTAAATTTCGATACCGAACTCGCACGATAACCCATACGTCGCTCGAATCCTGCTTCCGGTTCCGTAGTATCACCGAGGTCAGGAATTCCTCTGGGGGGCTGTTTTTGTCGTTCCTGAAGATTCTCCTGTGTCCATCCTTGTCCTACTTGCCCTAATAAATTCGTCAGCTGGATGTTTGCTTTGAGGGTGAGCCATGTTACCATCTCGCTCTTGTTTCTCGAAATACGTGAAAACAAGGTGCAGTCCAATATACAGTTCTGCCAACCCAATAGACGCTGGAAATGCGATCGTCAGGCAGCTGGAAGGGTTGCGGAGGGGAGGTGCGTCGGTCCTCTGTTCGCCGCAAGGGGTTGTATTTCTTTGTAGACGAGAAAGAATTTATAGCCCGGAGACGCACAAAACATTCATGATTGTTTATGGTGACCCCCCTCCCTCCCCCTCTGACCCCCCTAGACTAGTCGGTTCCTTCACCCTCGCGTCTCAGGTCGTTCCACCGACTTTGCTCTTAGCTTCTATAGCTATAGAAGTAATCAACCCCGTAAAGAGCCATTGTTTACTCGGTTAACTGTTTTTCCCACATTTCTTCGGGTTCCGCTATTTAATACGAGAGGAGGGGGTAACCAGCATCCCCCCTGTCACCACTCTCGTCCAAAATCCCTCCCCCTCCCCCTTGAAATTCATTTAGCTTCGCTGTCCTGGATATTTCAAAGGTTGCAGTTTACCCTGAAAATACAGTAAATTTCTATAGGGGATGGTTACCGCTGAAAGCTCCTCGCCGAGAAGCTTTCTTGCCGAAGCGCAATTAAACGTAATGAATATTGATATCGTACGGTTGGCAGCTACTCTGCCGGTTAACTATTTATCTCGACCACTCCCCTTTAATCCGCCCATCCCCTTCCTCTCCGTAACCCTTTTTTTTGCTCACCTTCGTCCCGTGTCATATTTTTTGCTTCCTCCTACCCCGAACCCTCCCCTCGCCCTTCCACCTTCTCCCTCGTCTTCTTCACGTTCGACCGACGCGTCATCCCTTGGTTGATCGTACGAGACTCTCAAGATCGGACGATCCTCACCCTCTGGCACCCCCAAAGACCTCGTCCATATAATCCCGAATCATTTGTCCCTGTGCCGGACTTACAATTTATCTCCTCGTCAAAGGGGATTTTCGAATTTCCCGCCCATGTAGTGTACTTGTCCTTTTTATACGCCAGGCTGCGCCACTGTCTCATTTCATATTTTCTCTCTCCCATCTAACCTACCGACGTCCCCTAACCCATAACATAACCCATATAGATTCGCACGTGTCTGGTATACCTATATCATTCGGCGTGTTACGACACTTTGAAATCTCTCGGCCTGATACTACGTCGAAGCATCCGCATTTCCTGTGATTTATTTCTCACTCGTTCCTAACCTCCTATCTCGACCCGTATACGTCCACGGCTCACACTGCAATCCCCGTTTCAACGTAGACTCCTCTGTGTTATTCGAAACAAGACCCATCGTGTGGATGCAGCCTAAAATATCTCCTCGAATACGTTGTTTACAATTCTTCCTGTCCTCAAAAGTCTTTTGCTCGCTCAATCCACTGTATACGGCGTTTCTGATATTTTTCAACGAAAGGAGATAAAATCCATCATAAATATAGGTACACACGCAAACGACTTTGTCTCGACCCTCTCACTATCTAACGCTTTACGCTAACAACGTGCCTGACTTTTATACCATATTCATTTACTTCGCTCCTCGTTATGTCTGACCCGTTAGATGTTTTTGCCATTAGAATCAATCTGCATCCTGCGTTGCTTAACGTAAACACAATTTTTCACCCTCGACCATCCAACTGCAGTCTACGACATATATCTACACGTTGCATCGTGACGACGCAGTTTTACGATTTTTGTACGTATCCGAATCAGGATATAAGAGATAAAAGCGTGAAATGAGGTTATGGCAGAATTTGTATTTTTAATATATTTTTTTTCCACAGTAATAAAAGTGGCTCCTGAAACCCCCGTCATTGTCCCACGTTTATATATGGTTTGCTGGATATTCTTTTGTCTGCGGTAGCAATTTTCTTTTATTCCATCTGGCTTCGTTTCTAAGAAAATATCCGAGTCTATGTATCACTGGCAAGTATATCCACCCTTAGGCTTTGTCATGGATAACAAGGGTTGTTGCATTCGGAACCATGTTCACAAGCCCCTGTCGAAACGTATACCGATATATATAGGTTTTCCTGGAAAGACCAAGAAAACTTTGTCGTCGTTGCTCGCTGTTCTTATTTCTAATTTATCGCGGCTATAGAGGAGCGTCACGATAGTTTTGAAGCTACATGAGAAACAACACGCACGCCAGTCAACTAAACTGGTACTGAGACCAATTCCAGTCTCGCGTTCTCGGTCCCAACTAGCTTTATATTTAATCGTTGCGGGCGGAAGGAACGAATGCAACAAAGTAACAGGGAATAATAGAGGAAAGGAGTACAAATATATTACGAGGAGTGCAGCTACGTTTGCTCACGAAAACAGAAGCGAAAGTCCCGTCGGGCAGTTCAGTGCTGTGCTGAGCCGTGGGAGCTTCGCGAAGTCGCCGCGCGTGGCGCTAGCGGCGAGGGACTCTGAAGTTTGTTTTTAAAACTCGCCCAACGGCCACTGTAACCTATAAAGGACTATGAGCCGTAAATATTTGATCGCCTCGAGTTGAAATTAATGCACTTGGCTTACGACAGAGTGCACTGCTGTAATTTATATTATATGGGTACACTCGGGCCGTCTCGTTGGCGTACAATGACTATTCGCTGCACTTAAAGCTTGACGGCTATTTTTATATTACAATATGGCCGTCGTCAAAATTCCTAGAATTAATTAAGAGTTCATTAATAAAATTACTCAGTATATATATATATCCATATGTTTTTATCTCTTTTTCACTCGTGCCTGAATATATATATTTCTTTTTTTTCAAATGACTATACTCTCTCTTTGTTTTACTCGGATCAAACTGTCTGTACCAGGGGAAGAAGCAGCGGTGCTCACGTTCAGTACTCAAACGCGCTAGAGACTCGAATCAGGCGGAGTCTGTTCTTTATGACTGCGTTAAGAGGCTTGACATTCGCTGAACTTGGAAATCGGCTCGTTTCAACCAGGTAAAAGTGAGCCAACGTAATCATGGCTCCTACGGAATCTGGATCGTTCATTAGACGGTTGGTTTCGCGTAGGCCTCGTTTTTTTTCTTTAATACGTGTGTCAGCCGCTTCTCCTGCTATTTCCAGCGGTATATATGTAATCTTCATTGTTTTCTACTTTCCTGAAAACTTTATCGTTCCCCATCGATCTCCGTCTTCGGGATTCGATGATCCTCTCAAAGTGTCCTTTAAAGGATCTCGAACGGAATTATCGAGCAGGACGAATAGTCGACGTAATAAAGAAAACGAAAGTCTCGGTAGTTCCCAAGGTTTCCTAAGCTTGGGTAAGAGCTACGAAGAGAATAAAGAGTTAGATGGAAGAAGAAGATGAAGTTCGACAGCGATGAGATCCTTATGACGTATATATTCTTAAAAGGATGGCTGACTAAGAAAGTTTCAGAATTACCTCCGTTATATATATATATACGCTTCCCTTGATATTCGGCACCTATCCTATAAGATTCGATGCCAGACGCGAGAATTTTTGCAAATGGGGTAAACTCGCAAAATTGATCCTGGGCATCCTTTTTTTGCCCTTGTCAATTCCACCAATCCCCAGGACTGAGTGCATTCGGCGTAGTCGAATATCAAATGGTTTTTCCTTTGTCGGCCGTTTCAAACCGATAGAAATTCAATTTCAATCGGGCCCGTTGATCTCTACGTTTATTAACTCGATCCCAGGATCGTGCGGGAGGCTGGATACGCCCAAGACGTGAAACGCGGAGAAACACAGGCGATTTTACCAACCTGATAATATAATAGGAAACGTCAATGGTGCCAGAAAAAAAAGACTGTTACCGTGTTACCCTATATCTATATACGTAATCCGGGAAACAGAACGTGCCTAACTGAGCTACCAGACCACGTATGTATTTTGTTAGTATCACGTGAGTCACGCGTTCAGAATCGGGAAAACATTGATGGCTCAAACGTTATTTCAATCGACAATTCAATCGAATAGCCGCTCAAAACGGGCACCGTGTGAAATGAGGGCGCCACTGGCAACGCCGTAACCAGTCAACGCATTAAGTTCCCTTACGTCAATTTTGGTACCGGAAGAGATATAGGATTTAATCAAAAATGATATCCAACTTTTGACTGTTCTTCGCTGGCGTTAACGTTAACGCCAACGTCAACGTCAGCGAACCGTGACCCGTTACCATTTCGCGTTCCATATTCATCGTACGACGAGACCGAACGCGGCTGTCATCTACCGGCTGCGCGGAATTCTAATGTCGTTCAATGGAAACGCCGAGGGAAACTTTTTCAACGGTCTCTTCATACCCATTGCCTTCGTCTCTCTTTTCACTGAATTTCCCGTACAGACCCCACCATCTTGCAATGTCTCTCCTCGTATATACGTATATATTCGTACAGTGTGGAAAGCCCTTTAAACATTTGCCAACTCTCGGCGAACACTTGGAAACTTGAAACAATGCGAACGGTGCTCCACTGCGAAGAGATCCTATCCGTCTTACTGGCACATAAAGCGCATTGTTGCGTAGTATTGTCGATACTAAATTACCTCGTATTCAGAGAATCGTATTTGCGAGTAGTTGCTACGAGGCGACTGTAGCTACTACGTCATCTTAAGTACCTTATATTACCATTAAACCGTATCTGACCGATTGAGCTATACGATCGTTTTTATTTATCCCATCAAGTCGATTCCTTTTCCTCGTATAGTCTGTTTGCTAGTAAAATAGACTTTGAAGGAGCCATTCTTCTATGACTTTTTATCTAACAGAGTCCTCTGGACACGATCTTTTACTCCCGGATCGACTGTAATTGGATAAGGCGAGAGATTCTCATGTATCAGCACGCTCCGCTGTACTAGCGCGGATCAACCTTAAGGACTATAAATTATAGTCCGTACCAAAGTACCTTCTCTGCTAAGGAATCAAGTCAACCGCAACTGGTTAACGCTCGGTCGATTCGCGGATAAACTCGAAGCGAACTCGAAATGCCATAGAGATGCGATTCGGTTCGATTGTCAAAAACTTTACATACCAGCTATATCTATATACACTATTCATAAGTTTCTACTGTTCCAGGTGCAATGTTTGATAAGGATTACCACGTAAAAAATATTCGTCCCCTCTCTCTCTCTTGTTCATTCCAAAATAATAATCGATAATCACTAATTATCTTTCACGTACACTTCATTTCTTTTTTTCCTTAATTTACGTGGAATCGAATTATTTCGATGAAAAATTTTCAGACGTCGGACCCATCTTATCATAGTATCTCTACCTCCGAATCCAGGTAATGGAATAACTAAAGCGCTGAAATTTCACTACTTCAGACCTCAACCGCAACAGTTCTCTCAATTATTCCTCCGTACTTTCGTCTATCCATCTACGTAACCACTGTTTCGCGCTACTCGAAGTACCCACGTCCATTAGCCCCAAGACCCTAGCTCCCATTTTCTACACTCGTCCCGTCTTGGTATCATGCAACTTTAAATTCGCGAAATTGTACTGGCGCAGCTACTATACCCTACCGCTACGTACATTTCTCACTGACATTCTACGCTCGCCTGGTAATCACGTGCAGTTCCTACGTATGCACTGGTCTTATCCATTCTCGGGATTCGCTCACTTATCCAGAATTGTATCAAAGCAGCGATTATCAATAATCTTAGAATCATTAGCTGGCTAGCTAGCTAGCTACTATGAGGACTGTTATCTCTAAGGACATTCAGATAAGGCAGTAGTCACTTTAATTTCCGGGCTTGGCAAGAATGTGTCGGATTCGAATAAAAAATGTAATAAAAAAGTATAGCACCGCGTTGCGTGGACTTTTTTTTTACGTAATCCCCACAATATTAGTCATGCATGGTCGAATCGGTGATTCCTGGAATCGTTAATCCTCACCGCAAATCTATTGGCAATTGCAAAAAAAATATTGGTACTGCTTCATATACTTCGTATATATCTGACAGAGGCATCTTGTACTCTTCGTGTGTGCGTTTTTATATTTGTTCGTTCATTGGATTCTGGACATATCTGAAAATCAGTAAAAACCATGTTTGCACGTATTGGACGGTGGGCGTCGCGACGCTCTTGGAAAAATGTTGACTTGCTACTTTATTCGATCTTTCCTCTTTCGCGAACTTTTGACCGTTTCTCATTGTATAGATGGGCGCGATCAGACAACGCGTTCGGTTACTATTCTTATCCCAGTGGACGTATTCTAGCGTCGCGACGTCGACCTCACGTTTTCGGGTCATGAACTCTTTTCATACGTCGTGCTATGTCTGTGACGTGGCGGTTGAAGGGAAGGTACCCTTTACCCTCAAGGTTAGGTTAGGTTCCTTATTCTCGCTCCGTGCTATTCAGCTGGCTTTTACCTAGGAATCCCAGGACGATCCCAAGGCGACCCAACGACCTCTGACCTCATCTTATTCGTGGCTGCTGTTCTTTGCAAATGCGGATAGACAAGTCGCCGCGATAAGGCCTCTCGCTGAGATTCCTTTAGATTAGAATTTCTATACCATGTATGTACATATGTGTATACATATGTATATATGTATATGTATAGCGAACAATACTTACGTGATATTTTCAGGGTCACGTAAATTTAACGAGTTTTGAGAATTATTGTATACGTTTGGATGGTCAATTTTTCGATTCGCCGAAGTAGCGACTTGTACATTTTTAATTTATGATAACGAGGTAAATGGATATGAAAGACAAATGTCATTGCCCGTTGGTACAGTGAAATTTCGATTACGTACGTGTAATATTATAATTTCATTGGGATTTCGGGATGGCTTAAAGTGATTAAATAAACTTTGCGTTGTTTGGGACAAGTAAATTATTATTCTGTGTCAGTGACAGTTTCTTGGGGCACATGTGAGTACGGTATGATTATGACTGTTTTGAATCGATAGCTGTCATTATAGGTACACGTGGTGCAGTCCTGTAGGCGGTGGGATTAATTCTATTGAGATACGTTTTAAAGGGAGTTTATGAAAAAATCTTTTGGCTTTCACTTCATCGCCACTTGGATTTTCGTACCGTCACAATTACTTTTATGCCATTGGTAGCAATGTTTTTCATTGCGTTTCTTGAATAAACAGGCGGACATGTAATATGGCTGACGCAGCTGACATGATGCAATTAGACGCTAAAATGTTGTTTTCCTACGTCACCGTGTATTTCGAATATTTTTCGTAATGTTTTAAAATTCTTAAAGAAAATCGTCATAATAATTTTTTACATATGTCATATACGATGCATTTATTGATTCGTGATTTTTTTTTTTCTTTTCAAAATGTCTATCACGCATAAATGAAAACGTCCAATTTCATCGTCCACGTCTGTGCAAATCTAATATCGTCTGATGACAGTCGGGAAAATACTTGGCAGGGATGTTCGCCTGTACGGCAGTATCTAAATTGAAGAATATGACGAAGCCAAAGGTAATTTGGACAGCCCTGCGGTCGTAGCAGCTGCATCTGCTGCACGGAAAAGGGGATGAGCCCAGGGGTTTGGTGCGGGGGTGATTTTCTAATCGCGCACATGGCGATCCAAGGGTAGAGACGCCATTATTGAGGAATCCAGTCAGAAAATCCCGATGTCCCTTAAAGCTGGAGCCAGGTCGTACCTTTTTTTCCCCTCGTGTACACATTTTTTTTTTTCACTAGGCATTTATATTTTCGAGGGTTGTATGCCTGGCCGAGGTAAAATCTCGTCTGAAAATAAACCTCCAAAGAGTAGAACAACGTACCCTCTATCCGTGGACTAAAATTTTTTGGATATTCTCGCGTACATACGGGAGGCTAAAAAAAAGGTAGCGCCTCAATGCTGCAACTCGGTGAACCTTTCGAGTCCCTGGTAAAAATAAAAATATCCAAAAATATGGAAAGACAAAAAAATTTACCCTTGCACTAAATTCCAGTACGTGCGCTTGTCTCTCTTAACGAGAGAGCGTCTTACCCTCCGGGCGTGACTTACGTTCAGTAACTAGGTGTCTAAGGAGCATTAATGCTCAGAGACCGGAAGTCGCCTTCTGATTATTAATTAATTCTCCCTTTACACACCCTTCATTCTGCCTTCATCCAGCAAATTCATGGCTGTTACGTCAAAGGACGAAAATTCACTATGTTTTACTGCCTTGGGGCCATCTTGTTTACGAATACAGTGGACCAGTTTCGGATGCTGGATAGGAACACGAGTGTCCCCGTTATTCAAGCCGATATTCTCTTTTGCCGAGGGCTTCGTAAATTATTGAATCGACGTCCTCCCCCCTCCCTCCCTCCCTCCCACTGTTTTACCATACATTCTTTCTTTCTTTCCTTCGCCGCTCCTAAATCCATATATATCTTCGTTAGTCCCGTTCACGCGTCATCCCTTACCCTTACGTGTATTTATAATAAACATATATTAGGGTAGGTCAGTGTCACGGGACTAATTCCTTGTACTCGTGTAAAGGCGTCGAGTATCAAGTCCTAGAAGAGGGATGGCTAAGGACGACGTTGTCGGTAAATTTACGAGTGGCCCCCGATGGGGGGGGGGGGAGGGGGAGATATCGCCACAGATGGATGGGATTCTTTTTGCTTCTCGGAATGCGAAACTTTTAAGGACAGCTGGACTAACCGAGGGAGATGAAGTAACGAAAATTTGTCATTCTCCCTCACACGACCCCTGGTACTTTGCCATTCGTCGAGAAGTTTTGCGAAAACGTTACCGCGAAGGGTCGCTCCACCTTCCGCGAACGTTACCACCACCAAGTATAGAAGTATGGTGTACCGAGTATAGCGAAATGCGGCTTATATTTTTTCCTCGTAACAACCCTCACTCCAACCTCTGATAACTTTACTCTCTGAGATGCTCGAGTAACTCGGATATATTTCGCGTATGGTAAATATGTATCTAAGGTTTATATATGTATATGGGTGTTCGCTATACTCCGTACTCCCATAGACTTTGCATATGTGTACATACAGGAACTGTATACAACGACTGAACAGTTACTTCCGGGCCGGAAGTCAAAGGGATTTATACCCCCCCACCCCTTGTCCCGACCTACACTAATTTTACTTCTCAAAGGACCCAGAAGTTTCTCGACGTTTTCTTGCCTTTTCGAAAATTCAAACAAGGCCATCGAATGATATGTAGGTGAATCGAGTATAGCTGCCTTACTCAAGTATTAAAGTTCCAATTAAGGTGCAGGCTCTTAACCTTTTAAATCCCATGGACGAGGATCAAGTGTTTCCTTGGTTAAACGTGCATTTAAGCGATGCCTTGGGTATACGGGAAGCGGCTGACGTCAGGGTAGCGTTTTCATATGTAAAACAGGTATAAGGAAATTTTTATGTACGCGTTAACCTGAATCGAGATGAAACTACTTGTTCTTGATACATAAGATTAATGACTTAGAGGATGGTGAAATATTTATTGTGTAGGATTTACCGTAGAAATAAGGAATGCACGTGGAAAAAAAATTGGGTCGTTAAAAAATTCGCTAAAATTGGAATCGAGGGTATTGGTAAATAGGGGTGGGGGGTGGGAACTTTATTTCTCTTCTGGATTATACACAATAACACGTTTCGAGTACCTCAATACTTCGGCATAGAACATTCGCAGTTTAGTCAAACGAAAGCGAAGAAATTGAAGGAAAATCGTGAAAAGAAGTCGAGGTTAAATTTCGAAAATTTTACGTTTTTGAAAGATCCAGGAAAATTTTTGAAATATTTACCACGTGCGTATAACACGGGATATGCATAACTGTACGTCATATGTAGCACTGAGAATCGAGGTTCGAACCTGAATTTTCAAATGAAGTGGCTCGACGCGGTTTTACCCAGCCCTGTTCCACAAATGGTACTCGTTGAGTTGGCAAGAGTGGCGTGTATATAGGAAGAGCCAAACGCTCGAACAAGGGAAAGTTCAACTAGCAGGCCTACCAACCAACCGGGATATCATTAACATATTAAGGTTCAAACGCTTTACGTGCATTATGCTGAAGAGGCTTTGCGAATTTTTCAGAGGATCCATCGGCCCGTTAGGTCATAACTTTAGGTACCTGACTATATATACCTATGACCGATTCTCACGAGACCCTCAGTGACGAGGGATTTTGCGATGTTTTTACCTTGTCTACTTCAACAGAAAACAGTTTATCAAGGGAAATCGTGTTTCGCAGCGACATCAACTTTTTCGAATCTTTGGACCCTCGACATGCGATAAGGACTTTTGGCCTTGAGGCCAAGAGCATCATCTTGGGAGAACGGAGGAACTGGGTCCTTGAAAGTTAAATCAAACTTTAAGATACATCTGTTCGCTTGTCAATTACCCACGTAAGTATAGGTCAGAGGTGAAGGTTGATTCGGCCTGATTTGCCGAGGGGTAACGATTTCGCCCGAATTGGTTAGTTTGCCAGATTTATTTGAGCTGGAGGGTCTCAAGGTGTTGGGAGGTAAATCAAGTTCCTCGAGCGTGATTACCCTTGGAAAGTCGCCAGCTTGGATCAGCTGATGGACGTTGGACTCTGAACTCCGCGAATCGTCAACCTTTCTAGTATATACAGGGTGGCTCAGGAATAATTTTATGTAAAGATCCTTAATTATTCGCTATATCGGACCACGTTGTGTATCCTCCAGTATGGTTTTCACCTGTTTTCGGATTATTAGAATTTAAATTTATAATTGAAAATATTTGTTGACACTGTTTACGTTTACTATATTAAGTATATAGACTCGAATTTAGGATCCTGGAAACATGCCACGATTACATCACACACTCGTAGCCTGTAGTTTAACAGGGTAGATCGATTGACCTAGATTGCATAAATCGGCTCTCGGTTGTGACGGGTCGACTTAAACCAGTGACAAATTTTACCCACCGTCCTTGCTATTTATTTTTTTTCCCATTACCATTTTTCATCATTATTTTTTCGAGAAATAACTACGAAAAATGTAACTATAATGGAATTGTAAGGTGTACAAGCGAGATAGGACCAGCCTTGTTTTCCAGTTTCAGAGTCCAGTTGATAAGTCGCTGATATTATCAGGAAATACGAGACACTGGATCAAGGGCAGTTTCTTTTTTTTTTTTTTGAGTAATGGTTAAGAATTCCAGTGAACCATAGAAAATTGAGTAGCCAAGAGTGGCACACCCTGTCTCCGATATATTATACCTTGGTTTGACAGCCCTGTGTGGCAGATAAAAGAGGAAGTCCCCGAAGCACCCCTACGAATTCAAGATGTCTACACAGCATCCCCCTTACACTTCCCCTTTCACTTCTCTTTTCTCAAACGATAAATCCTTTCGATTCCAATCCTCCTCTTGTACTCGGAGGACGAATGGTGCTCGATGGAATCTCGTCGTACATGTATCCATCCCTTGGAGTCCTCGACTACTACCCTACCACTTCCTTCAAGTGCGTACTCCTCAAAGTACGTGTTCTCATCCTGACTTTCCCGCAGATTTAATGTATTTGGACGAGTCTGTACGACTTAAGTATTATATGTATATGAAGTTTCTAGATATGGGTATGAATTTGAGGATTTTCGAAAATTCCTGAAATTTCATATATTTAACCTTAAATACTATTCTCAGCTAATACGTACCACATAGCAGGTAATATACATATAGGAGACATTCAAGGCGGACCCACATAGATTTTTCTTCTTCATGGAAATTCTTCAGAGTTTCATCCTGACGTTATATACAGTTCCGTGTACTTTGTCGAATATCGCCGTGCGAAATTTTATCCGTTTGCCAAGTCGCTCGACCGTGAAAGGAATTTTTCGCAAACCCTTTGGCATACAGCAATGGAGATCGGTTAGAGATCGATTCTATCAGGTTCTTCCCTGGCCGGATGGGAGCAATTTTTTTTCTTTCTACGGTTCGTTAAAATACATTTTGCCATTTTGTTGTCGAATTGTCGAAATGGTTCTTTGTGCCGGCAGAAAGGATGGGGAATTCAGGTTGATATTCGAATGCGATTTTATCAGTGCGCATTCGCCTCAGCTGGTTGTATACGTAGACGGGAATAATTTAAGCTCTACGTTTAGAATTTCGCAAGACGTTTGCAAGGGCCATGTGCGAGTAATAACGAAAAAATTGCCAATGAAATGGAAAACTGTGGGGAATAAATATCAGGGACGTACCTTGTCAGACCTGGTTCCGGGCGCTAATGGTTTTAGGGAACTTTTTTTTTTATTGGCGAATTTTTTTCGCATTGCGATTGCGCAATCGAATTTAACGCCATTGATTATCTAGCAGGTCGATTCAAGCCGATTATTTCCAGATTTAAGAAAGTACAATGTGTGTCTAGGGGCGAAATTGATCTAAAACGTCCCTGGTGGAACGATTTGGAGAGTTTTTGGAATTGTTCTGCAGGCGTTATACGAGGACAGGTTTTTTTTTATCCCACCTTAATGCTCTTGCGAAATTGGGTATTACTAGCCAGGACGTAAATCCATGTGTGTGTAATTCCTACATGTTCCAACTTCAAACAAAACACCTCGTGAGCGTGTAAAAAAGTGACTACCATATAAAAATTATTAGGAAATAACACACTTGAATTTGCAAAGCAGGAAATTAAACGAAACGTTATCCAGCGATGAAATTACTGTTTTTTGGAAATTCGCGAAGACGTACGTCTACGAATACAATATAAAAAAAATTAGGGAAATAAATTGGCGAGGATGCTGATTACTTCGATTAACGTTTACGTTGCGCGAATCGAGATGTATCTTAGATGCTGCCTCGCGCAAGCCCGTGATAAAGTTATCGCAGCGCCATAAATTGGCGACTGTTATCAAGGGTCTTTGATAAGAAGAAATTCTTCTCAAGGTGAAAAAAAAGAATCTAACCTATAAAATTCTCACAGAATCCTTCCAATTGAATCGGTCTTCCGAATCAGATTTCTCTTCTCGTTCACGAAATCGAAAGCTTCTTTGACGTTAAATTGTATTTTATTTTTTTTTATATTATTTTTACATTATACTCGATTGTCACGGAGTGTTTTTCTCATCGTAAATGTTCCTTTGTATCAAGAAGTTGATTTATCAGATATTCAACCCTGTAGAGAAATCCCCCAAGGTATTCGCAATTTCGAATTGCAACTCTCTTGGATCTCACGTTGAATATCCTCGTTTCATCTTTGATCCCCAGCATCCGGTTAACAACTGCTACGTGGATATATTGTTTATTTCATAATGGACTCTCGGAATTTCTTTTTTATTTTTCAAAGTACAACTTGGAGTAAATGCTATTCCGCAGCACTTATTGTACAGTGCCTGCGGGAATGGTACGACTGCGGTGGACCAGGAATTGGTATCCCTGTGCACTTGAGGAAACGCGCAGTGGAACAATTAACAAATTTTGGAATGGGTAAGCTTCATTACACCCCAGCTTAAATTGGTTTACCCTGAACTCTAACTTAATGATTTTAATTTGTTACCCCAACCGTTTTACCCAAAACCAATAAGCTGCGGTCGCATCTTGCAGAAATTTAAACTTTGCCTGTAAACGTAAATAGTGGGCAATCTATATGTACAGGCAGTCGCAAAAGTAAAAGTATACTTATATGCATACAGATATATGCATAAAGTAGGATTTCTGACCGCGGCCGCGGGATATGAAAAATAATAAAAGAAAATTAGGAGGCTGAAATCCAATTAAAATAAAAAGATCTTCGGGATCCTTTCATTCGTTCTATAACTATACCTGTCTTATTTATTGTTACCCGTTACCTGTATCTTTGATTGGAAGAGCCGAAGTTCACATTTTTCTTATATTTTTTTCACATTTTTAGTTTCCTGCGGAAACTCTGATTATCGCTCGGATTCGTTAATTTTATATGGGACATAAATCATATCGTGAATCTCGGGCAGCGTTGTTCTTTCTCAGTGGCAAAGCACGTGCTCGTCGAAGCGACAAGAGAAAATCGCTACCGTGGAAACTCAATCTTTGAAAATTCCAATAGAAGATAGAAGCCAGTAGATACCTATTGAGGAAGGTTAGGTATCAACCGCGCTTTGCATTTCCATTGGTTGAAATGTCGCACATTGGATACTGTGTATATGTATATACATTCACATGCAAACCCCCACGCGATACAGTAGCATCGTGGTTCAATTTAACACGACACGATATCCGGATCGAAAATGAAAATTCGTCAGTTTCGCATATGACGTATGAAATTGACAGTTCGACGATAGAAGAAAAATGTAGCCAAAATAATATTTTTTGAAAATTCTTATATCACTGACAAAAATTCTTTGACTTTATTCATATTATTATATGATGTGTCGTTTATGTATAATTAGTTATCATATACCAACTTGCGATAATAACTATTTACATATTCGAGATACACAAGCTCCCCTTTGTATTAGCATACAATTTTCCAAAAGCTCACGTGCCTACAGCTACGCCTATAAAGATACAAGGAGATAAGAAGTTCCCGTAAAAGCTGCAAAAATAGTCCTAAAAACGTATTTCCATGATAGCGAAAATTTCGCGCGGTAGGATTTTTGGTTTCGTGCTTTTGGCGTGGTCTGGGTGTAGATTATGGTAGACATAACTTCCAGCTTTTGCGTTGCTACCTTTTTATGTTCTCATCGTACGACGGCGAGTAAACCGGCGACGTGTGTGACTAGCTATACGTATGAGTACATATGTAAGCCCAAGCTTTATGCGCTATAGTAAATATGCAGTTACATAGAGACAGGATACGGATTTATTTCCTTGCGCGATCGTATTCTTAAAAATTCCTACAGATTTCCCTTACTTTATTTTCGCCTCCATCGTTAAGAAGGAAATTTGAAAAGTTGCCAAAGCTTAATTTAACGTAACCCCCTGACCTCCGACCACATGTTCTGAAATACTTAATTCAAATCCAACGGTCAAATAATTAACTCGGACTCTCCTGTAGAGTTCGAAGTTCAAGCAAATTGACTGCAGAAGCTTAATTTAATGCACACAATTTGGGCAGACCTAATGAATAATGTACATAAATATACAGTCGTGTTTACAAATCGCATGCGAATTTCAGAAGTTTTGTTTCGAGTAGTAACGGATTTTTAAAATAATTTTGAACTTTTTTTCCCTCTCTTTACTTTTTGTCTATTTTCATTCCTTATCTGGTTCCACTATCTTTACCCGAATTTGATTTTCCCAAGTGACTTTTATGGACTATTTACTCATGCCTTTCTTGTCTTTTTCCTTATCTTGGGTATCTTCGTCGAAACTATCGTCCATCAACTCCTAAGGCTACCAAATACAGTCCTATACTCGGTTCTGATAATAACAGCTGCATTCTACGTAGAAGCAATGCACGCAATGCTCTCGACGCGGCATGGAAACGCATCGCTATATCGTTTACCTATCTACTAGGTTAAACCAATAGGATACTCAACCTTAATGCAGTGCAGCAAATAATTATCGATACCGAATCACTGAGCTGGACCTATCCGTTACCCAGCATCCCTCAACCATCTCACGTCTGTTTGCATCAATCTATGATAACACCATTAACGTGTCAGCAGCTCATCAAATCTTAAGTTTAACTGCCGATATTCCAATTCTTACTTTTGATTAACTTACTATACCTATATGTTGCATCAAATATAATGCACTTCCCGTTGCGTCACTTCCCGTGTCCTCCGGCACCGTTGCTGCATCTTTAAACGCCTTTTCCCAAGACTTTCTACAGATATGCCATTCTGCTGGCTTTAGTTGACCTTAGAGATTGAAAAGTGCATCCGGATTGTGCAGCTTCCCCTCTAAGCTTCGGCAAGCCAGTTTTCTATCCCATCTTCAGAGTTTACTTATCCTTTGGGAAGACTGCGCACGTGGGTAGACTGTATTGACCACTGTATATCTATGGATAAGCTTATAAAAATTTTTTGATTATATTGCAGCAAAAAGTTCACTTTTTACAATATCTTCACGTGTTTCCCCGAATACATAAAATTTTGACAAATAATAATATCCCTCGAATTGAACACTATGAACTTTTCAAATTTTCTCTTTTCTTCTTTCATCTAATTACTCGAACCCAGCAGACAGGTACAGATCAACATTCACCAAATTAACGATTAATCCCAAAAAAAATTCGTATTAATCGGATTTAACTACGTTCAATTAATTATTAAAATTAATTACCATACCTTTTAGCTTCATCTTCATTCTCAAACACACGTATGTCACATTCCCAATGTATATTTCAAAAACCCAGAGGATCCAAGTCCAATCTGGGTACCATGCTGGAAAGTGATCTCCAGCGGCCACATCCGTTTCACGGTTTACGTGAAAATACAGAAAATGACATGCCACAGTAGATATCATAAGGTCGACAGTGTCGCCATTTGGATTTCGATAAAAATTCCATCGAGCGTATCCAGGTCGTCTCCCATATGGGCGACGTGTATGAAATTCGAAGAGGGTTCTAATAAATTTTCGAAATTTCAGCTGCGAGTGACCAGACAGTCGTTTGCGACTGTTAAAAAAATATTGCCACTTGAAAATATTTCGAAATTATACGACAGAACGAAGTGCACGCTCGTCCGTCTCTCTCGCACTCGTTATAAGGATAGCAAGGAGAGCAGTCGAGACTGCGAGCAAGAGAGGCACACAATTCAATTACAGTTCTAACACTCTGCGGAACGACAAGTGCTTTCGATGGGTTACCACTGCCGCTGGCTCTTCGAGCCACTTGACACAACTTTCAAGTATAAGATCGTTATTAGTAATTGGGTTGCAGGAATCGCTAGTGTCACGCGGAACGTGAAATTTTTTTATTTCCAGTAAAACGCACGTTCCCCATTACGTCAATAAATTATTAACAAGAATCATTTTACTCTGTCGTAGGTTCCACCCTTTGGCATCGTTAGAATTCACTTAAGGCTACCAACGCTAGTTTCCGTCGTGGGACCCGAAGCTGTAATGGCGCGACTCAGTCACTCCTGGCGACACTGACGTCTGGACCAATAGGAAATGTTTGCGGACTCATGGAAATAATATAGGCCGGCTTAATCGTAAGTTTTATTCTTATCTTTGTCTTTAATTCAGTTATTATCTTTATCATTAATTTTAACGCTCTAAAACGTACAACGCAAACAGACACTTTCGTTGTGAGTGCACCCTTATTACGTATATTACGATATACCGTAACAATAAAGTAGACAATTTTACTAGGAGGAAGAGATTTTAGTGGAAAAAAAGAAAAATTCAAGGAGTCCCTCTCTTCAGAGGACACTACAAAGCAAAAAAAAGGAAAAGGCTGAAGTGGTTCCTTAAAAAAAAGTAAATCTAATAAGCTAACCTAAAAATACTTAAAAAGATCGAAACCATTCCTCTAAAATACCAAATCCCGTACAGGTACACGCAGCATACATAGGAAGTTCCTATAACGTCATTGGCCAAGCACGAGCTAGCGATCCGTTCTCGTTTCGAGAGAGCCTTAATTGAGTTATGTCGGTATATACAGAGATAGAGAGAGCGAGAGCGAGAGAGATAGAGGCAGCCAGAGGGGTACGGACAGAGAGAGAAAGAAGTCGCGTTAAGGTTTGGAGGGGTTGACCGTAGTGGAACAGAGAGAGTAATGCCGAGACAATGAAAATGGGGTGAGAAGTGTCTATATGCCTCATGGATGTCTATATATATATATATATATAGACCCGAATAATATTTCAGGACCCTCCTTTCTTGAAACACACTGAACATTACTAACGGTTCGGCTAACACGCAATCACGGACCAAAGTTGAAGCTACTTATACTTGGAAAGTGAGTTCTAGCTAGGCCGAAATCGTATCTCTGATGGCAGTACGTGTCGCGTATTGCTGTACGTCTGCTGATCCTGTTTATAGAGACGGTTAGGAAACTACCGTATTCTCAAATGTTCGCACAGTTAATCACTGCGTCCGGGCATACCGACACCCTCAAAAGCAAATCGTATATACATGCCTGGGCGAGCGAGGGGAACCTAAAGTTTATTTCCCGAGTTAACTAGTTACGCCAGACAAAATTACCTTTCGCCCTCTTTCTCGTATTTTCACACTCGTTGACTTTCCGCTTAACTCGTGAATTCACATTCGTTCGATATTCTTCCTTACGCTCTTGAGTAATTTTCGTCAAGCCTTATTGACACTTTGGATCGTTAAAGAATGACTTTATTTGATTTTTGAATTTTTTTAAGTTTTTTTTTATGGATTATATTTTATTTCGTTTTATGGATTACATAGATAGGAAGTATGGTCTTTTTTTATTTGATATTACTGTGCCAGTTCCTGGGGCACTTTGCGCGCTATGAGTAACTGTTGCTTTTTTATCGTATGCTGGATAACGATACTTTTACTGATAAGAGTGACTCTCCAATTCTTATCTCCTCGATATCTTGTACTCTACCGTAACGCTGGACTTGGCCAACGTGGTTTCAGTTACTGTTAGTCGTTGTCATTGGGTGAACTTTATTTGCTGTGTTTGCATGTTTGACAAGGCGTGTGTGCACATATGGTCGTTTAATGTAGGGTAGATAGTGGACTGTAAGGGAGGCTGGGACTTTGGTCACTGAATACTGTGCGTGGAAGGATTACGTTGTGTGATTGCAAACTGCGGGTGGATGTGTACTTTGAATTTTTATTGTTGTTATCTTTGGTGAGTACCAGGTGTTTGATATTAAATATACATTTTAATTCATAATAATTATTAGATTGTATAATAAGGATTGAAAGATAGGGTGGTGGAATGGGGATCGGGATGAATTGCTATTTTGTTTTATAAATTTTAATATTGATAAAGGGACGATAGGGACGATTAAAATTTTTTTTTTAATGCAGAGAATATAAAAAATAGGATAGACTCGATTTGAGTCAATAAAAAAAAAGTTTAAGAATTACGCGGTTTACCATACGTCGCCGAGACTCAACGAATCTTCGCAATTACTTTTTTGTTTAAAAAAGTTGTCCTTACGGAACGAATTATTCTTACCTTGTATCAGTGAGGCGACAGCTGCCAGCGGCAGTCATGAGATTTTATGTTAATTCTCATCGTAAAAAGGAATAAGAAGAAAGATAAAAGAGACAGACTAAGACCGAAGATTTGCGCACGAAAGATCATTCAAATTCACGTTAAATATTTTAATACACGTAGACTGGACAAAATTTTTAATTTTTTTTCCCCAAAAAAATTTTTTTCCCTACATCCTCTCTACTCCATCCCTGTCTTTCGTTGACTATCCTACCGCATTTCCTCTTTCTGGCTACAACGTCGATTGCTTTGGTCTGGGTCAGGTTGGGTTAGTTAAAGTCCAGGTTAGGTTACTTCCCGGCACTGACTCTCTTTATGCACGTAAAGTTTCGGGCACGGAAGAGGCGGGCATCCAGTACTATTTCTACACGAAAACTTCAGGAAAGTCCACAATTGCGGGATGTTTCTAAAGTCCTGGTTGTTCAAGTTGTAACGCCGGTATACTGCCGGGTTCACACAATCCGCGATGGGCGTCGGCGTCCATGGCGACGTTTACGTATGTATTCTGAAATGGCATTTTGTTAAGTCGGGATTTAGTTCTTAACGCGGATTACGTTGCTCTACGTAAGTACTCCCTTCTCTCTCTTACGTTCAGCATACGTACCCCTATCCTTTATTTCCGTATCCTTGCCTCTTTTTTTCATTATAATATTTTTTTTAAATCGTGCTTTTCATTTTTCAAGAAAAAAAAAAGTCTCCTTTAATTCTTTCCACGACTGTAATCAACCCCCGTACTATTTTTCCAGCACGTGTCGATTAACCCCTGTAACATTAGGACGTCACGTACGTAAACAAAGGAATGTAGTAAAACGTAATGGAAAAGGAAAAGAGAGGAAACCCGTGTAATTAGCTCGAGGGAAGAAAACTACGTAGATGGAATCACAAATGGCGAACGTACCGCTGGAATACCCTGAGGGTGTCATTTTCTCTGTCTTCAAGGCTGCGTTTCTGTCTCGTGACGTAAGTGTGCGAATACGCGCATTATGAGCTTTTCGAGAAAACTACGAAAGAGCGTGAAAAATATACAAGTGGATGATAAAAGCGTCGGGAGTTTGCGTCGCGACGCTGAACAGCTGCTTCGAAAGCACTCTTAACCCTCCCCCACCCCCGCCAACCCCCGTACCCCCACGATGAAGAAACCATATTGCAGGGGTGAGTCCCTATCAAGTCCTCTTTTCCAGCCTCCCGGCTGATGCTGTAAGGTCTGGAAGTGCCGGTAGAGAAGATCTAGACAGATCTTTGGTAAACGTGATACTGTTAGGTAGGATCTGGATAGGCGTCGAACTGGTTTCATTTTTTCAGCCCTCTTTTTTTTTTTTCTTTCGTCCGTCTAAGACGACAAGCGCATTGGTATCGACGCCCCATTAAGATAACGACGTCTCGCAGAAGTCATTTTCCGAATTGATAACTTTACGTCTGCAGGACTGCATTGGGAACCGATATCACCACCGCGACCCCTGACATTGATATCCCCCTTCGACCTCTTCGTACTCCTTCTTCCTCTTCCTTCATGATAATGTCTCTTCACTTTCGTCTCGTCTCTTCACGACCCCCGGATCGTCGTTAATCGATTCTTTGGTTAAGTCCCGTTCACGGGGTTTCAGTTCAGACGATTACTGAAATAACTTTCAGTCCCCCTTGGGTGGTTATGATTCACCTCGAAGCACCTTTTTTATAACGGCGGTAGGCATCCCTTTTGATAACAGCAAAACGTTCTGTGCTAAGGGATTGATTTTTTTTATTAGGGTTGATACATATAATTTTCCTATATATCTAAAAAGTAATGGAATCGATTTTATTTTTGTATCGTAAGAAAATTGATTTATTACTTTTTTGCCCGGGGACAAAATAATACTCGCGTTATCAACACTAATTTATTTTGTAGTATCACACATTAATCGGAGTTTATTTTATTTTTTCTAAATTGACATAATTAGGTACGGACTCTGGTTGATTTACACATGCTTTGTGTGATCAATCGAACAAGATCGATATTTTTGAAATTAATAAAAATAGAAATTCTCTTCTGAAATCTTATTTCAGCTAAGCTCTCCCGGGATAAGCGATACTCAATGTTAGTGCATAAGTTTGTGAACTTTTCGTTGCCCGCAGTTGAGAAACTCTCAAGCGAAATACACCAAATGGATAAATACACGAATGCAATGGATCAGTGGATTCCATTAGCTTTTTCTTTCTAAATTTCTCTTATTTTTTTATTATTTTTCCTTTTTTTGTTGCCTCCCTACGGATTTCGCCTAATCGACCAAGAGAGTAAAAGAATTCCATTGACCAATCCTAAAGACATTGCCTTACGTTTGTCCTCGATAAAAAGCTTCATCCAGACTCCACGATTCTCTTTACATCCAAGAGTAAACGAAGGAAAAGCGATCTTCAAGAAAGTTTTCTTGCTTTTTTTTCCTTTTATTCTACCGGGTGCTCATTTATAATGTATATACACACTGTATAAAATACATACAGTACTCGTTTATTTCTTCGATCGTTCCGTCTTTAACTAGGACTTTGGTACATAGTACAGTGTGTAATTAGGAATTAATTACAGTACTTCTCGAACGACTTTCTTCCTTCTCCTTTGCTACTTTCTTTATTCACGTTATCCTTTTTCTTCCAGCATCCGCATGATGCTCATATCTTTCGACTCTTATACTTATCACAGTCTCTATGTAGATGCTGTATCGTCTATCTCCCTCTATGGTAGATTCTATATATCGTCTCCAGTATCCGTTGTCTCTTTCCTCACTGGCATATCCCTCGCTATCCCATCTCGCTATCCCTTTCTGATTTTCTTAGTTTCTTCGCTTCTCCAGATACTTCAACATGCTACTTCGCACAGTGTACTACATGCGCACGTGTAAATTCTAATGACCGTCCTCCAATGAGTAGCTGGTAAAAGAATTCAAAGAATGCAAATATAGGTGTAACACGATTCTAATGAAAAAGATGCAATTTAAACGAAATAAATTACGACTACACCCACGAAGCGTAGAAATTCCAAATAAATTACGGAAAATAGCTGAACGCGGTTTCAGGATAGATGACGCGTGCTTACCGCACGGACAAATTGACTGGCGAAAAGTAATCATCGAGCGACGGTGGCGCGCTCCCGCGGGAACTTTCGTCGAGAGCTCTTCGTTACGCTCGAGTGGCGCTCATGGATTTCTAGTCTATACTATATCGCCGAGAAAACGAATTAGGCGAATTACTTGGACACGATCTTTTTACTACGTTGGAACGTAGATTCCTCGAGTATTACGTTAGCGTCGTCTAGCGTCGCGACGGCTTATTAGGTTTGGATTTCGTGATCAATGCAATTTCGAAACCCTTCACTCAAATACGAGGCGTGGAAAATTTGCTTACGAAACGAAGAGTATACAGACTTGATTATTTGAGCATAAATACACCTTTTTCGGTAAATCGTATTTTTATTTTTTATTGGACATATTCGAAAATTGAAAAATAGCATCAATTTCTTTCAGTTCGATTGTTTCAGCGGTTATTGATATATTCCCGAGGGTATCAAGTGATAGGTTGATCAATTTATACCGGATGTCCCTTTTTTACGTGTTTCATCTCAAATTATTTTCTATATGTTCGCTAGGTATAATACGTATATTTTATATACACATATACGCCAGACAATCAGTACTACGTATAATAAGACGTTCACTCGAGAAACTTTCTATGGCGATTCATTATTGATACGTACAAGGTCATGGGAGATGAGCGTAACCGTACGATATTTGCTATTTATCTAATTCCTATAATGGATCCAATTTCAATCAGTGCGTCTGTCCCGAAGGACCTTGAAATATATGAATAACCCGCTTATGCTAATAATTTTAATAAAGAAGTGAAAAAAAGCTAATCCTTTCCAAAGAGGATGAGCTTGGAGAGCATAAGCCGAGTGTCCCAGACGACGCGTCTGCGAAAATGGTGCCTAAAAAAGCTCTAGGGATAAAGAGTGAAAGTAGTTTGGAAAGCTCTGCCAAGAATTCATGGCGCGTTTCTTCTTGGAAGGAGGAAAAAAAAACAAGAAAATGTAGATGTAAAACTTTCTACGTGGGCAAAGTCTCCGACTCGTGCCAATCATATGTAATGACGAAATGGAGGATGGGGATAAGATTACTCACATGCTCGCATGGTTCTTATCATTTCTTAATCACTAACAATTTATTGATGGCTACGCCAGACCAATCCGTCCATATATTTTCGGAATGAACTATGGTGCTCGAAAGACATTCTATTGATATTGCCTACAGACTGCATATACAGAATGTATAAATTAATTTATTCTGCCCACCACGTACGTAGTAGGTTGTTTCAGGGTAAGTGGTTAATAATGAGAATTACACTTGTCAATATTTTATACAGTGATAATATTCATTTTTGTTTCTTATCAATCTTCCAGGAAAAATATTTCTGTACGAGACAATAACATATTAATAGTACTTTATCTAATCTGTGATTATTTCTTACATATATCCTAATTGATTTTTTGTTTTGAGAATTACTTCATTTCCATACCAATAATTATTGCCGAATTAGCTGATTGTTTTTAACTTTAAGTAGATACAAATTAGCAATTGGATTTTATTGATTTATATATATATATATACTATATATATGTGTGTCAGTATGTTTTTGCATGACTATTTGGTTTGTAAATCGAGGGTTGGGAGCTTTAAAATTGCCTGAGGGTATTTGTGAAAGCTACAAGGGGTGGAAAATAGACATTGGAATTATGGGGGTTGGTACCTGTCCCTGTAAAAGGGTTAATAAAACAGAGGTTATTTCGCGCCCACAGCGTGAGGTTTGCCCTTAATAATAAATTGTCAACAACTTTCTTTTATACTCCCGTTATATTTCTTTTTCTTTTAATGACGATAAGCCGACTACGAAAAATTTCCCTTAATTTGATCTCATTACTGTCGCCTTTGTTGAATAACGGCAGGTGCTTTGGCACTAACCCCTTTTTTATCCTCTCATTCACTATGGCAGCCCCCTCCGTCTTCCCCTCTGATTGTTAGACTTTATTCTTCCTTCATTTAGAAACTATTAAACCCCCTACGTTATCAATTTTTTCTCCCCTTTTGCAAACAGGTGCGGTTCATTTTATTTTCGCTACAGGGGCTTGCCCTCTATTTCAAAATACGTTTTTACGCCACCGAAGCCATTTTCGTGTATAAAACAAACACCCGGTACATATATGTATATCGGACCAAGCTCGACTTGCTTCCTGCAAACCCTGTAATATCAGATTTTTAAATAGACGAAAACGCGATTGCAGCTGTGCTGGACCCGTAGATCATAATCGACTGTGGTTAAAATAAAAAAAAAGAAACCCCTCAACCCTATTCACTTCCACGTAAAAAAAAAGGATAGTCCTTTCGAGATCCACAGCTAACAGCGAAAAAGTCACCGCCCCAGCTCGACTAATCTACTTGAGAGTATCAAATTAGTTTTTGTCCGAATGCCTTTAATCTTTCAGCGATAGCTTTACGAGACTTTATGGGGTACGGCTTTACGCGTTCCCCGTTGTTTTCTGTTAGTTGCCGAGTCGGCACGTGATCCGATCTCGAATGGAGCTTTTTTGTTCGTTCGTATGGACCACAGTGAGCGTTGAAGTAAAGGACGAGGAGGAAGAATAAAAAACATTTTTTAAAGTGAGAATTAAAAAAATGAACATTAAATAAAATAATTACCCTATTTTTAGTTTCTTATAAAAAATAATTAAATTCCCTCAACCATGATAGATATCCGATCCTCGCTAGATGTATTAAATCTTCCCACTTCTCTATGCCGATTACGTTAACACAAATTTTTATGATAAGGAAGGCTTAAAATTTTATAATGCCATACCTCATCTCTGTGTATTATAATATTCTGGATCCGTGTTGTCTAACCTTTATCTTGGTTCAGGCGCAGCTGCTATTACTCTTACGACTGAAATGTCAGCATTTACCTGGGACAGCAAGCAAGGGGAAAGGGATGGCGAAAGATAAAAGAAAAGCATGTAAAATAATAAAAATAAGAACAGGTGTTACTATCTCTTTTCTACGTTATTTCGTGGACGTAGACTGCACCAGCACCAAGAGCGGAAGATATGCATGGGCAATATTTTAAAGGACTTCTCCAGGAAATCCTATTCAAGATAGGTGCAATTTCATTCGCGCCACTCAGTCTCTACCTGCCAGCGTCTCTAGTTTTCCGGCCAGTCCCTTTTCCATATTTCAGCAACATGCAGTTGTAGTTGCTTTTTTTTCAACGTATGGGTATATACAGGGTGATTATTTTATCACCGTCTATATTCCATTAGCACATACGTACACGTACTTGTATATGTACCCGATTAAATGGCGAATCTTGAAAATGACTTTGAATTGTGCAAATTGAAATTAACGTCATTAGATTTTGCAAAGTCAATTTTGAACATTAGATTGCATTTCAAGATATGCCAACGTGACTTAACGACTTAGGGATGTACCGACTTGACAATGGTTCGTTCTCCTTTAACCTTTTTCAAGTTTTAGCATAAATGCTTGACTGTGTCAGGAAGTTTTGGCACGACAATGGAAGGAATACTTTCAGGTTTCCCGACTGAGAAATTACGGTCTTTTATTAAATTGCATTCAACCCTTTCCCCTAACCCCATCTTTATCTTTCTTGCTCTATATCGCGTTACACTAACACTCTTCGACTGCTCGATCGCCCACGCCGGAACCCGCAGTCTTTAGTCTCGTGAATTTCAAACGGGCGTTACGGCACGTCAAATTAAGTCTCGCGATAACGAATTTCCGAATTTACGAACTCGACATTGCGGGGCTTCCGGCTATGCCAGGTATGTGGCTTTACCTAAAAATTCCAATATCTGAACGACCCAAATTGTTATCAAATCGCTGTAACAGCGTCTGATTAACGTTTTATCGGTTATTATCAGTCATCTGATGTGTAATGTTAAAAAAAATTCGAATTGGGGACTTGGCAATTTTTCTCAAAAAAAAATTAAACAGTCTTATGCTTTTGGGGTGGGGGGATAAATACCGTTTTCCGTAAACTGGGTCACGTAATAATGATCAAAGCTACGTCACGATTCCCTTTTAACTTTATAATAAAGTCGTTACGCGAAAAGTACTTTGCTAAGTACTTGTACTGAATTCTATAACGACAAAGCTTTAATCATTCGGATTTTTTTTTTTACAATCTGAGCACGACAATCTTTGATATTACTTAAGCAGCCAGTTTATTTAATGTTCGAAGGAGAAGGAATCATAAGAGAAAAAATCTCGATTGATATATATATATATATATATATATATGGAAGGGTACATTTCGGGGTCAATTCGAGTCTCTAATGATACATATGGGGA